>SJYV01021205.1:0-22652 GCA_006410875.1 Neotragus pygmaeus
GCGAGCCGGACGGGCCGGCGCGGCCGCGTCATTCTGCAGGCGAGGGAGCGCGGCCGGAGCCGGTGACGGCAGTCACAGCGGTGTGCCTGTTGGTACCTGACTGCCTGGCTGCGTTCCCCTCCCTCCCCAGTCCTCTGTTTCCCTAATGCTTTCTGTGCGTCCCAGCAGAGGGCCGCCCGGTCGCGATCAGACTTGCCATCGTCCGCAGTGACTCCGGGTCTGGGTTCAACATGAAGCCTTTTGGGCCCCGAGGAAGGCGGGGATCGGGTTCCTGGCCAGACGTGCCCATACCCTCCCTTGTCTGCGGGCCTGGGGTTCGTGTGCCCCCTCCCCCGCACCTTACCTGTCCTGGTGGTTAAGTGGTGAAAAACCCACCTGTCCGTGCAGCAGGCCCCGGTTCGATCCCTGGTCCGGAAGATCCCCTGGAGAAGGAAACGGAAAGCTTCCTCCAGTATTCTCATCTGGGAAATCCTACGGTCAGGGGGGCCTGGTGGGCCACAGTCCACGGGACCGCAAAGAGTCGGGCACGACCGAGCCGCTGAACAACAGCAACGCTGTGAAGTATAAGAATAGGCACCCGAAAGTTCTCAGAATGAGTCGTTGAACTTAAAAGTTGTCTTCTTTAAAATTATTATTATTTTTTTAAATAACTGTTCCTCTTAAGTGATTAATAGTTGTCCTACACACCAGGACCTCTGATAGTCTCTTGGCTTGCCTTGACTCCTTTCAGGAGTCTAATGACTTTTGAGATAAGCACTGTTGCTTTCCTTCCCCTGTAACCTCAGGAAGCTTGAGGCCCTGAGAGGGTTAAGTAAAGTGGTGTTTGCAGGGTGACAGAACTTGGGTTAAAATGCAAGCAGTTTTGTTTTTAAATTTTTAAAACTTATTTATTTAGGCCTCCGGGGTCTTCATTGCTGCAGGAGGGCTTTCTCTAGTTCGGGGGCGGGCTTCTCACTGCAGCGGCTTTGTGCTTCCCTGCCTGTGCTCAGTAGTTGGGGCACACAGGCTTAGTTGCTTCACGACTTGGGGGATCTTCCCAAACCAGGGATTGAACCCGTGTCTCCTGCATTGGCCGGTGACTTCTCTACCATTGAGCCACTTGGGAGCTTTGCCTAACTTTACAGCTTCTCTGTAGAGAGGATGAAGCGTTTTAATAAGAAGCTGTTTTTATTACTGCAGCGAGCCTAACTGCAGAGAAGGCAATGGCTACCCACTCCAGTACTATTGCCTGGAAAATCCCATGGATGGGGGAGCCTGGTGGGCTGCTGTCTATGGGGTCACACAGAGTGGGACATGACTGAAGTGACTTAGCAGCAGCAGAGCCTAACTGAAGTCCAGGTTTTGAGGATTTGAGCTGGTTGATTATTTCCAGCTCCAGATTCTGTGATTCCACAGAATGCTAAGTGTTCTCCATAGTAGAATCTGGAAATGATTACATACAGTGATTAATGATAGCTAGTGGGATAAGTAATATGCTAACATAAAAAAGACTTTCCAAGGAAGAAAGGTGGTGTTACGAGAAGGAATATATTTAAAAGATTTAAGTGCTAAAGTGGAGGAAGGTGGCTCAAACATTAGCGTTATCTATTAGTGGTTAACTTGTTAAGATAGAGTTGACAGGAGAAGGAAATGCTAGAAAATGAATTTTCTCAATTTATTAGCTGCTTTTTTTTTTAACTTGTTTTGTGACAGGGAATTTTTTTTCCTTCATCTTTCGAAGGTAAAGTATCCTATTCTGAGATTTGGAAGGATTGATTGAAGACTTGGTCAATAAAAATACCATTGCAAGACTTAATTTCCTATAGAATTGAGTGACAAAGGGAGATCATTTTATAGATAAAATAAATTGTGACTGTTTTATTTAGGGAAGCTTTCACTGGAAGTTTTCGGTCTCATGGAAAGATGAGAGTAATTATTCTCAAAATATTTATAATTATATAAAATAATTTCAATACTATAGTGCTGTCATAAACACCAGTTACTACTTTGTATTTTTTTTTTTGACCCATGTTACTAATTCAGAATGTCCACTGTTATTTGTGCCTCTATTTCAAATTAACATCTAAATACTTTTGTGACTTTTGCATTATTTTTGAAAATACTGTACAGAATGGTGATTGGAGAAATTGAATTCTTCACAATAGTTGATTTTATCACTTTTGGTTTGATAGCTTTAGTAAACTGAATTCTGGAAAGGATACTTATGTTTTAGGATTGTTACCCTCTAAAAGTGTACAGATACTGTAGTTTTGTGAATTGACCATTAAGATTATCAGACCCTTCTGTGATATTTTCTGTTGAGAAATTTTAATCTGAGGTCATGATTTTATAGAAATTGAGGGCTTAGAGTTGGTATGTGTTCATCAGTGCATTACAGCCTGTGAATTCTTGATTGAATCTTTAGTTAAACTATTTCCATTAACCTGTCAGGATTTTTACCAGCTTCTTAATATTGAAAGCATTATTAATTCCATGTCTGCAACTTCTGGCCAACTAGGGTTGAAATTGAAATCCTTTCTTTTTTTTTTTTTTGAGCAAGTAGATAGTCTTCTAGTGTCAGGAGGTGTGATCTCAAATGTAAATCCATACGTGGGCTGATAGAGTTCAAAATTACTTACATTCAGTTACTTTTCTTCCTTTTTGTTCATTGTCCACAGTTTTAAAATGGTTTAAGATTGTTTTGATTGTGTTGTACTTTTTGAAAGTTTTGCCAGAGAACCAAGGGTGGTTTTTTTTGTTTTTTTGTGTTATATGGATGGTGTCTGTGGCCAGTGGGTGGTTTAAATTCCCAAAGCCCTAAAGGGCCATCAGCTACAGGAAACAGGGAAGAACTAAAGGGTGCTCTGAGTGATGGCTCGTTTGAATAATAAGGAGGGGTTGAGGAGCTTGTTGGGAGATTGGTCTGGACTCTTGTTTGGGGAGTGCTTACTTTTTTGTTTTTTTTAAAGGAAGAGGTGTTTAGGTGAACAAAGTATTAGGTTGGTGCAAAAGTAATTATGGTTTTCATTGTTAACTTTGCCATTTGATACTGGTATACGTTCTAAAATAAATGTGGTAATGTTATACATCATTTTAATGTGTATTTCTTGCTTTATGTTTTTTGCTAATGACTTATTACTTCCGGTTTATTTTATATTTAGGCTGTAGAAATATTAGATAAAAAGCAAATTTGAGAGTTTTTTAAAAATTTGACTTCAAATGGGCTGTAAAGCAGCAGAGACAACTTGCAACATCAACAATGCATCAACAGCTAGGAAGTGCTAATGAGTACAGTGCGTTGGTGGCCCAAGAAGTTTTGCAAAGGACACCAGAGCCTTGACGATGAGGAGCGTGGTGGCCGGCCATTGAAAGCTGACGACTACAGTTGCGAGCATCATTGAAGCTGTTCCTCTTGCAGCTGCACAGGAAGCCACTGAAGAACCCAGTGTCGAGCATACTGTCGTCATCCAGCACTTGAAGCAAACTGAGAAGGTGAAAGAGCACGTTAAGTGGGCGCCTCATGAGCTGATTGCAGATCAGGAAAATTGCAATTTTGATGTGTTGTCTTCTCTTAGAATGTAACCACAACAAACATTTCTTGGTCAGATTGTGATGTGAGATGAAAAGTGGATTTTATACAACTCCTGGCGATGACCAGCTCGGTTGGTGAAGCGAGAGGAAGCTCCAAAGCACTTGCCAAAGCCAAACTTGTACCAGAAGAAGGTCATGGTCACTGGTCTGCTAATCCACTACAGCTTTCTGAATCCCGACAAAACCATTACATCTGAGAAGTACGCTCAGCAAATTGATGAGATGCACCAAAAACTGCAATGCCTGCAGACGGCATTGGTCAACGGAGTGAGCCCAGTTCTTTTCCCCGATAACTTCTGACTTCACGTTAACCAACACTTCAGAAGTTGAGTGAACTGGGCTACGAAGTTTTGCCTCATCTGCCATATTCAGCTGACCTCTCACCAACTGACTACCACTTCTTCAAACATCTGGACAACTTTTTGCAGGGAAAGCGCTTCCACAACCAGCAGGAGGCATAAAAAGCTTTCCAAGAGTTGATTAGATCCTGAAAACAGATTTTTTCACTCTGGAGAAATAAACCAACTTATTTCGCGTTGGCAAAAATGAGTTGGTTGTAATAGTTCCTGTCTTGATTAATAAAGATGTGTTTGAGCCTAGTTATAATGATTTAAAATTCAGAATCCAAAACATGAGTTATTTCTGTACCAACCTAATAAAAGGCTGATATTACTTATGTAGCCTGCTCTACCAGTGGAGTGATTTCAGAAGTAGAAAGCAGCTGGTGCAGGGTTACTGCAGGGAATCGCTCTCCTCCAGCGTTGCTTAATTTGCACACTGTCTCCTGGTTCAGTGAACACTTGCCTTCCTAAACTGCACTTGTGAGACTTTTTTTCTTGAGCACTGCGCTTACTAACGGGCAGTGACGAGTTTTGTGTTGGACTGTTAGCGGGATTTTCAAGAGGTAGTTTATGGTGCCGTGTATTTGTTTTTGTTTGACAGCCTTGGGTTTTCTTCCCTGTCCTCTGCAGAGAAAGCAGGGCTGCTTTGCGTTGTTTGCCATTGAATTTTAAATTTCATGACTATTCAGTAATAGAAGAGGCAGTGTATTTCTATAGGGACAAAACTACAAAAGATCACTTCATGAACTCTACCTTTTGATCTTGGCAATTCACTGTGTAGCCTTAATTTTCCTCTTAAAAATATACTTTGTCAGCTGTTACAAAAGGTGCTTGCATTCTGGATCTGTAGGACTTTTTTTTTTTTTTTTTAAATGAACAGTAAAGAATCTGCCTGCGATGCAGGAGACCAGGGTTTGATCCCTGAATTGGGAAGTTCCTCTGGAGAAGGGAATGGCAATCCATTCCAGTATTCTTGCCTGGAGAGTTCCACGGGCAGAGAATTCTGGTGGGTTACAGTCTGTGGGGTCACAAAGAGTCGGACAAAACTGAGCAACTAACAGACACACACACACACACACACACACACACACACACACTGCATTTTATTCTTATCCCCAAAACTCTGTTCAAAAACCAGCTAAGATGATTTCTGTGTAATACTTGTGTGGAGTGGTAGAAAGAGCAATTGTACAATCTAAATAATGTGCACAGGTTTTAAGAATGAAGCTGGGGATGTTCTAATTTAAAACATTAGTACTTGTTTATCCAGCTTCCCAGGTGGCTCAGTGGTAAAGAATCTGCCTGCCAATGCAAGAGATAAGGGTTTGATCCCCGGGTCAGGAAGATGCCCTGGAGAAGGAAATGGCAACACAACCCACTCCAGTATTCTTGCTTGGGAAATCTCATGGACAGAGGAGCCTGGCAGGCCACAGCCCATGGCGTCGCAGGAGAGTTGGACCCCAACCCATGGCATCGCAGGAGAGTTGGACCCCGACTTGGGCAGCAGACAGCAGTGACAGCAAGCAGTGTTGACCCAGTTACCGCGAAGTAGCTTTCCGTGATTTTCATCTGTTTGTTCGTCCATGAATGCCATCTCTCTGCCAGGTAGTTTTAGGGTTCTAGATCCTGGGGTATTTTATTGCACTGAACAAAACAGATGAAAGACCTTGCCTTCATGTATTTCCACAGTGGGAGACAGTTAGATAGGGGTCGGTGCGTTTGAAGACAGGAGTAGAAAGAAGGAATAGGGACTTGGGTGTTTGCAGTTTGAAATAGAGGAGACAGTGTTACTGACAAGCTGACAAGACCTTGGATTAAGGAAAACTTTGAAATGTTTGACTCATTGAGTCATATACAAAGAATTGCAGAGAAGAGAGAGTGGAGGAGGAAATTGGAGCTATAGCAATGAAGAGCCACTATGCCTCCAGTAAAAATAGACTGTTTGGTTAAGGAAAGGAAACTTTTTTACTTTCTTTGTGAAAACTGAGGGCTTGGTCTGGAGCAAGCTTCTGAAGAGACAGTCTGCCCTTGTCTCGCGGACAGAGTAACTTCCTGTGTGTCTTCGGGGCCTGCCTAGGGGGGCCTTCGCGTGTGAGGGGTCGCTGCTGTCATGCTGTGTGCAGGCAGCTCGTGGCAGCCGTCCCTCGGCAGCAGGGAGTGGTTGAATGCAGTGAGTTGCCTGGTGCTTGGCCTCTGCCTAGTCCTGTGCTGGACCCAGGGGTGGCTGCGTTGAGCAGGTGGATAGACCTTGGCCTTCGTGGAACTTGGTCTTCAGTGGGAAGGCAGACATGGGTCAGCTGCCAGTCGCTGAGTCGTGTCCGGCTCTTTGCATCCCCATAGACTGCGGCTCGCCAGGCCCCCCGTCCTTCACCGTCTCCTGGAGCCTGCTCAAGTTCATGTTCTTTGAGTCGGCAGTGCCATCCAGCCGTCTCATCCTCTGACACCCTCTTCTCCCTCAGTCTTTCCCAGCATCAGGGTCTTGGTGAGTTGGCTCTTTGCATCAGGTGACCAGAGTACTGGAGCTTCAGCTACTTTGAATCATTTATCCGTTCTTTTTCTAAAAAACATGCAAATAAAAAGCTTCAAACATAAACAGAAGTTGTGGTTCCCGCATTCGTAACTAACACTTGGTGACATAAATTAGACATAAATTAACTACTTGTCAGTTTTAGTTCATCTGTAAACATGTAACACATATGATTTTTTAAATTTTTTGATCTTGACAAAAGAAAAAGTGCATGTAAGGTGGTCAGTCATTACACAGGTTTGAAATCAGTCTGAACATAATTCTAAGACTGCTTGTATGAGTTTTGGACATAGACAACTTTTTTTTTTTAACTGCTAAGAGATTACAAGTATATTGAAGAGTATGTTGATTTACAAAGACATTTCCTATTGTCTCATTTACATTATTATTCCCCAATTTACATTAGTGATCTGACTCTACTCTAGATGTGTTTTCACTTGGCATAGTGAACCCAGCACAGCTACCTCCTTGCACTAAGGAGGGCAGCGACGGAGACTCCTGATCAGGCTCTGTGCAGGGGCCAGGGTTTTCGGGTGGAGGCGTGGGATGTCCTGGGGGCAGCATCCTGATGCCTTCTGGGAATAGAATGGCTTCTCTGCCCTGGGCCAGAATGTGGCCTGGTAAGCCTGGAGGGCTGATGGGGCTCCACTTCAGGTGGGTAGAGCGGGGTCACCAGCCCTCAGACTTGTATGTGAACCAAGTGCTTGTGCTGTGGGGTTCATTTGATGGCCACCCTAATTTAATAAGAATTACAGACTCTGTTGAAATTCTAAAGTCTTAGAGAAATATATTGATTACATTTAAGTTCATTTTAATCATTCAGTTATGGGAAGATATGGAGGACCTTTGAGTTAAGATAGGTAATACATGTATAAATGGGTTTAGTTATGTGAGGGCTGACCACATTCCTCAGTTCACACCTTGTCTCTTGAGAGTGGCCCAGTTTGAAATTATGGAATTACTTTCTAAGTATGGGCTAAATGTTTTCAGTTAAAAATTAAGAATTTAAAGTTATATTGGATAATTTACAACCAAAATATTTTCCCCTCTGAAAAGTTCTGGGTAAAAAAATAAGTTTAATCCATAAATAGAATTGTGAGGTGTCTTATATAAATAGCAAAACATTCATTTGTGTAATCATGGAAATTTACATGTCAATCCAGACTTAGAGTTAGAGGCTCAAGGTTTTTGTTTGACCCTGGAATAGAAACTGAACTGCTATGTTCTTTTGAAATTTTAGAATATTCTATTGCCTGGTATTCCTTTCATTTTTCAATTTAATTGCCTTTTAAAAGTAAGAGATCCTTTTGATGAGATTTGGAGCTGTGTTTTCATAAAATTAATATTAAACTCAATATGCTAACATTTAAAACAAATGGATGATTATATTTCTTAAACCTGCAAATTTGGTAATTCCTTATAACTTTCTATTTTAAGAAAGTTTTGTTAGAATAGTGGTGATGAGGTTTGACTAACTGAACTCCTGCTTGTTTGTAGCATGTTACCACGCTAGGTGATGGTTTCTTAGATAAGGGCAGTCATGTTTACAGTAACCTGGTTTGTAGGTTTTATGGCAAGCAATAAATAGGATCTGACAGCATATTGTAGCAGTACAGGGAGGCCTGGAGGAGATGATGTACTGGGCCCTTCTGTGTTTCATCCCATCTTCAAGGCTGCCTCTCAGGTAAGGGCCTGATTATGGATACTGAAACTGAGGTTCAGTTCAGTTCAGTCGTTCAGTCATGTCTGACTCTTTGTGACCCCATGAATTGCAGCACGCCAGGCCTCCCTGTCCATCATGAACTGCTGGAGTTCACTCAGATTCAAGTCCATCGAGTCCCTGATGCCATCCAGCCATCTCATTCTCGGTCGTCCCCTTCTCCTCCTGTCCCCAATCCCTCCCAGCATCAAAGTCTTTTCCAATGAGTCAACTCTTCTCATGAGGTGGCCAAAGTACTGGAGTTTCAGCTTTAGCATTATTTCCTTCCAAAGAAATCCCAGGGCTGATCTCCTTCAGAATGGACTGGTTGGATCTCCTTGCAGTCCAAGGGACTCTTAAGAGTCTTCTCCAACACCACAGTTCAAAAGCATCAATTCTTTGGCGCTCAGCCGTCTTCAGTCCAGCTCACATCCATACATGACCACAGGAAAAACCATAGCCTTGACGAGACGGACCTTAGTCGACAAAGTAATGTCTCTGCTTTTGAATATGCTATCTAGGTTGGTCATAACTTTTCTTCCAAGGAGTAAGCGTCTTTTAATTTCATGGCTGCAATCCACCATCTGCAGTGATTTTGGAGCCCCCCAAAATAAAGTCTGACACTGTTTCCATTGTTTCCCCATCTATTTCCCATGAAGTGATGGGACCGGATGCCATGATCTTCGTTTTCTGAATGTTGAGCTTTACACAGTAAGAAATGATAGGAATGGTTTTCAAATCCAGATCAAAACCAGATTACTGTGTGCTTTGTATTCAGTGTTGAGTTCTCTGTTTGTGTTGTTTTGACCTCGAAGTATTTTCCATTTTTTAAACTCATTATCTTGTTTGTTCTTCTTTCCTCGATTCAGCGCCTTCTGGGGGCATGGGGAATGTTCTGTTGTGTTTAATTCTAACTGCTTGGTCGTCACGTCACCCAGAATAGGGTCTCTGTATCAGTGTGGTGTCACGTTGGAGTGGTGGCATCCTGGGGGAAGGCGAGCATCTTTGGCCTCTGTCGTCAGGAGGGCATTTGTCCATGACAAGATGTTTATCGTCAGCTGCTGTGTCGGTCCTTGAGACTGCCGTGAGGCGAGCAGGAGGGGGGCGTGGCGAGCATGAGGGGGCGTGGCGAGCACGAGGGGCATGGCCCGCTGGACTGGGGGCGTGGTTCACAGGACCAGGGGCGTGGTTCACACTCCGTTTGTTGCAGCGGGGTGGGGGGGGGTGTGTCTCGGGGTGCTGCCGCACTGCTGGCCCCGACCCTGACTGAGCGGTGGGTTGTCACCTGTTCCAACAGTAGCAGCAGCCATGTTGAATTGAGCAGTGGTAGTGGCAGCAGGAAGTGAAGTCGGCGGTGGGTGGTAGGGAAAGGTCACCAGGGTCTGAACTTGAAATCTGCAAGGATTTTCATCTAAAATAGAATCAAAGGATACGAATGGGAAACTCATGCCTGCGCCCTCAGGAAGATGAACGTTGAAGACTGCAAGACTGATTTACTGAAATTGCCGGATTCACAGAAGATTGAGCCTTATTCTCTAACAAGCCGGCATCTGCCACCGCTATCTTCAAGTCAGTGAACTGGCTGCGCGGCTCCTCACTGGAGTTTTCCCGGTTTGCTCCCTGTGCCCACAGAGGCAGCCTGCCCGCGGCCTTCGGATTCGCTGTCGCTCACTCCAGCTTGCGCGTTCCACACGCGGTTCCTCTGCTCGCTCAAATAAACTCGATTTCTGGTAACCTGAGCTGGCCTCAGTTTGCCTCATTTCTTGTAGGTTGTCATTACATGGTGTGAGAAGTGGGCTCCAGAGGAGACACCCGCCAAGCAACGACCCCTTCCAGTGAGCAGGGGACCCCAGCAAGCCCTGGGTGCCCTTACTTCCACAGGCCACCGTGACTTCGTCTGGGAAGTCTCCTCTCGGATCCCAGGCCCCTCCTTTTGGATGAGCTCTCTGACTGTATTTGGGGTCTGGGTAGGGACAGGTTTTCTGGTGAGCGCTGTTTCATTCTGAATCCAGCAGTGGGATCCCGGTCATCTGAAGGTTCTAAAGGTGGCCCCTTCGGGAACTCTTTCCACTTACAAATGTGCAGATTTTTAACTAAATGGATCAGTCTTACTAAGGATAACTGAATTCCAAGGAACCTTTGATCTCCCCAAACTTGTTTTTCTCCAAACCAAGTTAGAAAACTGCAGCTACCAGATGAAGCCATCTACATGGAGTAGTTACTGTAATCGTTCTCTGGAGCCTTCTAAATGTGTTCAGGATCATAAAATTGCCTCCTTAGCAGATACTGTTTCCAAATGGGACCTAGTAAACAACAAGAGGGGGGGCTGTAAAACGTCGGAGGCCTCTTCCTCGGCATGAGCTGAGGCCCTTCCTACCCTTGCTGCTTCATCTCCTCTGTATCTTTCTACTCAGTCGCTCAGTCGCGTCTGACCCTGCGACCCCATGGATTGTAGCCTGCCAGGCTCCTTTGTCTGTGGGATTTTCCAGACAAGAATACTGGAGTGGGTTGCCATTTCCTTCTCCAGTATCTCTCTTTGCTACCTCTTTATCCACCCCCCCGCCCCGCTTACCCGAACTTCCTTTCTTTCCTGTCACTGAAGCCTCACCAGACAAGCCCATTAAAACTTTCCCTTTCACAATTAGACCTGAGGATCCTACTAAATCATAGCAAGCTTCCTACGCCCCATGGGCAAATGTCAAGCTTAGGGCTGCATGGACTTTGCCAAGGTAACAGCATCCTCATAGACCTGGGGAGGAGTTCAGTACTGTATCCCCGATTTGCCAGCTTGGCCCCTCCGGCCTCTGTCAGTCAGCCCATGTGCTTGTCTCAGATAAGTCAGGCCTAACGCTGGACTAAGGCAACCAGCTGAGAAAACCCTGAACGATCCCTGAAGCTTAAATGAAACCAACTACCGGGCCTTTGATGTGACCACGCTGCGGTACGGTCAAAAATGTGCACGGAGCCTGGAGCCGGCCCCCAGTCCCTGGGCTGGAGTGCAAGGCAGCCGTGCACCCAGAGGCCTGCCGTGTCCGTCCGTAGCTATTACAGCAGGCTCCAAGTTGTTCGTGGGGGCAAGTCAGGCTTCTCTGTGCCGATGCTGAGTCCACAGAGGTGGCTTCTAATTCCACGTTTGTAGGTGACCTAACCAGAGGCTCGCCCTGTTGGAACAACCTGTACAGAGTTGGAGACAGTGTCTACCTTGGTCTTGTCAGTCTGGCCAGTCAGTTGGCCTGGATCCCTGAAGATGACACCAAGAGAAAGACGGCTCCAGCAGGTGGAGACTCAGGGCGAGTCTGGCCTCAGAGAACCCACAGCCAAACCTGCCCGTGCAGCGCCTCCAAGGCTCCCCGGGCTGCTCCATCCTGCTGGTGAGGAGGCGGGAGAGACGGGGCCTTTCCCTGTTGGTGGGCCCAGGGCGGCTCGCTCAGTGCTCAGCAGCTCCCCCTTGCAGAGGTGTGAGCGTTTCAGCAGGACCCGGTTCTGTCCCAGACTGGGCTGCGCGCTCGTCCTTGTCATGCCTGTTGAGCTGCCAGAAAGCCGCGGCCCAGGCGGGGGTGTGTCCAGGGCCGCGGGCAGCAAGCAGCGTGGTGACTCCTGGCTGGCCCGCCGCCTCCAGCCCCCACGTGCTATTGGTGCTCGTCTCTACTGGAAGCGACTTTCCCCTGTGGGCGACTTATGTAGCTTTTTTTTTTTAATTCCTGTTGATAAATCTAACTTCTTGCCTTTACTTGGGAAGGACCATATACCTGGACAGTCATGCACTGGGGGCTTTACTGAGGTTCCCTTTTTCACAGATTTTTTTTTTTTTTAAGGTGTTTTTTAAAACCTGTTTTTTGGCGGTGCTGGGTGTTCATTGCCGCTCACAGGCTTTGTCTGGCACCAGTGACTGGGGGCTCCCCTCTCGTGGTGCTGCGTGGGCCTCTCGTTAATGGTGGCGTCTCTTGTGGAGCTCGGGCTCCAGGCTCAGGGACTCTAGGGGTGCAGGCTCAGTGGTTGCAGCCCGAGGGCGCTGGAGTGTGGGCTCAGGAGCCGTGGCGCACAGGCTTAGTTACCCTGTGGCCTGTGGACTCTTCCCAGTCCAAGGATGGAACGCGTGTCTCCTGCGTTGGCAGGCAGATTGTTAACCTCTGGGCCACCAGGGATGCCCTTCTCACAGGTTTTAAAGGTGTGGTTAAATGACATAGAGTTCTCTAGAGGTACCACCTTACTGCAATACATAGATGGTTTGCTTCTTTGCTCACCTTCCCAAAATTTCCACAAAAAGACATTGTCAGTTGCGGGGTTTCCTTTGGCCAGTTGGTTATTGTTGCAGTTGGATTCCAAACTTCTCTTTAATGACTGTGCCCCTGTTTGCCTTTTTGGGTGGGGGGCGGCAAGGGGGCTTTGCCATGCAATTTGCAGGATCTTAGTCTTCTGACCAGGGGTCAAACCCACACCCCCTGCAGTGGAAGTGCGGAGTCTTACCGCTGGAGCGCCAGGGAAGTCCTGTGTGCCTTTCTAAAGAGCAGCGGACCTGGCCTTGTTCGAGATGCCCAGGAGAGCAGAGCTTGCTGTCGTTGTTGAGTTGCTCATGTCTGACTCTTGGCGACCCCGTGGGCTGCAGCACTCCACACTTCTGTTCTTCACCATCTCCCGGAGCTTGCTCAGACTCGGGTCCACTGAGTTGGTGATGCCATCCAGCCATCTCATCCTCTGTCATCCCCTTCTCCTCCTGCCTTCAATCTTTCCCAGCATCAGGGTCTTTCCTATTGGCTGTTTGCATCAGGTGGCCAAAGTATTGGAGCTTCAGCTTCAGCATCAGGCCTTCCAATGAATATTCAGGGTTGATGTCCTTTAGGATTAGCTGGTTGGATCTCCTTGCAGTTCAAGGGACTCTCAAGAGTCTTCTCCAACACCACAGTTAGCCTTTGAAGGAAAGTTTAATAAATCCACTGAACCTTGGATTATCAGCTACACCTTTTCCTTATTGTGAGTGAGAAGGAAGGGAATGCCCTCGGGATATTTATCCAAAACTGACCCCTGAGTTGGTGCCGCCCACAGTTAGATCCCTGGCCTGAGGATATCGCATGTTTCAGAGTGGTGCCTGTTGCTGCCCTCTTAGTGAAGGCTGCCGTCTCTGCACCTGACGCTGCTGAGGCTGTGTGGAGTTGCCCTCCACGCCACACCTTTCAGCAGGCCACGGCACCCTCTGGACTCTCTCAGTTTCTGCGTGCATCACTCTCGCTCGCTGTGACAGTCTCAGCCTGCTCCCCGTCTCCCCTCCTCCTCTGGTGAAGTTCCTGTGACTTGACTTGGGTGGTGTCATAGTGACACCTCATAACTACTTATGAGAAATCTCCTAAGTGAGTCTTGATCTTGCGTAGTTTGCTAACTAACTAATGGTTCTTAACTGAATCATGCAGGGGGTAAACCCTGTGCTGGGTGTGAGGTTGTTGAGACTGCATCCTTCCCTCTGGCTGCTTCTGCTCAACCAGCTGAATCACACCGGTGCGCTCCGTTGGGTTGAGCTTCACAGATACTGTGTTGTTAATTGAAGATTTGTGACAACCCCATGTCCGCAAGACAGCTGATGCCATTTGCTTGCTTCATGTGTCTGTGACATTTTGTAATTCTCTTGTGGTGATCTGTGAGATCTTTGATGTTAAAACTTGCTGAAGACTCAGGTGATGCTTACCATATTTTTAGCAATTACGTATTTTTAAATTAAGGTATGTGTTATGCCAAAGAATGTTCAAAATTGGCAGAAACCGCTACAATATTGTAAAGTATTAGCCTCCAATTAAAATACATAAGTTAAAAAGAAAAGAATGTTCTAATTAGTGTTCACTTGCACTCATTTCATGTGCCAGCAAGATTATGCTCAAAATCCTTCTAGCTAGGCTTCAGCAGTACATAACTGAGAACTTCCAGGTGAACAAGCTGGAAAGGCAGAGGAACCCGAGATCAAGTTGCCAACATATGCTGGATCATAGAAAAAGCAAGGGAATTAAAAAAAAAAAAAGCTACCTCTGCTTTGTTGACTATGCTAAAGCCTTTGTTGGATCACAACAGACTGTGGAATATTCCTAATGAGATGGGAATACCAGACTTCCTTACCTGCCTCCTGAGAAGTCTGTATGCAGGTCAAGAAGCAGTGGTTAGAACCAGACACGGAACCACAGACTGGGTAAGGAGTGTGTCACGGCTGCATCTTGTCACCTTGCTTGTTTAACTTAACATGCAGAGTGCATCATGCGAAATGCCAGGCTGGATGAAGCACAAGCTGGAGTCGAGATTGCCAGGAGAAATATCAACAACCTCAGATTTGCAGATGACACAGCTCTTACAGCAGGAATCGAAGAGGAACTAAAGAGCCTCTTGATGAAGGTGAAAGAGGAGAGTGAAAAGCCTGGCTTAAAACTCAACATTCAGAAAATTAAGATCGTGACATGCAGTCCCATCACTTCATGGCAAACAGATGTGTCAGATTTCATTTTCTTGGGCTCCAAAATTAATGCAGCCAGTGACTGCAGCCACACAATTAAAAGACGCTTGCTCCGTAGAAGAATAGCTATGACAAACCTAGACGGTGTATTGAAAAGCAGAGACATCACTTCGCTGACAAAGGTCTGTATTCATGTATGTATGCAGTCCTGTATGGATGTGAGAGTTGGACCATAAAGAAGGCTGAGCGCCGAAGAATTGATGCTTTTGAACTGTGGTGGTGGAGAAGACTTGAGAGTCCCTTGGACAGCAAGGAGATCCACCCAGCTAATNGTATGGATGTGAGAGTTGGACCATAAAGAAGGCTGAGCGCCGAAGAATTGATGCTTTTGAACTGTGGTGGTGGAGAAGACTTGAGAGTCCCTTGGACAGCAAGGAGATCCACCCAGCTAATCCTAAAGAAAATCAACCCTGAATATTCATTGGAAGGACTGATGCTGATGCTGAAGCTGAAGCTCCAGTCCTTTGGCCACCTGATGCAAGGAGCTGACTCATATGAAAAGACCTTAATGCTGGGAAAGATTGAAGGTAAGAGGAGAAGGGGGCAAGAGAGGATGAGATCTACCGAGGGCTTGTTCCTGTGGGGCAGAGTAGCTGAACTTGGAAAGGTAATTAGGAATCTTCTGATTCACAGCTTTAACTTTTAATGCTTGCGTCAGAGCGTTCCAGTATCGACAGACCCATGTAGACAGCCTAGCAGAAGTTGTCTTTCAAAACTGCCGAGCCTCAAACCTCCATGCTGCATAGCATGGGGCATTTTTTTTAGAAGTTTCTTCACTCGAGGTAGTTTCCTTATTAATAAACTTGTAATAGATATGATAATATTTAACTTATATTAAACTTAGGTACAATGAAAATATTTTACTTAATGTTAATTACTCTAAGACATGTTTATATTAGGTCAACAAACAAACATTAATATTAGGTTTTTAATACTGAATACTTACCAGTTCACATGAACCTGGAATTTATTGTTTAATTTAGAGTTATTTGATTTGTAAACACTTACTTTTCTTTAAGCCAATTAAATAGAACTCATTTACAAATTAACCTCAAAAATATTATCCAGAGACAAAGACATACCAAGACATATTTAGACAGACACAAGATCTAGCTTCATTTTCTAAGTTTAGTCATGAATTAGGTATTACAATATAAAATTTACTAGTTTATAAAAAAGCTGAAATAAATAAAAATTTAAAGGCTTTTCCCCATTTTCCCTCGGTCTCAGGAGTTAGAGGTGATCTGGATAAGTGCCCCTGAGAGCCCTGGTCTCAAGGCACAGGGAAAGAAAATCAAATTCTAACAAAATGGCGGCAGGTCTAAACCACATGGTGGCCAGACAAAGCAAAATGGCCGTCAAACATCACCACACAGAGCACAGAGTTAAAACACACGTATATAAACCTCGCAGTCCTCGTCAGACATTCCCGTAAATATAAGAACACAGTCTCTCAGAAAGCCACCTATAGAGACACGGAACTTCAAATCCAAGTACTAATAGAGTAAATGAAAATATCTCAGGTCTTCAAAGATTTCGAGGGAGGAAAGGAGGCCAGGTTGAAAGAAGAAGGGGGAGGACGCGGGAGAGGGGGGCGAAAGGGGCGGCCTTACAGACGTCTCCTGCCACCTGCAGATGCCCAGGCGTTAGGNGTACTAATAGAGTAAATGAAAATATCTCAGGTCTTCAAAGATTTCGAGGGAGGAAAGGAGGCCAGGTTGAAAGAAGAAGGGGGAGGACGCGGGAGAGGGGGGCGAAAGGGGCGGCCTTACAGACGTCTCCTGCCACCTGCAGATGCCCAGGCGTTAGGGGACTTTACCCTGGGCCTCCAGAGAAGGGAGGACTGGAACTCGGCCCTACCAGAAATCAGACCAGACCAGAACCAGAATTCGAGTTCTCTGCCGAGAGGAGGTGGTCAATCTCTCATCCTGAGCTCAGGCTGAGGCCCTTTGACCAGATTCCTGCTTCCAGGACCGGGGGACTAGAAAAACGGAAGGACAGGAAGGGTTAAGGAGAGAGAAGAGAGGGAAGGGGAGGGAGGTCAGTAAAGCCTCTTGTTCCTTACCCAGTTCGGGCACTCTGGCCAGTTGTCTGCGTCAGGAGGAGACCAGGGAAAAATGGGTCCAAATTGCGGCCACTGGGTCTGGTCCATTGGCAGGCAAGCTGGCCCCCGAGTGGTCAGGATGTCAGTCTCAGCAAAGAAGAGTCCGGATTAGTGTCCGAGTTGTCCTTAGCCAATCATTCTGACTCAAGAGTCCTTACTGGTGGTGTACGCCTTGTTCAGCCAAGATGGATGTCAGAGAGAAGGAGGGAGATGGTTGGACATGAGTCTCCTTTTGACCTTTCCCGAATTCTTTCGGTTGGTGGTGGCTTATTAGTTCCGTGTTCCTTAGCAGGACCTCTTGTTGTAAAACAACTCATGCAAATGGTTACTATGGTGTTGGCCAGAGTGGGCAGTTTCAATCCGTATGCTTCCCCTAACACTTCTAGATCGACAGAAACACACCGTGCTAGCCACGTGACCTCGGGCCAGGCACCTCATCTTTCCCTTCCTCAGCGTCCTCCTCTGTGCCCCGGGTGTGCCTCCTTGCTAGAGTCTGTGTGGGGAGGTGCCTTACGCACATCCCTCGCCAGCACGAAGGGGTTGGCGTCAGGGGTATGGCCTGATGGGGTGGTGAAAGTGGGGCCGCGGCTGCTAAGCCGGCAGTGAGTGAGGCTGCTGCAGCAGGGAGCAGGCGCTGCGTGTGGTCTGCACAGGTGTTGGTGCGTGTATTTGTCAGGCGGTGCGGGGTTTACTTACAAAGCCAAGTGATCGTTGGTTTCCGTGATTAACCAACTTGGCAGTAGGCGCCAGAATTCTTTCCTCGTCTTTGGCCCAGGAATCCTGCAGTCACAGCCGATCGCTGTGTGAGGAGTAACCTGGGATGGGGGTGCTGAGGTGTCTTCATGTAGACACTCCCAGAGGCACATCCTGGGGGAGAAGGCTTTGCTATTTAACAACTGGTAAAAGCTAAGTGCGTTAGCTTTTAACATGTTGGCATCAGATGTCGTTTTGAAGGCCTGCCTGTCTCGTGCTCTGCGTTTATAGTGAAGCGGCAGAAGAGAAACCTGGGAGTAGTCCGGGTGCAGCTGTATGCATGCGGCCAGCTGCAGGGCAGCTGAGCTGGGGAGCACGGGGATTCGGGTTTCTGTGTGGGGTGACTTTGGACTCAGCAGGAGGTGATGGGGACCCTTGGAGAGTGGTTTTCCACTGCTGGTTTTCATTTACTTAGGGCATTTAGCTTTTTGAAAATGATGATGTAACATGTGTGTACTGTTTTCAACTCTTAGAATAGTTGGCAGCAGTGTACTAGCTCAGTCGTGTCTGACTCTTGCGACCCCGTGGGCCCGCCAGGCTCTTCTGTCCCTAGGACTTTCCAGGCAAGAATACTGGAGTGGGTTGCCATTTCTTTTTCCAGGTGATATTCCCGACCCAGGGATTGAACCCAGGTCTCCTGCGTTGCAGGCAGATTCTTTACCGCCTGAACTACCAATAGTTAGCATGTTTTATTTATTTTATTTTGAACCAATAGTTAGCATGTCTTGTTAGTTAAATTAGTTATAAGCTAAAATAGTTGTAGCTCATAAATTCCAATTGGAGCTGTTTTTCCTAACTAGGAAGGGTTATTGTTCTCTTTGACCCCAGGGCACTGATTAAGGGGTTTCTGCTTTGTTCAGATCCCCAGGAAGGGGAGACATCCACCAGCTGTCAGCCTGAAAATGCCCCTCGGAGCCCTGGGGTGGTGGGGGGTCACTCAGCGTAGGACTGAGAAAGGTTGATCCCCAAGCCTGGCTCTGTTTACCTGTGCGTTTGGGTAGGGATAATGCCAAGGTCTCTAAGGAGGGAATGTCTTAGGACCCGCCTTTTATGGGTAGAGAGTCCCCTGATCTGGAGGTGGTCTTTTTTTTTTTAATGTCTCTTGTAAGAGTAGGGTTGTGCTGAGTGTGTTACGTGGTGTTTTCACACAAGCATTTCATCTTCAGTGTAAGAGTCGTAGATTCAGTCGCAGATGTTTTCCGTTTTGTGACTCTGAGGAAGTTCCTCAGCCTTTTTATGCCTATAGTGGTAGTACCTATTTTACAGGATGGTTTTGAGTATTAAAAGACCATCCGAGTGCCTTGCCAGGAAAAAAAACAAACATACAGAATAAACAAAATTTTAAACTCATCATGTGAGTTAGTTTTAAAAACAATATGGACACCAGTAAATGGTTTGAATTGCTCTTAAATAATTAGCCTACCATAAATAAGTGTTCCTGTTTCTAAAACTTGCTGTAAACACAAGTTAAAATTGATTAATTGTCATTATTCCGAAATCTGGTCATTTTACTGCCAACAAGAGAAATGTTTTATGAGCGAAATGTGCTTGCACTGAAATGCATATAGTTTGTATAATTTGATGAGTCTGACAAGTGTGTGTATCCAGGTAACCAGTACCCCATTCAAGGTCTGGAACATTTCCAGCGCCCCAGAGCATTCCCTCCTGCCCCGCCTTGGGAGGTCCTCATCCTCATCTCACAAAATCACCATTAGAAGAGTGAATTTGAAATGTTTTTGTTTGTGAATATTTAGTAATGTTCATTCTTTTTTAATTTGTAGGAGATAAAGACATTCAGATGGCAGATAACAGGTAAGGCAGCGTGGGCTCTGCTTGCGGGAGCGTGCGTTTTGGTTGGTGAGCCAGGGCCAAGTGGCATTTGGTGCTCCAGCTGACAGCTCTTGTCAGATAAGAAAAATGCCCCGTGTTGTCTGTCTTGAAACTTTGTAGAGACTAATACTTTTAAATATATGATCTTAGTTTTTCAGATGGGGTTCCTTCAGATTCCTTGGAAGCTGCTAAAAATGCAAGTAATACAGGTTAGTGCTGCGTGTGGGAGGGTGAGGCTCTGGGGAACGTGCCTGCAGAGCAGGGGCTCCTACTCTTGAACCTTTTAGTAAAATAGAACAAGGAATTCAAGTTCTGGGTTACTGTACTTCAGGGGCTTTAGCAGAGCTAGAATGATTAAAATGAAGGCCAGCGCTTCATTCAGACCCAGCAGAAGTCAGGCCACCAGCAGGCACCTCAGGCTGACGGGGGCAGCCAGAGTCCGCCAGTCTCTCCACTGACAGGGCCCTTGTGGTCAGCAAGCTGTCAGACACCTCGTTCTGTGGGCCTCGTGTGTCCCCTGAGACACTTGCGTGGGGATTCAGACACCACTGACGGTCCTAGCTGGGTCGGGGATGACCGTGGTGGTCAGCAGAGGGTGTTTTCCTGTTTCTGTCAGTCTCACTGACAGATAACACCCGTTACAGAAGTGCTTCCCTCTGCCCCTTTCTAGCATTACCGTAGGCTCACGGGTTTGCTTTTTGCTCGGTGTTTCATCGTTTGCCGTCATTACTTTTTTTGGTGTGCAAATTGTCCCCTATGGCCTGTGGAGGTCCCTTAAAGCTGGCTTCTGTGTCCCTCTGCTGTGTCTCCATCCGTTTTGGGTTATCTCTACCTTTGTGGCACAGGGGATGTTCCATTGTGTCTTGAGCTTTCCTTGCCCCAGACCTGAAGTCTACATTTATGCAAGGAGCCCTGTGTCTTTTAGTGGGGAGAGAGACTTAGGAACCAGAATGTACGTGCTGCCGTGGTTTGTAGGCCTTTCGGTGGCTGAAGCCAGAGCTGTGAGTGTGTGTGTTCAGTGCTTACACGCTGTGCGTGTATATAGTTGTGCGTATACACAGTTACATACATGTTATATGCATACACGGTGCTTCACGGCAGCCGTTGTGCTTGGAGTGCCTGCCGTTGCAATCAGCTTGCTTTCGTCGCCGTCTTACAAAAGGGTGGGCGGTGCTCTAGGTCTGGGCTTCCTTTCGAGTCGGGTAAGGACGCGGACTCTGGGTTTCTGTACAGTGTCGCTGAGGGCTAGTCGGTTCAGTGCAGAGTGTGGCTCGTGAGCCAGGGGTGTGCCAGTTCGTGGGAGGGCTGATGGCCCTCAGGGTCCTCTGTTCATCGGGGGTCAGCACAGCGCGTGTGTGACTGGTGACCGTGTCCTGGCTGGGAGGTGGGGGCTTCCGCCGCTCAGGTGAGGAGCAGGACCCTCGGCCGCCCTGTGTAGATTCGTAACCATCCACTTGGGTGACTGACGTAGATTGTGCCTTTAAAAAGAAGTGTTTCTGGCCCTTTTCACTTTTTCACAGTTGTGTGTACCGTAGTATGTTGCTGTTCAGTTGCTCAGTTGTGTCTGACTTTTGTGACCCCATGGACTGTAACCTGTCAGGCTCTTCTGTCCATGGGATTTCCCCGACAAGAACACTGGAGTGGGTAGCCATTTCCTTCTCCAAAAAACACGTATTTTGGAAAAAACGCTTTTTGCTGCTGTGTGGTGGTGTGTGTTATGTTTTTTTGGCTCTGTCTTCTTTTCTTTAACTCTAGCAGAGAAGCTCACAGATCAGGTGATGCAGAACCCTCAGGTTTTGGCAGCTTTGCAGGAGCGACTCGACAGTGTCTCCCACACTCCTTCAAGCTACGTCGAGACGTAAGTATGCCCTGAACGAGCCTTGGTGCAACTTTAAGAAACAAAGAAAGAAAACTCTTTGGGTTCTTTAGATTAGCAATAAGCATGTTTTCATTCAGCAGACCTTGCCTGCTGTGAGAGCAGGCTCTGAGGCTCCAGAGATGAGTGCATGTTGAAGCCTGGCAGAGGCACAGGTCTGTGGTGAGGGTGGTGTGGTGGGTCGGGCTCCCTGAGCCATCCTGAGGCCTCGAGAGGACTTCACCTGTGCAGGAAGGGCTGGAGAGGGGCCCGGGAGCCCGTCCTCCTGCTCGGCCCCGCCACCTGTGGCACCAGGCCTGCTCACTTGTGCAAGCCCTGTCCCAGGCGTGTGAGGACGCCCACACTTGGGGCTTTTGCACGCCTTTTGCACGGCAGGGCTGGGCCTCAGTGTGTCCACCCTCCATGGGCGCCCCCCGTGCAGAACGGGGTGATGTCACGGGGAGGGCAGGCTGGGGGTCTGCTCTGCCCAGAGAGAGGATGTTCCGGGAGATGAGCTCGAGGGAGGGGCTCTGTGACGGGCTGCAGACTGGATCGGTGTGTGTGTGGTGGTGGTAGGGGGTGACCTGGGGTGAGCCAGGAAGCGAGCGAGAACATCGGTTTCCCCTTTCCCGCTGCAGACACTGGGCGCGTAGGGGGCGCTGGCTGGGAGGAGGTGGGAGCGTGGGGTAGAGCTAGTCCCGTGTTGCATGCTGTGTGTGGCGTGCCTGTTGTGGGGAGACGGCCCTGCAGTTGCTGCCACTGGGTGGAGGTGAGCTGGGAAGGGTGTCGAGTCCAGTTGGCTTAGAGTCTGCTGTTGTTTTTACTCTATTAAGTCGATGTGAAAGGGACGAGGTTAACTTCTAAGCTGTGTAATTAAAGTAGAAGAGCAGTGCAGGTGTGACGCGTTTAGTGTGAGGAATCCCTGCCCGGCCTTCTCCGGTCGTCTTGCTCAGTTTCTGTGGTTGGGAGCCTGGCGGGCGGCACCTCTGTCCAAACTGCCCTTGCCATGGGTGTGGTTGTCCCAAGACAGGGCCCTCTGATCGAGGCTGTCCCAGGATGCTCGGCCATCCATATCTGCAGATTCAGCCAATGGCGGATCAGACATATGGGGGGACAGGAAGTTGCAGGAAGCAGAACTGTTTACGAGCATTGGCACTGTATTGACAGGATGCAGAAGGATGCGCTTAGACCACTTGCACACACTGCCCTTCATACACAGGCACTGGTGTGGATTTTGGCACCCACTGTCCTGGGCCTGGGCTGCCGCACTTTCTGAGCAGCACTCTTGAGAGCTGCCGGCACTGTGCTCTCTCAGACTGGTGCCGGTGCTGCCCCCGGAGGAGGACGCCGGGCGGGACCCCGGTCCACGCAGGCGGCTGTGTACGTCTTTGAAGGGCCCAGGAATCTGCTGGTTTTTTCCAGGTTGAGACTAAGGGCTTTGGGTTAAATACATAATTTTGATGGATTTTAAATGTTTTTTTTTTTT
>SJYV01021209.1:0-10662 GCA_006410875.1 Neotragus pygmaeus
TATGCTAACATTACAACATTTCTTAAATCTTTAGCTTCTAACTATTTTTAATTATTCCTAAGCCCTAAATTCAGCAAACTCCTTTGCCGTAAATATTTCCCTCACAAATAAGTGTCAGATAACAATCCTTCCCATGGCCTCAAGCTGCAGCCTATGTGCTCATCCTGGAACACTCTTTTGTAAAGATCCTTGAACAAATGTCAGTGATTAACCTTATGAATTATTCTTTGAGCACAACTGAGGAAGGCTTTGTGCCTTCTCATGCTCCTCTCAAGAACAATAAGCACTTTAATATTCTTTTCAGTCAACTCAGCCGAGGAGAAGAAAAAACAAGTCAGAGTCACAAGACCTAGCTCCTTCATCCCGGGTCCGTGCCTGCGGGACAAGGAGAGGGAGTTAGGGCCATGCCTCCATTTTGTCAGTAATGTCTAACGCGGCTCCCAACAAGGAGTCAAGCTTGAGGAAGTGATCAGCCTAAAATCAACTGGAGAGGTTTGAGTGGTGGTAGAACCTAAGTGGATCTGACTCCGAAATCTTCCTGAATCCAACAGTTATGCAAATAGCCTTAAAAATTGTGAGGCTATGATGAGCCATTTTGGGGAAAGCCGCTAAGTCGCTTCAGTCATGTCCGAATCTGTGCGACCCCATAGATGGTAGCCCACCAGACTCCTCTGCCCCTGGGATTCTCCAGGCAAGAACACTGGAGTGGGTTGCCATTTCCGTATCCAATGCATGAAAGTGAAAAGTGAAAGTGAAGTCGCTCAGTCATGTCTGACTCTTAGTGACCCCATGGGCTGCAGCCTACCAGGCTCCTCCATTCATGGGATTTTCCAGGCAAGAGTACTGGAGTGGGGTGCCATTGCCTTCTCCTTGTAGGAAAGGGTTCTTCCATTTTATCTTCTCCACAACCTTATGAAATTGATACTTTGCCTCCATTTTCTACACAAGAAAAATGGAGACATTGAGATGTTAATGATGTGCCTGACACAATCAGGAGCAAGCCCGGAAACTGTGGCTCTGGAGCCATGGCATCCAAGGTGGCAGCCAGCACCCACCTGGGCATTGAGATGTGCTGTAAGTGAAAATTCTCACCAAATTTTTAAGATAAGTAAAATGTATTAATATAATAAGTGTTTGTGCCAATTACACATTTAAATGATAATATTTTGATACATTTGTTTACACAAAATACATTATTAAAAGTAATTCCAGGTCTTTCTTTTTGCTTTTCTAATGTGGATACTGAGCCACCAGGGAAGCCCAATGTGGATACTAGAAAATATAAAAAACGTGGGTTGGATTTTATTTCTAGTGAGTAGTGCTGCTCAGGATCCTGTCCTCCTAATCCCATATGGCACTCAGTGCAGAGGATGCTGGCTTTTCTGGGCTTCATCACCAAGTAACTTCATGATCCTGAGTAAGGCACTTTATACACCCAAGAGTGAATTTCTTAGTCTGAAAAAATAGGAGACGGGGGAAGAAATACCCTCACCACAAGATCTGCAAGAACCAAGCATGATAACATACACACACAGAGGCAGTGACAGACCCTGGCACTGATGGAAGGCTGGCAGTGCTAGAAGTGCAGGACACACTCCCTTCGGAACAGAACTCCATGCAATCAGCTCCAGTCATGCAACTCAGGGCTCATGCGCTTTCCAAACTGCTGGACACCCACCGGCGTGCTGTGAAATCAGGTTTGGGGGATGTTACCAGCGTTAAAAAAAGAAAAAACAGAAAACATTAAAACACTCTTCAGTTAAGGGAAAGAATAGTTCTCAGGAAGTTTTGATTTTGTATTGGGGGGGAGGGGTAAGGGGGGTTGCTATAAATGAACTAAGAAAACCCTTTCTTCCTGTGGAGAATGGAGGTGGCTCAGATGGTAAAGAATCTGCCTATAATTCAGGAGACATGGGTTCATTCCCTGGGTCCAGATGTTCCCCTGGAGAAAGGAATACCCACTCGGATATTCTGGCCTGGAGAATTCCAATGACAGAGGAGCCTGGTGGGAAACAGTCCCTGGGGTAGCAAAGAGTCAGACACAACTGTGCAACTGACACTGACACACACACACACACACACTCTTTAAGGGACTGGCAGAGGAGCTACACAGAGAAGAAACTCATGAAGGGCTAGGAGGAAAGTCAGTGGAGAGCCGGGAGAGGCGCTCCTGTGGCTGCAGGAAGGCAAGGGCTTTAGGGCGGCCACCAGGTGGGCCTGAACCGTGTCCTCTAAGGTGGCAAGGTGCAGGGGTGATCAGGGGCAGTGGCCAGCGACCGGGCCACTGACGGAGCCTCACCCTGAGAGCACAGCCTGCGCTCCCCTGGCTTTGTCCCTGCAAACCCCACCCTCACCAGGTCCTAGCAGTTATTGTGCCTGCTGGTCTTACCACTACACCCCCATTACTGGAAGTCTGTTTCGGGGAGTAGGTATGGCAAGATGGCAATCTTATGCATTTAGTGGATCAACAGCCACTATTCAGAAAGTACCACTGCCTTCACGGGAGCAGGTTTCACTTAGCAGCTCTGTGGATGCACGTGGACTCTCTCGTCTGCTTCAGGTGACCAGGAGGGCACCAGAAAATTGGGATGAGGAGAGCTTCTAACAGGGCATTGCACAGGCTGTAGATCTGCACTGGAGGTGGCTGCAGCCTGGGCCACCAGAAGCACAGAGCAGTCGGCAGGAGCCCTCCCTGGGGACCTGCTGGAGTAGGTGAGAACAGCTGTCCCAGGGCTGTCTCACCAGCCTCCTAGCCAGGAACCCCTAGCCTGTGGCTTGCAGGTGGCTTCCTAGGTTTCATGCAGGTGTAGAGGAGAGGTGTTGATCTGATGCAAGACCCCATCACTTTGGAGAACACTTTTGAAAAGATTCAGTGTCCCTTAGGGTATCAAAGCCTCTTGGGTTTATTAGGAAATAAACTTTTCAACAGAAAACTTCATTCCTCTTTTTCGTGTAATAGGAATTGACATCTGTAGTAGGCAAATTAACGGCCCTCCTAACACGTCCCTATCTAAACCCTAGAAGTTGTGAATATGTTAGGTCATACAGCAAAGGGGAAATTATCCTGGATTGTCTAAGATATGGAATCACAAGGCTCCTCAAATGTGGAAGAGGCAGAGAAGGAGCTATGAGGATGGAAGCAAGGTCAGAAAGACAGATCTGACGATGCAATGCTTCTGGCTTTGAAGATTGGAGAGATGAAGGAAGGGGTCAAGATTCAAGGAATTCAGGAAGCCTCAAAGCTGGAAAAGGCAAGGAAATGGCCCTCTAGATCCTCCAGAATATAACACAGCCCAGTTAGCACTTTGATTTAGCCTGTGAGAGCTAAATCAGACTAATTTAGCTAATCAGCTAAATTCAGACTCCTGAAGTACAGAACTGTAAGATAAGTTGTGCTGTTTTTAGCTACTAAGTTTGTGGTAATATGTCACAGCAGCAAGAAGAAACTGAAGCAACATCCTTCATGAGGAAACACTGAACTACAGCTTACTCCAGATCTACCTAATATCCCAATCAAAAAGGAAAACAGATGCCAGGCCTGTGTGACCCTGGGTCCTGGTAGCCATCACTGCTCTCTGCACATTCACAAGACACCACCATTCATAACTCATGTCTGGGATCCTGCCTTCATGTCCCTTGGGTGCACGAAGAAAGCCTGCCTCATCTTGGTTAGTGCCAAGGTCACGCTGTACATAAAAAACGATAAGCATAGAATGCCCCAGTAGTTTAAACAAGAGGGTTATACATATAAATTGTACACACTTGAATATTTCTGAAAGGATGAATGAGAAGCTTGCTAAAGAGATGGCCTCGGTTTGGAGTCTGAACTAGGAGCGAGATTCTTCATACTGTACACACCTTTGTGCGTGTGTGTTTTTCAGCATTTCTATAGTTTTATCTGGTACCACTTCTTTACATGATCCCATGCTCTTTCCCTACAAAACACAAACAACTAAGGAAAGAGAAAACAGGCAGAACACAGGTGGAGGCATGTGGATCAGGAGCAGCATACAAGAAAAGGCTTGGGGGAGTGAGTCCTCATTCAACTGTGAGTGCTACGTGGGCCAGTGTGGCAATCTACCTGTTATATTTCCACTGGGAGTTTCCCTTACTAAGCCATGTTGTCCCTTGTTGGAAGACAGGATATTCAGGGTTCTCCAAAGGCACCGTGACTCGCATAAGCATGGTGGTAATTGATGAAACTGCTCTGCTTGGCAGCCCCCCTGTGAAAGAGAGCAGGTATGAGAATCCAGATGTCTCCTTTACAGACAGACAGTGTGTTGTCTAGGCCTCCAACTTCTTACCTCAACTTGAAAAATGCTGGATATTCAACATCAGGTTAAAATAGAAAATAAGACCAGATAAAAAGACCAATGTGAAAAGCTTCTGGTAGTGAGAATTTTTCAGCATTGACCAAAATCACAAAAGGAAGGGTAACAATTCATTTCCAAGGGACTCAGTAGCAATAAGGTAGAGCTTTGCCTGCTGGGACTCTCAGACCAACGTGTGAGGTGGGTCATCCCCACAGACGCCCTCTACTGTGTAGTGGAAACATCTACAACAAATGTAGTGGAAACATCTACAACTGCTGTGGACAAACAGTCATGAGCTTGTGCTTGCCATTTCTACAGTGTGAACTAGCTTCATCACATTCACTTCTTCATCCCAATTTCAAGATCACTGGGGGGAAAAAAGTTTGCTAATGCAAACAAATGAGGGGGAAAGGTAAAAATAATAAGTAAAATCTACTGAATGACATTTGATTGGAGAAGAGCCCTTTTATAATGATTTATTCTCCAGGCTAACACATTCCTGGCTTTCTGTATATCCACTGATTTTCTAGAGAAAAAGAGTGGAGCCAGATAATGTAGAAATAGAAGGCAGGACAAGTATCCTCACCTTTAGTATTAAATAGTAATTATGAGATGGTTGGATGGCATCACCGACTCAATGGACATGAGTTTGAGCAAGCTCCAAGAGTTGGCGATGGACAGGGAAGCCTGGCATGCTGCAGTCAGTAGGGTTGCAAGTGCTCTGGATACTAGGGCAGCTACAGCCAAATCTGGATCCTGCATCTAAATGCTCTTTGTTTCTAAGTGTTCTTCCAGAGTTGGTGTTTTGGTCCAGAATTTCAAAGAATTATTACCCCAAAATTCTTACCCAAAAAATCTTACCGAATACTTAAATTGGGCTAACAGTCTTCATAAGGAAAGAAACGACCTCTCCCGTCCTTGTGAGTAAATTCTTGCTAGCCTAACCATCATCTCTAACTTTTAGGAGAAGCACACTGACTGAAACCACCCACTCTGGCCGGAAACCACAGTAACTATTTGCATGAGATGTTTTATGACAGGAGGTTCTGGTAAGGAACACGGAACTAACGAGCCACCACCAACTGGAAGAATTCCAGAGAGGTCAAAAGGAGATGCCAAGTGTCCTGCCACCTCCCAGACTCTTTCTTGCTGGCATCCACCTTGGCTGAGCCATGTGTGTGCCACCAGGAAAGACCCTGAGTCCGAATGATTGGCCAAAGACAAGGCAGAAACTAATCCCGTCATCACAAAAGCCAGGACTGCGAGCCACGTGACAGAGCAGTCCTCCTGGGTTCCCTTACCCTCCTGTTCTCCACCTGGGTGCCCCTTCCCAACAAAGTCTTTTGCTTTGTCAGCACATGTGTCTCCTTGGACAACTCATTTCTGAGTGTTAGACAAGAGCCAATTTTTGGACCCTGGAAAGGGTCCCCCTTCCTGCAACATAACCCCTGGCTTTTCTGCCTGATTGTCTGTTGCTGAGAACCGTGCTAGAGCCAGAGGGCCAGTACTCGCCCAGAGCAGCTTCTAGCCTTTTGCAGACTTGCCTTTTGCACAGGGCTCAGAAGCAAAGCCACAAAGAGGTTGTGTCCCAGAAGTATCTCTGCTGATTAGAATCTTGTCTAAACTTAGTTTATTAACAGAATCAATGTTTCAAGCAAAAATGCAGTTCCTCTAGTCTCCTGTGTTCCCTGGTCTGTGATGTGTTCCTGGAGGTGATGAGTTGATTACAGAGACTCTGATGAAAAATTTTTTATATTAATAGTTTGCTATTAATTTTTATATGCATTTAAGAAACTATTACTAGCAAACTATTGCTAAAATATTCCTTCTACCAAGTAGAAGGAATGAGTATATTCAAAGTCAAATCAGAAAAAATATTAAGAAAAATAGATTTAAAACATAGATAGCCATGAAAAATACCATGAGTCATAGGCCAGTGACTGATGCTGGGAAGTGCAAGGTGTGTGTGAGGATGGTCCTTTGTGGGTCTTGCACAGGCCAGTACATCAGACAGCACATAGCAAACTCCTTCACTCTAAAGACCCTGCTTCGACCCTCTCCAGCTCCCTAGACTTTATCTGTTGATTTGTTCACTGTTTTTCATTGGAAGGGTTTCCAGCAATTTTACCTCTCTTACATACCATTGTTTTCACTTTTCCATATTCTCTTCCAGGAAAAGGCCACTTGCATGAAACTATTTGCATGCATATTTTTTCATGGTTGTTTTTATCATGTAGATAGTTTACATTTTGGCTTTATTTCATTCAGTATTATATCAGAATCATTTTCCATTTGCAAATAGTTTTCATTTTCAAGGGTTAGTTGTTTCCATTTCTTAGAAATGAGTACCATTGGACACATAGCTCTTGCCTTCTACAGAACATTTAGGCTTTTTTAGAGAATAAATTCATGTAAGTGGCATGAATGAGTCAGAGCATATAAGTTTTCATTGGTCCTTTTTTTTCCCTATTTATCTGATTTCTTTCATTATTTAAGAAAAATGGAAAATCAAATGTGCAATTTTCATTCAATAAATATCATTTGATCCTGAGGCAGTTTTGTTACAGAAAGTGAAGTCCATGATTTTAGAATGATGGTAGCAATTCATCAACCAAGTATTCAGTTTTCACACAGTTTCAAAAATTACAGCAATCTCCTTGAACTGTCTGTAGAAATCCTGACACTGTGGAATTGTCATTTCAAAGGACTTGTTCTTTACTTGGCCTAAATGATCTGCCACCTTGAGCATCACTGTAACATAAGGATACTTAAGTGATCTGCAGCTGTCCAAGCTCACAGCCATACCCAGCTTCCACCGAAAATCTACGAGTTGGTTGGTGACCCTGGCCTTAGCCTCCATCTGTGGCGCACTAGACCCCTCCATTGTTTGGTCCAGGTCACCACTCACTCAGGTGGAAGCTCCTGGAGCCATCTCATCATCAGTTCTGAATTGTCCACACCATTAAGCTTGAGTCTTCTTAGACCCTAAAATTGATGATTGCTTTTGTTCTTATAGGCAAAGAACATTTTCAAAGAAAGGGGTAAAATGTTCAGTGGAAAAATGACAAAGGATTGAATGTTTTCTCAGAGAAGAAGGAATACACGTGGCTATAAGCATATGATAAATTCTCAACCTAATCGATCATTAAAAATTTACAAATTCAAGCAAAAAAAGATGCCTAGCAAGGTCTGAAAAGTTTGAGGACACATCCTAAATATAAGGTTGGGGAGACAGCCACTTTCATTAAATTTCTGCAGATATGTTAACTGACAAGATTTGGGGGGAGGATAATTTCATAATCACTGCCAAAACTTAAAATGTAAATGCTTTCTGATCCAATAATTCTAAGACTAGATCTTGGAGACTCACAGGGTAAATAAACAACTGTATTCATGTCAATATAATGTTTAATAGTGAAAACTGGAAGGATTTTAAACCTCCACCCACAGAAGACCTGGTTGAATAAACCATGATACATGTACCTCAAAGCACTGCCACTGACAGAGGAGAGGTCTGAAATATAATACAGACATCTGCCAGGGTCGGTCAGTCCCAAGAGACACAGTTGGTGTGAACTTTTAGTTGCTTGATGTAGGATCTAATTCCCTAGCCACGGATTGAACCTAGGTCCCCTGCATTGGGAGTGTAGAGTCTTAGCCACTGGACAACCAGAGAAGTCCTCATAGTATTTCCTTTCTCAATAGAACTTGCCAATGAGTTCATTCTTTTTCCCTTAGTGAGTCTTCCAGTGACCAAAATACTAGCCTAGGTATCAGAAAATTTTCTGCTACTTTCATTGAATGAGTCACTGGATTACACACTGTGCCGGAAGCTGGCCAGGAAATAAAATCTTGTCGTTTATGGATGAGAAAAATTGCATCACAAAGAGTACAGATGTCTGCCAGAGGGTGTTGAGAATGCAGTCTGAGAAAACTGGCCAGCGCGGGGTTCAAGACTTCTCTAGCCTTGCTCTCTGTTTATGGAAACAGAACTTGTACCACAAGCCCAGCTTTCCATGCATGACAGCCTCCACACTCTGACCACTGTCCACAGAGGTTAGTTGCAAGCCCACATGCAAACATTGCCGTGCCTTTGTCCTGAGACCTACTGCTACACCTCTGACTGACTCTACCCAGATCTGTACCTGCCAAAGCCAGCCTCCAGAACAGGGCTTCTGGCCATGATGGAATTTTCTGGACATGCACTCAACATGCCACCACAAACCACAGATGCTTACTGAGCACTTGAAATGTGACTACTACAACTGACGGACTAGGTTTTTATTTTATTTAGTTTAATAAACATACATTTAAATAGTCACACATGGTTACTTGCTACTGTATTGGGTAAATGACACTCTAAAGGTACAGCCTTTGCTTTAAGAACCCTGACAAATCTGACTACAGCATGTTGGACTGTGGTTAGGTGGACCATGTAAAATTACTTATGGGAAATTTTGTGTGCAATACAAGAAGGAAGACTAAAAAACAAAGAAAGCAGGAGAAACAGAAGAGAGGAATGAGAGTGCCTATTTTTGAAGTGTGGCAAAATGATAGGGCCACCAGGGTCTGTGGTTGCAGGCAGATTCTTTACCAACTGAGCCACCAGAGAAGCCCATGAATACTGGAGTGGGTAGCCTAACTGTTCTCCAGGGGATCTTCTCAACCCAGGAATCTAACCAGAGTTTCCCACATTGCAGGCAGATTCTTTTCCAGCTCAGTTACCAGGGAAGCCCAAGCCTAAACAATACAGTGGGAAGTTAAATGTTACCCACCATGAATCTTGCCTTCTCCCTGCCCTTACCAACCACATTTCCATACCACACATTGCTGGCAGAAAACAGCACTCCTCACACAAAACATATCCTATTTCCACTCATCCTGTGTTCTGCCACGATGCCAGGCCAATCCCTACATGTTATGGCTGCTGTGGTCTTCCTTGTTGCCTTTTAACCCAAGGAGTCCACTTTGGAGGATCAGTCCAAAGCAAATAGATATGCATTCAAGTGAAAATGTATGTATACCTCAGCATTATTATTAATAGAGAAAATATCCCTAAATATAGGCACAGAAAAGATCTGTGATACAAATACATGCCACTAGCCATGCCAGGCAGACCAAGTTTGGACTAGCTGGTAGAGTGCTCAGCCATAAGTGGACACTGTCAGTGGAGCTTGGTGCTATCCTCATAGCGATGTCTACAAAGACTTCAGGTGGCCTGGGGACACTTCAAGAAAAATGTTAAATAGAAAAGTGAAGCATATAGCTATAGGTACAAATATATATAATCTTAACAGCAATGTAAAAGGAACTTATATATTCGTTCAATGAATATTTCTTGACTATTGACCCTCTAGGGGAGATATCTACTCTTACTCCATCTTTTTCTCCATGACTTATGGTGATGTTGAAAGGGGATGGCACAGAATATCCTTAAGGAGAGGCTAGCTAAGCCCCTGGACAAGGCTTCAAAAGGTGTTACCACACATGTTCAGGTCCAGAGACTGGATTTTTCCCCCAGATACCCAAAATTGATGAGGCTTATGAGGATCAAATAATGATGATAATTTACGAGTCAATTGCCAAGATGCCTGTGTACCACTTTCTTCAATGCCAATAAGGATAGAATTCTCCAATAAGTGGAGAATTCAGTGATCCCTCAGGAGAACCTAACTCAGCCTTGAAAGAGCACTGGCTGACCGAAAATTGGAGCCAGATGTGTGTCTTGGAGAAAAGCCAGCCAGACCCCAGTGAGAGAGCCATGGTAAGGCTAAAGGGTCCACTTTGAGGGGGTTCCAAACAGGCCATATCCTATCAGCTAACATTTTGTGTTTTATCTCTACTGTGTAAAGCATACCCAAACTTAAAAGCTTAAACAATAACTTCATATCTCAGTTTCCCCGAGTCAGGAACCTGAGTGTCGCTGGGCCAGGACAGAGTGGCTCCAGTGGCCCAGGCCATACATGGGATCTGTGTGCATACATCCCCTACAATGTGTATTTTATACTTTGCATACTTATTTCCAGCAAAGCCTTTTTATGACTAGACATCTAAGTACAGGAATTTTCAATGCTAGCTTTTAAAGTCTGAGTATTCAAATAACTCCTGACCTGCCCACTGGATTTGGTGAGATTAGGCCACCCAGGAGGCAGGAGAGCAGTGGGGCCACAGTCTGTCCAGTGGGGTCTGTGTGGGTGTGCTGAAGTGGGCTCCCCAGCCCTCTGCACAGCACTATCTTCCTCCCAAGCTCCTCTGAGACAGTAGAACTTGCTCCTGGAGTGTGCCTCTTGTTCAAGGCCTTCTTTCTTTTAATGCCAACACCCCCCTCGCCCCGCCCCCACCTCTCCCA
>SJYV01021210.1:0-13062 GCA_006410875.1 Neotragus pygmaeus
TGTTCCCTTGGTATCTCTAATTTTATTGAAGAGATCTCTAGTCTTTCCCATTCTGTTGTTTTCCTTTATATCTTTGCATTAATCACTGAGGGAGGCTTTCTTATCTCTGTTGCTATTCTTTGGAACTCTGCATTCAAATGGGTATATATTTCCTTTTCTCCATTGCTTTTCACTTCCTTTCTTTTCACAGCTATGTGTAAAGCCTCCTCAGACAGCCATTTTGCTCTTTTTTGGCATCTTTTTCTTGGGGATGATCTTAATCCTTGTCTCCTGTACAATGTCATGAACCTCAGTCCATAGTTAATCAGGCACTCTGTCTATCAGATCTAGTCCCTTAAATCCATTTCTTACTTCCACTGTATAGTCATAAGGGATTTTATTTAGGTCATCCCTGAATGGTCTAGTGGTTTTCTCTACTTTCTTCAATTTCAGTCTGAATTTGGCAATAATTTAGGATATACCAGCAGGATAGAGCAGATATATTGGAGTGAAAAAAAAAGCAGATTAAATTGAACCATGGATTCTGGAAACAGCATTCCCGCTGCCAGGGTCTGCTGCATTCCACTTTTTCTAAATTCACTCATTCAAGAAGTCTTTAAATGAGTATAGATTATATTCAANGCCAAAAACCCAAAACAGAAAACAGAAACAATATTGTAACAAATTCAATAAAGAAGATGTGTATAAGAGACAGGGGTCTGCTGCATTCCACTTTTTCTAAATTCACTCATTCAAGAAGTCTTTAAATGAGTATAGATTATATTCAAGATGCTATTATTCAAAGAAGAACAGCATATGTTTTCTGTCTTAATGTTTTTCATAGTCTGGGGCAGGAATGGAAATTTGTTTCATCTTGTGAACCAGTTCTGCCTAGAGTACTGTTTCGAGAAGGATTTTGAGATAGAATTTGGACTCAATAGGATTACAGCTAGGATCTAATAATGATGTCTCTTATTGGGTGCTGCTGGGGGATGGGATGAAGAATTCCTGCCACACAGTTGCCCTCCTGGGCTAAGGGATGGAAGGAAATATTCATCTATATAAATAATAAATATTATGCAAGGCAGAATGCTAAAAATTTGAGCTAGAAAAAGAGGTCCAAATAAAGTGCTGTAGACAGGCAGAGTAAAGAGTGATATGGGTTATGTGGCTGGGAGGAGAGCCAGAAAAATTTCTTAAAGAAAGTACTGGTTGATCTGCAATTTCAAGTGTGAGCAGAATTTGAAGAGATTATCAAAAGGGATGCTCTTATCCTTGGAGGAGTTGGAGTGAAGGCAGAGATCATGGTGCCAGGATGGACTGTGGAGGCGAGATGATGGAGACAAACAGATGAGACAGGAGCTCAGGCAGGAGGTGCGAGGATCTCCTGTGGCGGAGAAATTGGAGAAGAGGGTGCAGATCTGAAATATTTTAGAGGTGGACTCACCAAGAATGTATGGAAGGTGTCCAAGATGACAGAGAGATGGGACATCCCGGATGGTCCAGCGGTTAAAATGCTACTCTTCAAACCAGGAATGTGGGTGCCATCCCAGGTCGGTGGAACTGAGATCCCCACATGCAGTGTGGCACAGCCAAAACAAACAAACAAAAAGATGATAGATGGGCAGGCTTGAGTTGGCATGGGGGATGGGGCAGACGAGAAATAGGAATTCTGTTTTGGACATGTTGACATGGATTGTTGGAGGGTCATGATTTCTATCAGGGTGGAGGGCACTCAGGGGTGACTGAGAGGAGAGTGACTTCAAGAGTCGGGGTCTCAGAAGCATAACACCAGGAAGACCGATGGGGGGCACTCCCAGGAAAAGACACATTGCAAGCCTTCTGGGCACAGGGCGAAGAAACTTCAAACTGAAGCTTACCGTGGGGCAGTCATAGGACAGCCGGAGAGACAGAGCGCTAGGCAGGACCTTCCAGCTGAAGACTAACGCACTGCTGCCCTCTGGGGGCTGTATGGAGAAACTGTAACGGCGGCTTTGTGGAAACCACTTAGTGAAAGGGGACGTATTTTGAGCCAGCAAGAAAGACCTCGCCTCTCAAAACTCTTTTACAGTTCTTCCTCGATTTATTATTTTTTCAGCTGTGCCACGTGGCTTGAGGGATTTTAGTTCCCCCAGCGAGGACTGAACCCAGGTCCTCAGCGGCGAAAGCCTCAAGTCCTAATCATTGGTCCGCCGGGGAATTCCCCCTCAAATTCTTTTCTGCCAGATCTATTTCTCTGTCACCAGGGAAGAAACCTGGGGGCAGATGTTCCATAGTATCATTTCTTTCCTGAAGGGCTTGACCTCGACCACAGACTGCTTCCAGCCTGCCATCACAGCACTAAATTGAGATCTTTCATGCTGCCCTTGCTGTCTTGTAGCTACTGACCAAAATGCTAGCCTGGACTGGAACTCCTTGTGGGACCCATCGAATTCTTGGTTTTGACTAAGTCACTGGCTGGCCCTGATTTTTGATACTGTTGTAGAATATCTCACATTTAGCATTCAGGGGCTCCACTTAATTGTTGAATGTTTTCTTTTGCCAGTCTCCTTTTCAGTAACGGAATTGGACCTTCATCTTTTCATTCATTCATTCATTCATTCAACAAATGGGCTATAGCGTGCTATACATCAAATTACCAACATCCGTTGGATCATTGAAAAAGCAAGAGTTCCAGAAAAAATTCTTCTACTGCTTTATTGACTACACCAAAGCCTTTGACTGTGTGGATCACAACAAACTGTGGAAAATTCTTCAAGAGATGGGAATACCAGACCACCTGACCTGCCTCCTGAGAAATATGTATGTAGGCCAAAAAGCAAAAGTTAGAACTAGATATAGAACAACAGACTGGTTCCAAATTGGGAAAGGAGTATATCAAAGCTGCATATTGTCACCCTGCTTATTTAACTTATATGCAGAGTACATCATGCAGTATGCTGGGCTGGATGAAGCACAAGCTGGAATCAAGAGAGAAATAACAATAACCTCAGATATGCAGATGATGTTACTGTTATGGCAGAAAGCAAAGAACTAAATAGCTTCTTGATGAAAGTGAAAGAGAAGAGTGAAAAAATTGGCTTAAAATTCAACATTCAGAAAAGTAAGATCATGGCATCTGGTCCCATCACTTCATGACAAATAGATGGGGAAACAATAGAAACAGTAAGAGACTCTATTTTGGGGGGCTCCAAAATCACTGCTTCAGAAACTAAGATCATGGCATCTGGTCCCATCACTTCATGGAAAATAGATGGGTAAACAGTGGAAACAGAGTCAGACTTTATTTTTCCAGGCTCCAAAATCACTGCAGATGGTGATTGCAGCCATGAAATTAAAAGACGATTACTCCTTGGAAGGAAAGTTATGACCAACCTAGATAGCATACTCAAAAGCAGAGACATTATTTTGCAAACAAAGCTCCGTCTAGTCAAGGCTATGGTTTTTCCAACAGTCATGTATAGATGTGAGAGTTGGACTGTGAAGAAAGCTGAGTGCTGAAGAATTGATGCTTTTGAACTGTGGTGTTGGAGAAGACTCTTAAGAGTTCTAGGGACTGCAAGGAGATCCAACCAGTCTATTCTAAAGGAGATCAGTCCTGGGTGTTCTTTGGAAGGAATGATGCTAAAGCTGAAACTCTAGTACTTTGGCCACCTCATGCAAAGAGTTGACTCATTGGAAAAGACTCTGATGCTGGGAGGGATTGCGGGCAAGAGGAAAAGGGGATGACAGAGAATGAGATGGCTGGATGGCATCATGGACTTGACGGACATGAGTTTGAGTGAACTCCAGGAGTTGGTGATGGACAGGGAGGCCTGGCGTGCCACAATTCATGAGATTGCAGACTCGGACACGACTGAGTGACTGAACTGAACTGAAAATCACTGCAGATGGTGACTGCAGCCATGAAATTAAAAGAGGCTTGCTCCTTGGAAGAACAGCTATGACCAACTTAGCATATTAAAAAGCAGGGACATTACTCTGCCAATAAAGGTCCATCTAGTCAAAGCTATGGGTTTTCCAGTGGTCATGGATGAATGTGAGAGTTGGACTGTGAAGAAAGCTGAGCGCTAAAGAATTGATGCTTTTGAACTGTGGTGTTGGAGAAGACTCTTGAAAGTCCCTTGGACTGCAAGGAGATCCAACCAGTCAATTCCAAAGGAAATCAGACCTGAATATTCATTGGAAGGACTGATGCTAAAACTAAAACTCCAATACTTTGGCCACCTGATGTGAAGAACTGACTCACTGGAAAAGACCCTGATGCTGGGAAAGATTGAAGGTGGGAGAAGAAAGGGATGACAGAGAATGAGATGGTTGGATGGCATCACTGACTCGATAGACATGAGTTTGAGTAAGCTCCAGGAAGTAGATAAAGAAATATTAATTTTCTTGAAGTCTTGAAATACTAGATTTTGACTTCTTTCTTTCATTTTTATTTTTCTAAGACTTAAACCAATTTTTAAGATCTCCATATACACTCACTTGGACTAGAACATAATGTCTTAAGTATTCTAGCACATTGAACTTGAATCAAATTAAGATGTCAAAATCTGTCTGAACTTTAGATTCCTTGTTGTTAAAATAGGGCTAATAATAAGAGCTGTATATTGTATGGGGAGAGTGGGGTGCAGGTTTGGAGACATAATGAATTAACATATCCAAAGCAGTTACACCAATGCCTGGCCTTAAGCACATGGAATGTGTTAGTGAGAGTATTAATAGCTGCAGTAGGGGAACCATAAGTCCCCAAGCAGCAGAGAAAATAAAACTGCAAGTGGCAGGCACTTTTTTTCTTTTCTCTTCTAATCCTGTATTGTCATCAGTTCACTTCAATTAAATCGCTCAGTTGTTTCTGACTCTGCAACCCCATGGACTGTAGCACGCCAGGCTTCCTCATCCATCACCAACTCCTGGAGCTTGCTCAGACTTATGTCCATTAAGTCAGTGATGCCATCCAACCATCTCATCCTCTGTCGCCCCCTTCTCCTCCTGCCTTCCATCTTTCCCAGCATCAGGGTCTTTTTGAATAAGTCAGTTCTTCGCATCAGGTGGCCAAAGTATTGGAACTTCAGCTTCAGCATCAGTCCTTCCAATGAATATTCAGGTCTGATTTCCTTTGGAATTGACTGGTTGGATCTCCTTGCAAGCCAAGGGACTCTCAAGTCTTCTCCAATACCACAGTTCAAAAACATCAATTCTTCGGCACTCAGCTTTCCTTATGGTCCAACTCTCACATTCATACATGACTACTGGAAAAATCATAGCTTGACTAGATGGACCTTTATTGGCAAAGTAATGTCCCTGCTTTTTACTATGCTGTCTAGGTTGGTCATAGCTGTTCTTCCAAGGAGCAAGCCTCTTTTGATTTCATGGCTGCAGTCACCATCCGCAGTGATTTTGGAGCCCAAGAAAATAAAGTCTGTCACTATTACCACTGTTTCCCCATCTATTTGCTATGAAGTGATAGGACCAGATGCCATGATCTTATTTTTCTCAATGTTGAGTTTTAAGCCAGCTTTTTCACTCTCCTCTTTCATGTCCATCAAGTGATTCTTTAGTTCCTTTTTGCTTTCTCCCATAAGGGTAATGTCATCTGCATATCTGAGGTTATTGATATTTCTCCCAGCAATTTTGATTCCAGCTTGTGATTCATCCAGCCTGGCATTTCACATGATATACTCTGCATATATGTTAAATAATCAAGGTGACAATATATAGCCTTAAAGTGCTCCTTTCTCAATTTGGAACCAGTCCATTGTTCCATGTCCAGTTCTAACTTTTGCTTCTTGACCTGCATACAAATTTCTTAGGAGGCAGGTCAGGAGGCAGATGGTATTCCTATCTCTTTAAGAATTTTCCACAGTTTGTTGTGATCCACATAATCAAGGCTTTGGCGTAGTCACTGAAGCAGAAGTAGATGTTTTTCTGGAACTCTTTTCCTTTTTCAAAGATCCAATGGATGTTGGCAATTTAATCTCTGGTTCCTCTGCCTTTTCTAAATCCAGTTTGAACATCATACCTAGATGTTCTTGGTTCACGTACTGTTGAAGCCTAGCTTGGAGAATTTTGAGCATTAGTTTGCTAGTGTGTGAGATGAGTGCAATTGTGCAGAAGTTTGAACATTCTTTGGCGTTGCCTTTCTTTGGGATTGGAATGAAAAATGACCTCCTCTGGTCATTTGCTGGCATATTGAGTGCAGCACTTTCACAGCATCATCTTTTAGGATATAAAATAACTCAACTGGAATTCCATCACCTCCACTAGCTTTCTTCATAGTGATGCTTCCTAAGGCCCACTTGACTTCACACACTCTAGGATATCTGGTTCTAGGTGAGTGATTACACTATTGTTTTTATCTGGTTCCACTTGAGCTTAACTTTATCTCAAACCTTCAGCTAATCAATGTGTTTCTCCCATGGAAATGTCTTCCTTAAGCTATGTTTTTAATAAACTATGTATTTGCTTGGAAATCTGCCTTTCTTCAAAAATCATGTCAATTGTTTTATGGCCTGGGATGACTCACCTTGTGCCAATACTATCTCAAAATTCATATTGTGGGTGAGGGGCCTGGTGCAACTCTCTCAATTTTGAGGTATTTCTCTAATTTGCAACTTGCTAATAGGTAAATATCTGCAGTGATTAAGAAAGCTGAGCACCGAAGAACTGATGCTTTTGAACTGTGGTGTTGGAGAAGACTCTTGAGAATCCCTTGGACTGCAAGGAGATCCAACCAGTCCATTCTGAAAGAAATAAACCCTGGGATTTCTTTGGAAGGAATGATGCTGAAGCTGAAACTCCAGTACTTTGGCTACCACATGCAAAGAGTTGACTCATTGGAAAAGGCTCTGATGCTGGGAGGGATTGGGGGCAGGAGGAGAAGGGGACAACAGAGGATGAGATGGCTGGATGGCATCACTGAATTGATGGACATGAGTCTGAGTGAACTCCAGGAGTTGGTGATGGACAGGAAGGCCTGGTGTGCTGCAGTTCATGGGGTTGCAAAGAGTCGGAGACGACTGAGCAACTGAACTGAACTGAACTGAGCTGAGCTGAATAGGTAAATAACTTCTTGCTAAAAAGTAACAAGGGGGCACTCTCTCTCTCTCCCCTTCTGATGTCTATGTCAGAAGCCTTCACTATCTCTTCATACTTTAATAAAACCTTGCTATACAAATAGCTCTAAATGATCAAGCCTTGTCACTGGCCCCAGATCAAATTCCTCTCCTCTGGAGGCCAAGAATCCTGGCATCATTCACAGCTTGTAGCAGCAACCTTTCATCAGTATTATTATTTCAGGGCTGACCTGTTTATAGAACATGTCAGTAGAAATAGTTTCAGGCTAACTGAACACTGAGGTTGCTTCAACACCATGTCTTGGAAGCGGTTGGCTACTCCAGCTACACCTAGGGCTAACTCTGACACTAGAAATGCTAAATGAGGAACTTTCCTGGTGGTCTAGTGGTTAAGCTTCCCCTTCCAATACAGGGGGCATGGGTTCAGTCTGTGGTTGGGGAACAAAGATTTTATCTGCCTCTTGGCCAAAAAACCCAAAACAGAAAACAGAAACAATATTGTAACAAATTCAATAAAGACTTTAAATATGATCCACATCAAAAAACTTAAAAAAAAAAAAAAAGAAATGGTAAGTGGAAAAAAAGAATCAAGCCCAGTATATTGCATGTAAGTCATCTAGTTTAGAGAAGTACATAGAAGCTTGTTCTGTAGCTCATGTTCAAAAGTCATCTCTTCCTTCATTCCTAATAGGTCATCTAGTCTCTACCTAAATACCTCCAACAACAGAGCATTCCCTATCTTTGGAGATAGGCCATTTTATTCATTGGTAGACCATTCTACAATCTTTACATTATATAGCCAAAAATTATATTCCTCATATGTCTACCTCTTAATCTTCCTTCTGCCTTGAGGAACCAAACAGGAAAAAAAATCTTCCCTTACAATTGGAAAAACTAGAATAAGAACTGCAATAGTGTATCACATTAAACTTACTGAATTTGATAACTGGACTGTGGTTATCTATGGAAATGTCCTTGTCCTTTGAAATTATGCACTAAAATATTAAGAAATAAAGTAACATGGTATGTTTAACAGACCTAGTTCAGAAAAAAGGAGTGAGAGGGATAAAATGCCAAAATTGTTTAAATTGCTGGTATCTGTATAATATGGCATATGAAAATTCTTTGTAGTATTCTTGTAACTATTCTGTAACTTTGAAATTTTTTCAAAATAAACAGTTAATTTAAAAAATCCTCTGTCTTCTGTATGACAGCTCTATAAAAGTTTGAGAACAATTACATTTATTCATTTCTACTTTGCTCTCTCTTGTTCATTCATTCATTCTTTGACAAATATTGGTTGAGTATTTGCTTTGTGGCAGGTGCAAAGCTGAGCACTGTAGCTATAGCAGAGAAGATAGTCAATTCCATCTGCTCTCATGGAAACTTTGAATGAATCAAAATCATCCCACAAACTAGTTCTATTCTTTCTAACTGTGATAGAATTACAAGGGGCAGAGGGTGGTATAAAAGAGCCTACCCAAAGGTTCTGAATCCAAAAATGGCCTCAGCATCTAAGGGTGTAGGGATGCAAAGGGTGGTGATCCAGAGAGACTGGTGTTCCTTTATGAAAAATCTGTTGCCTGAGGGGAAGGATTTGAGGGCTCAGGTGAGCAGCTTCAGACAAACATCCGACAAATTGTTCCATCTGCTTCTTTAAATGTCACAGAGCATTGAAAAAAATTGCCTGGATTTGAAGGATAGCCACTCTGTTCCAACAATGTAATTGTGAGAGAGATAGAACAGCCTCAGGGCCTCAGTACGGGCTGGAACCTACCAAAAGTAAAAGTCCTTAGCTAATTCCTCAGAACATTGGAAACATCCTCAGGAACAAAGAGCTCCAGTTTCTGCTGTGCCCTTGCTCTTGCCCCCAGTGATCACAACCATGCCTGATGCACAGCAATGGCAGATGGGCCCCTTTCCACACAATTTTGAGACTGGGTTTGAGTTGACCTTAGAAGAATTCTGAGAAAGGAAATTATGGAAAGGTAGCTATGCCCATTCCTGTAGTTGGATCTGCCTTATGGCCTAGATAAGAAAACTTTACAGTCATTAACATATATTTGTCCCCAAGAAAAAACAGTCACTAAATGCAGGGGTGACATCAAAGATCAAGCTGAGAATGTGCCTGTAAGAAGATAGTGCCAAGGACATCAAAACCCTCCATGAATGGCAGCTCTCATTCTTTTCATGATTGGTACCAAGAGGGCTGTGTGAGGGAAAACAGAGTAGCATGAGGACACTGGATATTTAATACCCGTGGGGCATCACCTTGTCAATAGAAAAGGGACAGCGCTCCAAGTGGGGAAGTGCAAGAATTTATTTTTGTGTATTTCATAGACATAAAACACGGAGTCTGAATGAACTTCTTCACCTTACTGAGAACTTGTGTGTGCTCAGTTGCTCAGTTGTGTCTGACTCTTTGCAATCCCACGGACTGTAGCCTGCCAGGCTCCTTTGTCCTTGGATTCTCCAGACGAGAATACTGGAGCAGGTTGCCCTTTCTGCCTCCAGGGGATCTTCCTGACCCAGGGAAGTCTCCTGACCCAAAGTGTCTCCTGCACTGACAGGGAGATTCTTGACCACTGCGCCACCTGGAAAGCCCTATTAAGAGTTTCAGGAAGAAATAGTAACAGATGATATTTACGAGCACACAAGACCTTACAAGGGTAGTCTCCTTTAATCCTCACAATAACATTTAAAGCAAGGTGGGATTATAAACTCCCTTGACAGATGTGAAAACTGAGACAGAGGAGGAGTCAGAAACTAAGTGGCAGTTGCAGAATTTGAACCTCGTTGCTTTGGCTGCAGAGTCTGGATACTTCACCACAATTACCCCATCTTCAGTGCGTTGCTCAGGACCCCAAGGAGTACTACTTCTTAAGAAAGTCAAATCCTCTTCTTTCTTCCTCTGCCCTACGGCCTGTCCACGTCTATGATGTCTTAGACTCTCACTGACAGTTAATACAGAAATTCTTTTCTTTAAATATCTGGAATGAATAACTGGGCTCAGTCCAACATTTTAACAGTTTGTTGTAGTCCACATAAACTCACGTGAATGAATTTAATTTTATTGTTTTATCCAAAATAGGACATTTATATAGAAATGTGCACAGAACACATAAGTACGTTTTAACAAACAGAAAAAAAAAATGCCTGTGTAACCACCAATCAAGGTCAGGAATAAAATGCTGGGGAAGCCCGCTGGAGGTTTCTTTTCAATTAAAACTCCGTCCTTACCTGCAGGGTAACCACTATCCTGACTTTATTTAATATGTATATATTTAATATTTCCTTGCTTTCTTTTAGTTTCATCATCTCTGAATACATGTCTGAACAATATAGTCTCACCTGTGTTTGAGCTTTATATAAATGGATCCATAGCACAAGTATTCTTTTTTTAAAACCGGCTTTATTGTGCTACAGTGTGCATCCATAAAATTCATTCTTTTAAGGTGTACAATTCAATGTTTTTAAAAATAATTTAGAGTTGTGCAATCATCATCACAATCATTTTAAAATATTTTTATATCAACAAATATTTTTATATTTGCAAAAAGAAACCATGGGGAATTCCCTGGCAGTCCAGTGGTTAAGACTATATTCCACGGCAAAGGGCATGGATTCTATCCCTGGTCTGGGAACTAAGATCTTGCATGCTGCCTAGCATGGCCAAAAAAAAAAAAAAAAGAAAGTCTATACCCATTGACAGTCTCCCCCTTTTTCCTCCTCCATCAACTCCTAGCAACCATTGATCTACTTTTGGCCTCTTTACATTTGCCTGTTCTGAACATTTCCTATAAATGGAGTCATACAATATGTGAACATTTTGTGACTGGCTTCTTTCATGAATTAGGATAATGTCCCCAAGTTTTACCCATATTGTAACATGTATTGGAACTTCCTTCCTCTTAACTATTCATTGGTTGATGGACATTTGGGTTGTTTCCATTTTGGGAGCTGTTACTAATAGTGCTGTTATGAACATTTGTGTACAAATTTTTATATTGATATACCTTTCCATTTCTCTCAGGTATTAACCTAGGAGTAGAATTTTTGCATGGTCTGGTAATTCCACATTTAATGACGTTTTGAAGAAATTCCAGACTGTTTTCCAAAGTGGCTGTATTATTTTATATTCCCACCAGCAATATTTGAGGATTCAAATTTCTCCATATCCTTGCCAACACTTGTCTCTTTTTTATTACAGACATCTTAGTAGGTATAAAGTGGTATCTCATTGTGGTTTTGATTTGCATTTCCTTTATGGTTAATGATGTTGAGCATCTTTTCATGTGTTTATTGGCCATTTCTATGCCATCCCTGGAGAAATGTCTGCATTATGATTTAAGCAACTTCTAAGAACACTTGTCTACTGAATGCAAGAGACTAAAGTTTTCTCTGAAAGAGTATATGCTCAGTCACTCAGTGGTGTCCAACTCTTTGCAGCCGCAAGGACTGTAGCCCACCAGGTTCCTCTGTCCATGGAATTTTCCAGGCAAGAATACTGGAGTGGATTTATTTGTACTATATGAACTATATGTGAACTATATGTGAACTATATGTGCCATTTATTTGTACTATATGAAATTGCCCGGTATACCAAGCACCCAGGCTTGATCTTATATCTTACAATCACACTGAACTAATTTATTTATTCTAGAAGTTTTTTAATGGTTTCTGTAGTCTTTTCTGTATGCAAAATCATGTCCTCTATAAATATAGATTCTTTTACTTCTTTTTTTCCAGTCCAGCACTGTTTACTTCTTTTTCTTGTCTGATTTCCCTGGCTAGAGCTCCAGTTCAAGACAGAACATTCTTGACTTGTTGTTTTACTGTTTTCTATTTCATTAATTTATATTCCTATTTTTATCATTTCATGTTGCCCCAATTTTGTTGGGCTTATACTTTTTGCTTTCTTAAGTCTTGAAATAGACACTTACCTCATGAACTTTTAGCCTTTCATCATTGTCAAAAGATACTTTTCCTTCTAAGCACTGTTTTAGCTACATGCCACAAGTTTTGATATGAGTATTTTCATTATTGTTCGACTACAAATTTTTGTAATTTCACTATGATTCTTCTTTGACCAATCTGTTATTTCAGAGTCAGTATCTTAATTTCTAAACGTAGACGTTTTCTAGTTATCTTTTCTATTTATTGATTTGTAGTTTATTTGCATTATTATCAGATTAAAATTTTTAAGTGTATTGAGACTTGCTTTCTGTCCTAGTACATGCTCAAATTTTACAAATGTTCTGTATGTGTATTCTAGAGTCGTTGGTGGGAGGTGTTCTATACACTGGCTATTAGCTCAAAATTATTAATTATATTGTTCAAATATAATATATATATTCTATATCCTCAGAGATAATTTTTTCCTCTCCTTGATCAACTATGAGTGGTGTCTATTTCTCCTTTACATAAGTCAACTTTTCCTTTATGTATTTTGGAATTTTGTTATAAGTGCAAAATCATTCCTGGTGAATTGAACCTTTTATCATTAAAAATAACCTTCTATCTCTAATAATGCTTTTTGCTTTTAAGTGTATTTTGTCTGATACGAACACAGCTGTACAAGTTTTCTATCACTTAAATGTTATTTGTATGATTTGTCTCTCTCCATCTTTTTTTTTGTCAACCTATCTGTATCCTTATATTTTGCATTAATCTCTCCTGAAAAGCATATGGGTGGATTTAGTAATTCCATCTGGCAATATTTTTTAACTTGAGCATGTAGTACAGAAACATTTATAAAATTATTAATATATTTGGGTTTATGCACTTGTATTGTTTTTGTCTATCTTTTTTTCCTTCTATTGTTTTAACCTCTTCTTTCTTGATTTAAAAATATTGACTCAAAAATTTTTTATTCAATTATTCTGTCACTATTATTATTATTAATTTTGGTCACACCATGTGGCTTGTGATATCTTGGTTCCCTGACCAGGAATCAAACTTGAACTCTGCCCAATGAGAGCTCAGAGTCCTAATCACTGGACCCCCC
>SJYV01021210.1:13212-31651 GCA_006410875.1 Neotragus pygmaeus
CCGCCCCCCGCCAGGGAATTCCCTGTTGTTATTATTTTAATAGTTACATCCTATTAATTCTTACATAGATAACTACCTTATCAAAGTATAAATTTAATAAATACCTAAATCACTTCCGATATGATACAAGTCTCCTAGAAAAGTTGAACTCCATTTATGACCCTTCTGAAGTCTTTTCTTACTGTATAGTACTTAAAGTTTATTTTTATAAAAACAACATAGACTTTTTTATGATTCCTTCTGTCGTCAATGTTCCCTTATACTGTCTACATACTATAGCTTTTCTTGCTCTTCATTCTTTACTGCATTTAGTTCTTCCCAAATCATTTTCCTCCTGAAGTACATCCTTTAAAATTTCCATTAGTGCAGTCTGCTGGTAACAACCCCCTTAGTTTTTGTTTGTTTAAAAATATCTTATTTCACCCTCTTGTTGAAGATTTTTATGAAATATGCCACCCTCAGGGTCCCATATAGGCAGGATCTCCTGTTAGCACCCTCACCCCGGCTTTAACTTCCAGAGCTGAGTCAAAGCCCTGGTGTGAAGTGCCTGTATGCTCTCAGTCCTTTGATGAGGGAACAGTGTCTATCTCAACAAAGTTTCAGGATAAGCTTAAATAGGTAACAGATGAAAGTAGACAGGTAACAGAGAGGAGTAAGGCCATCAAAAGTAGCTTATACTGTTTCAACTGAAAGCTTTAGCTCCTAAACTTCAGGTTTTAAAAACTTATGTTTTTGAAATTGGAAAATAAAATATGGCTTCCTCCAAGCCACCAGAGCCTGAATCTTTGCAATTGAGTGTCCCCTGACACCTGACAACACGAGACCAGAGATAAGACTGGAGACCATGCTGCTCAATAACCAACATGCTTCTCCTAGCGCTATATGGAGTGACCCTGTCTTTGTTCTAATGACCCCACCCAGGCACCATGATACACAATCCATTTTCTTCCAACATTTTGCCAGATCTCTGAAGTCCAGTCTGTCTTTTATGATGCCAACATGTCCAACTGCAGGTCACCTGATTTAGTGATGAAGCTGCGATGGGAATCCAAGTTCTTATCTGCGGAGCTGAAGAATGGAATCCATGAACACTCAGACACTCATGGTAGCAAGTGAATAGGATTTATTAAAGAGGAGGAAAGTATAAAGTTCTCAGAATAGACACTCAGAGGAGGTTAAGAGTCCCCCCCCACCCCAAGGTGGGACTTACAGCAGTTTTTATATCCTTCCTTAAATCACATTATTTCTAACGAATCAATTTAAAGGTCAAAATACTTAACTTCTTTATGGCCTCTCTTGATCCTTTGATTAAGTCTCCACCCTTTTTCATACCTTCTGGCCATTTTACCATGGACCAGATGTATGGGCTTAAGACTAATGATCACCAGTTGTTTTTCCCTCAAGCATATGGAAATAAAGTGAAGTGAAGTCTCTCAGTCATGTCTGTCTGTTTGCGACCCCATGGACTGTAGCCTACCAGGCTCCTCTGTCCATGGGATTTTCCAGGCAATAGACCTGGACTGGATTGCCATTTTCTTCTCCAGGGGATCTTCCCAACTCAGGGATTGAACCGGGGTCTCCCACATTGTAGACACATGCTTTACCATCTGAGCCACCGGGGAAGTCTATGGAACAGAATTTAATTTCTGCCCTTCCTGGGATCTGAGTGCTGATAATTTATCAGACTAAAGACACATTCTGGAAATTCAGGAAAATGGAGTGGGATGTTTACTGAACACAAGACAGAGGTCTCAGAGTTCTACACTGACTGCCTAGTAATTTCTACCTCAAAGCTATTCAAATTCAGAACAAAGGAACTTCCCTGGTGGTACAGTGGATAAGAATCTGTCAGCCAGTGCAGGGGACATGGGTTCGATCCCTGGTCCAGAAAGATTCCATATGCCATAGAGTAACTAAGCCCATGCCACAACTACTGAAACCCACGTGCCCTAGAGCCTGTGCTCTGCAACAAGAGAAGCCATCACAATGAGAAGCCCATGCACTGCAATGAAGAGTAGCCTTCTCTTGCCACAACTAGAGAGAGCCTGTGCAAAGCAAGAAAGATCCAGCACAACCAAAAATGAAAATTAATTCATCAGTTAATAAGAAATTCAGAACAAGGGTGTGATGAGAGATTAGGGTCAGATTTCACAGCACTGGGGAGCTGAAGGGAAAGTCTGAAGGTAACCTACAAGCTACTGCCACCATTACCCTCAACCCTGCCAGGTGACCTACCTACCTTCTCTCTTCCTCCACCACCAGCACCCTACTGTTCTGTCCACAAGATAAAGGCCACACTCCAGAGTTGGAAGATGCCTCATCTCCAAATTGGAACCATCTATTCCAAAGCATTCTAACTATTGGGATTGAGAATAAGAAAGGAGCAGATGAAGTACCTTGACAGGCTAAAGAGGAACCCCACAGCAGCCAAAAGACATTGGATCGTTCACTTGCTTCCAAGCAAGAACAGTCAAGAACAAGATCAACAGCAACAACATTGCCCTTGGGCAGTCCACTTGTGCAGCACATGCTGCCACCACCTTGACCCCCAAAGTGCCACAAGGACCTTCTAATCACAATCTACATGAGGGAAAGTAGACATGCTTTCCCAGAACCAGAAGTAAGGGAAAAGAGAGTGATGTGTGCTGAATTGCATTGCCCCAAAATTCATATGTGGAAGACCTAAGCCCTCGCACCTCAGAAAGTGACTGTATTTGGAGATGCACATATGCATGCTCATTCATGTCCGGTTCTTTGTGACTCCATGGACTGTAGCTCTCCAGGCTCCTCTGTCCATGGGATCTCCTTCCTTCGAAGGGGTCGCCATTAGCATCATTACCCCTACCATAGAAAGTGAAAGTGAAGTCGCTCAGTCGTGTCCAACTCTTAGTGACCCCATGGACTGCAGCCCACCAGGCTCCTCTGTCCATAGGATTCTCCAGGCAAGAGTACTGGAGTGGGGTGCCATTGCCTTCTCCGATTCAGTCATGCACTAGGCTGTAATTAGGCACTACAGTATCTATAGTGACAGTGAAAGCAAAATATTTAATCTATTTCAGGGATCAAACTTTTAAAGCTGCCCAAGTACTTCAAAAGAACTATTAATATACATACAATTGATATGCTAATTAAAATTACTTTTTTAGTTAACGTCAAATTTGCTCAGTCGTGTCAACTCTTGGCAACCCCATGGACTGTCCAGTCCATGGAATTCTCCAGGCCAGAATACTGGAGTGTGTAGCCCTTCCCCTCTCCAGGGTATTTTCCCAACCCAGGTCTCCCACATTGCAGGAGGATTCCCTACCAGCTGAGCCACAAGTAAAAACCATTGGTTTTACTATTCATTAAAGCAAATCTTTTAAACACTGTGTCAGTCTAAGTTTGGTTTTAGTATGTACTACATTCATTGGACTGTGAAGAAGGCTGAGCGCCGAAGAATTGATGCTTTTGAACTGTGGTGTTGGAGAAGACTCTTGAGAGTCCCTTGGACTGCAAGGAGATCCGACCAGTCCATTCTGAAAGAGATCAACCCTGGGATTTCTTTGGAAGGAATGATGCTAAAGCTGAACCTCCAGTACTTTGGCCACCTCATGCGAAGAGTTGNATGAGCAGGAGCGTCTCCCCAGTTTCCTGGAGTTAATCAGGATGATAAGGGAGGAAGAGGATTGGGATGACACTTTCATTAAACAGAAGCGGGCCAAGAGATCTGAGTCAGTAGTGGCAAGGGCAACTAGCCCAGTGGCATTTGGGGGCTCCCCACGCATAGTGATTGATAATAAAGACTGTAACGTGATCGAGATAGATGATACCCCCGATGACTCAGATGAGGATGTGATCCTGGTGGGGGAGTCTCAGGACCTTCCACTTTCATTCTCAGATTCTTCTCCCCCGAGACGCAGGGCCAGACCTCAGGATCAAGTGCTAATCATTGATTCCCCCAACAATTCTCAGCTTCCATCTCCTTGCACCAGTGGGTGTTCTGGGTATAAGAATGATGGTCCTGGGAATATGCGTAGAACCAGGAAGCGAAAACACACAATTCGCTGTTCATATTGTGGTGAAGAGGGTCACTCAAAGGAAACCTGTGACAATGAGAGCAACAAGGCCCAGATGTTTGAAAATCTGATCATCACTCTGCAGGAGCTGGCACATACTGAGGAGAGGTCAAGAGAGGCCCCTGTTGAACCCAGTGACCCTTTTGAGCTACAGTGAGGTGCTAGCCACCGGCTTTAAGTGAACCCTAACCTATATGCAGAGTCCAGCAATGGGAAAAATGGGGGCGGGGAGGATGCTTCTAATCACATAAATTAATCCACAAAGCAGCTTTCTTTTGGGATGGAGGATGGAGGGTCTTGAATATTGGTATAGTGGGGGGAGATGGCCTGACCTCCATCCTTGCTACTAATCCCCTGCTGCCTGAGGGTCTACCCTCTGCGTGTGCCCCTTTCCTTGATGGCTTTATTCTCTGTGAAAATAATATAATTCATTGTTAATATTAAAACAATAAAGACAAATGCAAAATGTACAAATTACCCCAAACCTTCCAACCCTTAAATAACCTCTGTCAACCCTTTGATGAATGTCCTTCTAGGTAGTTCCCTTTACCTATGTATCCAGATAGATATATGTATAGATAAGAGTGAGCAAATATAAGTGTTGTTCTAAAGTCTGTATTTTTTCAGCAAATAATATATGTTGTGAGCTTCTTTCTATATCAATAAATAAACAGCAGCAGCTAGCTTACTGTCTGTGTATTATTTTAGGGAGAAGTAAAGGGAAAAGGAATAAGAAAAATACAGTAAAAAGCTATAAAGGGTGGGGTTATACACTGAGGTGGGGGTTTTGATCAACTTCAGTTTGCAAATGAGGAAAAGGGAAGAAGAAATGTGCTGAAATCTTCCCCAGAGGTAAATGGACAGAGCCCCTTACCACAGCTGACCTGTCATTAGGTCACAGAGCCAAACTGTGACACCCACTAGTTGACAATGTTCTAAGGCTTTCTTCTCTAAGGTATCCAGAAGATTCTGACTGCAGGGGAGACTGGTGCTGAGGTAATAGCCCAAACAGAGGATACTAGGGGTCCATTCCTGATTACTTTGGGGAGGGGCAGCTCTCCCTGCTCTGGATGGGTTTCTGACATCGCTGTTGCCATGGCTTCACCCCATCCAGGTTACAATGGGGAATCTCTCCTGTGGGCTGGTGTGGCCCCTACCCCACCCCACTCTCCCAGTTAAGGAAGGAGACAGAAGCTACTGGTGGGAGCCAGCACCAGGGGGCTCAGCCCCCAGAAGCCCTGAATTTACATGTTAGAGGACACTGGCAGCCCAATGATTCCAAGGCAACCCCTCTCAATCCCGCAACTGAGAATAGGTGGGCAGGGATGAAAAGCAATATAGTTGTCCGTACACATGGCAATCAGGAAGCCTTCCACATTATTTTAGTGGAGTGGTGGACATTCATGGGCTGGGGAGAAGAAGCAGGGGGGCAGGGGGCTGGGGGCACACCTTCCCAGGAACCTGCCCTTCTCCCGATCTCATACTGGAGATATTGGAGGGTGGGAAAAGAGGACATGTCTGACCTCAGACCCCGAGGTCCTTATGTTTCTTGTAGGTGTATAAATACCTGCCTCTGTGAGCAGCACAGGGCCGGGGGCACGGGAGTGGGAAGGACTGCATTTAAGACAGGGGTTGGAGTGAAGGAATGGGCAAACCTAAGGGCCTGAAGGAGCTGGTGTACAGGAAATCGGTGCTCCTCCGAGTTGAGGGAGCCCAGCGGCTGGAGAGGGTGTGTCAGGGGCTGGAGAGTAAGAGGAAAGCAAGTGAGGGCCCATCAGGGACACTCACAGGAGACTGACAGCGACCAGAAGGCTAGTCAGAATCACAGACCCCTGGGTTGTGTATACAGCTCCAGGCTGAGGATGCCAGCAATGCACTGGTTGAGGCGCCCAGAGAGAAACAGTGGGGTTCCCATTGTGTTAGCAATTGAGGGAGGAAGGAGAGGGAGACACTAGGTGCTGTAAGAAGCCAGTGCAGCCTTTCCTGGGCTGTCACGCCTCCAGAACCTGCTTAGAAAGAACACCTCACCCCCCCATCCCCAGGCACATTCTCCATTGGTGAGAGGGTACAGGCTCAGCCTCCCTTGTTCTGCCATCACCCCTCCCCCAGACCCCAGCATCCCAGGTTTGGCTTAAGCCTCAGCCTCCTTAACCCTCCTGACCAGAGGGAGACTGGGAGGGCCTCTCTGCCTTGGACCCTCTAGCTGAGAACTGGCCCAGAGTGCAGACTCAAGAGGCCCTCTCCTTGCATCCATCCCCGGCACCTCTGAGACCCTGGTTGCCACCACCATCTCTCCAGAGACGAAGGGGACCCCCTCGCCCACCTCCAGGCAAAAGGCAGCTCCACTCAGGCCCGCAAAGCCACGTGGACCCCCAACATTTCCCAGATCATACAGAGTTGGAAAAATCCCTGATGCTGGGAAAGATTGAGAGCAGAAGGAGAAGAGGGTGTCAGAGGATGAGATGGCTGGATGGCATTACAGATGTAATGGACATGAACTTGGGCAAACTCTGGGAAATGGTGAGGGACAGGGAGGCCTGGCGTGCTGCAGTCCATAGGGTTGCAGAGTTGGACACGATTGGGCAACTGAACAACAACAATAACATAGAATTTAGCCCTTAATTCTTCTCTACCTCTCCATCTCTGCTCTTTTCTTAATTTTACTTTATAAACACTTGTTGAATATTTGCCCGGAGACACACTTTATGTTGCCATGTCTCTCTAGTACCCAGTAGAAGACAGAGCTGAAATAAGACAAAAATAAATCCTGGCCACATCACTAACCTCCTTTTCACTGGAGTTAGCTTTGGAGTTCAGTTAGACCACTGCTTTGAAAATATGTTCTGTGATTCACCCCCCTTTTCTTCCCTCTTTCATCCTCCTCTCTGGTGNGAAGACAGAGCTGAAATAAGACAAAAATAAATCCTGGCCACATCACTAACCTCCTTTTCACTGGAGTTAGCTTTGGAGTTCAGTTAGACCACTGCTTTGAAAATATGTTCTGTGATTCACCCCCCTTTTCTTCCCTCTTTCATCCTCCTCTCTGGTGTATGAATTTGAGACTGTCTACGTTTTTATTTCACCAACCTGATGTCATCTGACATTTCTTTTCTGTTTCCCTTTGTGTGACACTGGCTTTTCTTTTACTTGAGAAATACATATTCTCCCTAGTTAGGAGGTATGGACCCAATACCTGGGCATTCAGATCAGACTAATGGGATTAGCCGAAAAAAGCCTTCATTTCAAACTCTTGGCTTCTTTCTTCCTTTCTGCCTTCATTCTCATTGGTCGCTAAGAGATGAAAATCCCTCTTTTGTCTTGTGAGAAGAAATCAGCCTTCGAGTGCCTCTCTGCATTAAGGATCCCTCCTTCCTGGGGTTCTTTTCCCTTGGTTTCCATGATGCCCCTCTCTCATGGTTCCCCCCTTCCCTGACCTGTTTGGNATCCCTCTTTTGTCTTGTGAGAAGAAATCAGCCTTCGAGTGCCTCTCTGCATTAAGGATCCCTCCTTCCTGGGGTTCTTTTCCCTTGGTTTCCATGATGCCCCTCTCTCATGGTTCCCCCCTTCCCTGACCTGTTTGGTGCCTAGTTCTCAGTTTACTTTGCTGAATCTTCTTCCTTTTCCTGATCTTTCCATGCTGCTGCTGCTGCTAATTCGCTTCAGTCATGTCCGACTCTGTGCGACCCCATGGACAGCAGCCCACCAGGCTCCTCTGTCCGCGGAATTCTCTAGGTAAGAGTACTGGAGTGGGTTGTCATTTCCTTCTCCATACTAGTAATCAAAATCAAAATCATTACAATTGTTGTTTAAGAACTTATTGCGTGCCTGTACCAACTCCTTTATTAGCAGTCCCCAGCCTTTTTAAAACCAGGGACCAGTTTCATGGAAGACAATTTTCCTATGGTGGAAGGGAATGGCTGGTTTGGGGATGACTCAAGTATATTGCATTTATTGTGCACTTTGTTTCAATTATTTTTACATCAGCTCCACCTCAGATCATCAGGCATTAGATCCCAGAGGTTTGGGATGCCTACTTTAAATGCATGAGCTCCTTTAGCCCTCACATCAATTCCATAAAATAGGTACTACTATTAGCACATGTTTCAGATGAAGAAAGGGCTTCCCAGGTGGCTCAGCAGTAAACAATCCGTCTTCAATGCAGGAGACACAGGTTTGATCCCTGGGTTAGGAAGATCCCCTAGAGAAGGAAATGGCAACAATATTCTTGCCTGGGAAATCCCATGGACAGAGGAGCATGGCTGGCTACAGTCCATGGGGTCCCAAAGAGTTGGATACAACTTAGCGACTAAACAACAACAACAACAACAGATGAGGAAACACACTGCAAAGTTAAATAAACTTGCCTAGGGGTATGCAGCTAGTTAGTGGTGGAGCCAGAGGTCACACTCTAGGGTGGGAAGCCTACACTTCTTACATGTTTTAGCTCTCCTGTGTCCACAGCACCCTACAATGTAGGTGCAGCTGAAGCTGCCTATGAACAGGAAACCGAAGTTTCTAAATTCAGGATGATAAGACCTGCCTTCCCCAGGTGCTTGGTGTATGAGTGATTAGCATCAGGCTTTCAAGAAATGCTAACTATTATTCGGTTAGAATGCATGATTCTGCTACAGAAGGAAGGATGGGGGAAAGTAAATGCTGTCTTTGCTAAGCAGACAGTGCTTATTCAGTGATAATCTGACACTGTGACAGTTGAGCTCTAGGAGCTGCGCTAAGCCTGGCCCCTGGCAGGCACAGGAGTGAAATCAGAAATGCCCGAGTGTTTAGTGGGCTTCCCTGGTGGCTCAGTGGTAAAGAATCAGCCTGCCAATGCAGAAGATGCAGATTAATTAGTTCCTTGGGTTGGGAATATCCCCTGGAGGAGGAAATGAGAACCCACTCCAGTATTCTTGCCTGGAAAAATCTCAGGGACAGAGGAGCCTGGCGGGCTACAGTCCATGGGGTTGCAAAAGAGTTGGACATGACCGNGGTGGTCTGGTATTCCCATTTCTTGAAGAATTGTCCATAGTTTGTTGTGATTCACACAGTCAAAGATTTTGGCATAGTCAATGAAACAGAGGTAGATGTCTTTCTGGAATTCTCTAGCTTTTTCAATGATCCAATGGATGTTGGCAATTTGATCTCTTGTTCCTCTACCTTTTCGAAATCCAGCTTGAACATCTGGAATTTGTCAGTTCATGTATTGTTGAAGCCTGGCTTGGAAAATTATGAGCATTACATTGCTAGTGTGTGAGATGAGTGCAATTGTGTGGTAGTTTGAGTATTCTTGGGCATTGCCTTTTTTGGAGACTGGTCCAGCTCTGTGACCACTGCTGTGTTTTCCAAATTTGCTGGCATATTGAGTGCAGCACTTTCACAGCATCATCGTTTAGGATTTGAAATAGCTCAGCTGGAATTCCATCACCTCCACTAGCTTTGTTCATAGTGATGCTTCCTAAGGCACATTTGACTTTGCACTCAGGGATGGTGGATTCTAGGTGAGTGATCACACCATCATGGTTATCTGGGTCATGAAGATCTTTTTTGTATAGTTCTGTGTATATCCTGCCACCTCTTCTTAGTATCTATTGCTTCTGTTAAGTCCATATTGTTTCTGTCTTTTATTGAGCCCAACTTTGCATGAAATGTTCCCTTGGTATCTCTAATTTTCTTGAAGAGATCTCTAGTCTTTCCCCTTCTACTGTTTTCTTCTATTTCTTTGCATTGATCACTGAGGAAGGCTTTCTTATCTCTTCTTGCTATTCTTTGGAATTCTGCATTCAGATGGATATATCTTTCCTTTTCTCCTTTGTCTTTTGCTTCTCTTCTTTTCTCAGCTATTTGTAAGGCCTCCTCAGACAACCATTTTGCTTTTTGCATTTCTTTTTCTTGGTGATCATTTTGATCACAGGCTCCAGTACAATGTTACAAACCTCTGTTCATAGTTCTTTAGGCACATTATCATCTAATTCCTTGAATCTATTTGTCACTTCCACTGTATAATCATAAGGGATTTGATTTAGGTCATACCTGAATAGTCTAGTGTTTTTCCCTACTTTCTTCAATTTAAGTCTGAATTTTGCAATAAGGAGTTCGTGATCTGAGCCACAGTCAGCTCCCTGTCTTGTTTTTGCTAATTATATTCTTTAACTGCAAAGAATATAATCAATCTGATTTCAGTATTCACTGTCTGGTGATGTCCATGTGTAGAGTCGCTTCTTGGGTTGTTGGAAGAGAGTATTTTTTATGACCAGTGTTCTCTTTTTGCAAAACTGTTAACCTTTGCCCTGCTTCATTTTGTATTCCAAGGCCAAACTTGCTTCTTGCTCCAGGTATTTCTTGACTTCCTGCTTTTGCATTCCAGTCCCCTATGATGAAAAGGTTTTCTTTCTTTTTTTTTTTTTTGGTGTTAGTTCTAGAAGATCTTGTAGGTCACTGCAGAACCATTCAATTCAGCTTCTTGGGCATTAGGTGTTGGGGCATAGACTTGGATTACTGTGATATTGAATGGTTTGTTTTGGAAATGAACAGAGATCATTCTGTCATTTTTGAGATTATACCCTAGTACTGCATTTTGGACTCTTTTGTTGACTATGAGGACTACTCCGTTTCTTCTAAGGGATTCTTGCCTACAGTAGTAGAAACAATGGTCATCTGAACCAAATTCCCCTATTCCAGGCCATTTTAGTTCACTAATTCCTAAAATGTCAAGGTCACTCTTACCATCTCCTGTTTGACCACTTCCAATTTTCTTTGATTCATGGACCCAACATTCCAGGTTTCTATGAAATATTGTTCTTTACAGCATTGGGCTTTACTTCTATCACCAGTCACAACCACAGCTGGGTGTTGTTTTCCCTTTGGCTCATCCTCTTCATTCTTTCTGGAGCTATTTCTCCACTCTTCTCCAATAGCATATTGGGTACCTACTGACCTGGGGAGTTCATCTTTCAGTGTTATATCTTTTTGCTTTTTCATACTGTTCATGGGGTTCTCAAGGCAAGAGTACTAAAGTGGTTTGCCATTCCCTTCTCCAGTGGACCACATTTTGTCAGAACTCTCCACCTGTGACCCATCCATCTTGGTTGACCCTACACTATGAGCATGGCTCATAGTTTCATTGCATTAAACAAGGCTGTGGTCCATGTGATCAGTTTGGTTAGTTTTCTGTGACTGTGGTTTTCATTCTGTCTGCCCTCTGGTGTATAAGGCTAGCAGGCTTGTGGAAGCTTCCTGATGGGAGGAACTTCCTGGAAAGGTAAGGTCAGTGAAGACAGTGGACTAACAAAATCACATTTATGTAGCTAATACTGTGTGGTTTAGTTTCTTAGAGTCCAGGATGAGTGTGGGGATGGACTGTTTTAATTTTCTTACATAAAACATTTTATGAACAATTCACCTTAGGTATGTGTTTATTTTGTAGTGTCAAGATCCTTCTGTTCTCCTGAATCCCGGGGAAAGATGACACCTACTCTTCTTATTAGGTGTTTGCTAAGCCCTGAGATACTAATTAAATAGCTAGCTTTAACAGTTTGCTAAGCCGTTTAGGTGGTTTATTTTATTTAATTCTCACAAACACCTTGTGAAGTTGGCACTAATTCATTTTTTCAGAACATCAAGAAAATACAGCTTCAACAAAGCTGCCTTATTCTATTCGTTTTTTTTTTTTTTTTCCTGAAGGGGTCCAGGTTCAAGATTATTTGGCCATTCTGTCCTCTTTGGGGGTCCTTTTCCCTTTGGGAATTACTAGGGAAGTGATGGAGGCAGCCTCCATCTGCTCCACTTTGGATCTGGGTCACCTCCCCTTGGGATTCCTGGTGGCCCAGATGGTAAAGAATCGCCTGCAATGCGGCAGACCTGGGTTTGATCCCTGGATTGGGAAGATCCCCTGGAGGAGGGCATGGCAACCCACTCCAGTATTTTTGCCATGGGGAGAATCCCCATAAACAGAGGAGCCTGGCAGGCTACAGTCCATGGAGTTGCAAAGAGTTGGACACGACTGAGCAACTAAGCACCAGCAGCACCAGCAGCTCTCTTCGAGATCGCGGCTTCACCCTGGGGTCGGTGACCCTTCTCATTGCAGAGGGCCCCGCCTGGAATTTGGCTGCTCGGCAGACCGGAAGCCACCCCACCCCCTCCCGCGCATGCTCCAACCATCTGGGGCCTGCCGCGCCGGTTTTTCTGGTTTCCGGCTACCAGGGGGCGCTAAGACCCAATCGCACGTGCTAGGAGGGGCGGCGGCCAAGCGGTCGGGGAGCCGCGCGTTGGGGTGTGGGGGACCGTGGCTTGGACCCGGGAGGGCTGCGAGCCTACTCAAGCTGCTTTTCTTCTTCCATCACCTTCTCCTTTCGCTGTGCACGGGCCACACAGTGGAACTGCAGCGGTGAAAACGACTGAAGTCGGGGCGCTGTAACCTGACGACCCTGAGGAGCGGCAGCGTGAGTTTCCCGGGTACCAGGAGGCCCTGGGAGGAGACACCTCACCCTGACTTTGTGGCAGTTTTTGCCGTCCCGTATCGCAAAGGAGGGACTTGGTTCCAACCTTTCCCTTAGATCACCATCCTTTTGCCCTCGGAGGGATGTGCACTCCTCTGGAGTATCCCAGGAGGCGGGCCTGGGGGAGTGGAGTTTGTATCTTTCAGCTGTTCTGGCAGGACTTCCTAGCCTTGTAAGCGTTAACCAAATTGCTAGAAAATACCCAAACAAACAAAGAAAAATCATTAACATTTTAACAGATATGCTGCTGCTGCTAAGTCACTTCAGTCGTGTCTGACTCTGTGCGACCCCATAGACGGCAGCCCACCAGGCTCCCCCATCCCTGGGATTCTCCAGACAAGAGCACTGGAGTGGGTTGCCATTTCCTTCTCCAATGCATGAAAGTGAAAAGTGAAAGTGAAGTCGCTCAGTCGTATCCGACTCTTAGCGACCTCGTGGACTGCAGCCTACCAGGCTCCTCCATCCATAGGATTTTCCAGGCAAGAGTACTGGAGTGGGGTGCCATTGCCTTCTCCAAACAGATATGCTAGAATAGAACAACTCACCATTTATGAACAGGGCTTGAGAGTTGCAAGAAATGAACTTGTTACCTGACTACAGTTTATTGCTTGGAGTAGGGGCCTAGGCACACTCACACTTAAACTGACAGGCCAAGGATTGTCCAGAGTACACACTGGGATCACCTAGTCGGAAATGGATTCTACACCTCATTGTGCAGTATTCAGAGATACTGACTTTGCTGTTTCTGTCAGCACAACCCAAAGCCTCAGTCGACAAAAATGCATCCAAAGTTTCATTCACCACAATTCTTATCAGGTCTTGCCATGGAGGACAAAAGTTAATTTAGATAAAAATGAAATAATGTAATAGATTAATGGTATGAGAGCCTTATATTTTGCATAGCATTAAATTCACTCATTTTGAGTGTACACTTGTTTTAGTAAACTGCAGTAATTGTCACCACAGTCCAGTTTTAGAACATTTTTATCACCCCACCCCACCCCCTAAATTCACAAAAGACTATTTGTAGTTGATCTCTCCTCCTACCTCCAGTCCTGAGCAGCCATGTAAACTGCCTTCTGTCTCTGTAGTTGCTTTTTCTGAACAGTTCATGTGAATGGAATCATACAATATGTAGTCTTTTGTGAATGACTTCTTTTACTTAATGTAATATTTTTCAGGTTCATCCATGTTGTAACATATATCAGTACCTCATTGCTTTTTATAGCTGAATAGTATTCCATGGTATGGATATACCACATTTGTTACCCATCTATTGGCTGAAGGACATTTATTTCCACTTTTTGATTATCATGAATAATCCTATTGTGAACACATATAATGACATATGTTTTCCGTTCTCTTGATTTCACTGCTCTGCTCTGGTGCTCCCATGTCACCCTTAGCAAACCCTTGTTATAACACTTAACACACTGTGGAGTAAGCTTGGGTTCATTTTCTGTCTCTCCTCTAGAGAGGGCAAGGACCGTGTTCACTTGTTCCCTGGTCTAGGAGTGGTATTTCTGGATCATAAGGTAACTGCATGTTTAACTTCTTTAGAAACTTCCAGACTCTTCTAAAGTGGCTGCCATTTAATATTCCCATTGGTAAATGTATGAAGGTTCCAATTTCTCCACATCCTCACCAACACTTGTTTTGTCTTATTGTCAGTATCTCATTGTGATGTTAATTTGACTGGACTGAGTGGTAGTTGGTTTAGCTAGTTTCACTTCACTTTAATGAATACCTGTTTTAATATTTTAATGAAGGAGCTGAAATGAATAATACATGGTCACTCTTTGTAAGGAGCTAATATATAGTTCCTTCAGGGAGACAGATAGAGAAACAGATAATTACAGTTACAGTGTGTTAAATGCTCTGAAGGAGTTGAGCACGGGGTGCTGTGGGGAGCAGAAGAAACCCAACATAGGCTGGGGAGAGAATGGAGGAAAGTATTAATTTTTTTAAATTGAAATATAGTTGGTTTACAATATTGTGTTAGTTTCAGGTGTACAACAAAGTGATTCAGTTATATACATATGTTTTCAGATTCTTTTCCATTGTAGGTATTGAATACATACAAGATATTGGATATAGTTCCCTGCATTGTACAATAAGTCCTTGTTGTTTATCTATTTGATATATAGCAGTGTGTATCTGTTAATCCCAAACTCAACCATAATGAAAGTGTAATTCTTCAATTCCATTTTTTTTCATTAGTAGACCATATTACAAAACCATGTAATCAATTATTATTATATTTTGGGTTTCATCAATAAAAGATTATGGAATTTTTTTTCTGTTGTTATATAAGTACCCACATAATATTCTTGATTTTGCTTCTTGGCCCATATAGCCTAAAATATTTACTGTCTGACCTTCACAGAAAAAGTTTGCCAACTCCTGGTTTAGTAGAATAAGCAGACATAGAAAGCAGTTGCCATGTACTTGTTGGGTGACCTTGGGAAGTCACTTTATTTCTCTGGCCTTGATTTTTATTAGCTATAAAATAGAGATAAATGGTGATGGGTGGATGAGATAAACTCTAGGGTGAAAACCCCCCCATCCTGTAAATTTTTATAAATGATTTAGTTATGCAAATATTTGAGATACTACTGTGTTCTAAGAACTGTTAGAGTTATTGAGGATACAGCAGGAAGCAATATTCTTGTCCTGAAGAAGGATACTATTCTAAATGAAAGGAGATTTAGGTTGCAATGTGTGATCTGAGATTGAATCTTTAATTTGACTAAACTAGCTTTATAGGGAATTTTGGGGGAAAGTAGGCAAATATAAGTATGGATGGGTCTTAGATGAGATGAAAACTTTTTTTTAAGTGTTTTGACTATGCCTCATGGCGTGTGGGCTCTTAGGTTCACTGCGATTGAAGCTTCTTAACATGGAATAGTAGAGGTTGACAATTGAGAAAAAGCAGTTATAGAGTTACAAAGCATTGTGTACATGTGTTATGTCATTTTGGTAGAAAATACATATATATATTATATATACTTAGAAAAAGATCTGAAAGGATATATTCTTAGCTGTTAATAGTGACAATTTCTGGGTGATAGAAATAGAAAGTTTGTTATTTTTAATTTAAATTTATTTGTTTTTAATTGGAGGATGATTGTTTACAATATTGTATTGGTTTCTGCCATATAGCAATANGGCCTGGTGTGCTGCGATTCAAGGGGTCACAAAGAGTTGGACACGACTGAGCGACTGAACTGAACTGAATAATAACCACTTGATAAATATTGGCTGATGTAATTAACTATATGCTCGGCACCATATTAAGTGCTGGTAAAACAAGTAACTACCATCACTGCTTAAGGTTATCAGCTAGTAGAGGGAGAAAGCTACATGGACATCGAAATATAATAAAATATAGACAATAATGATGGAAGCATGCTTAGGATACTGAGGGGACATCAAAAAAGAAGAGATCCAAGTTGGCTTGGAGGGCAATCTGAAAACTTTTCATAGAGCTGGAGAACAGTTAGTGGTGGGATGCGTTGCAGGTAGGTACATGTTTGTAGAAATAAATAAGAATGATGTGTCCAGAGAGCTAAAGGCAGTTGATCAATTGGTATGCCTAGGATGTAAGGGAGAGGAAGTAAATAGAAGATATGGTTGAAAAGGTCAGCAGGAAACAAATCCTAAAAAACCTTATACATTAGGTTTAAGAATTTGTAGTTTATCTTGAACAATGGAAAATCATCAAAAGGTTTTAAGTAGGGAAATACCATGATTGGGCATTTTAGAAGGACCCTACTGGCATCAGTTGGGGGGAAATACTAGAGGCAGAGATGCCAAGCTAAGAAACTACTGTAGTCATCCAGGCATAAGATGATGAGGTTGATGACCTAAAGTAACTGTCATGGGGATGGAAAGGTGGGGGATAGTACTGGAGATTGAATTGACTGATGAATACAGAAGGAGAACCAGTTTTGAAGAAGAAGTTGATGGAATCATTTGGGGCCATATCAGGTTTATGTAAGGCATTTGGAACTCATGGAAGAAGGAGGTTAGTACTGGACATACAAATATGGGAGACATTAGAACTCTGCATCAGGCCCATTTTTTTCTCATTCTCCACTTTTTTCCTAGGTTATTCATTTCCAGGGCTTTAAATACTATATTTATATTGATAAATTCAGTTTCTAAACTTCCATCTCTAGCCCTGACCACCTCACTGAGGTCTATCTAGACTTCTATAGCCAGCCATCTACTTAGGATCTCCAGTTGGATGACTCACACATCTCAAGTTTAGTATGTCCAGAACTTGCTTGCTCCTCCCCTTGTCTTCCAGTCTCAGTGGCACCCACCGTCTGTCTATTTGCTTCAGTGAGAAACCTAAGGGTCAGACACTCTGGTGGTTCCTTCAAGTTGCCTTTGTAAAAATTCCTTCCTCTTAGTCCAACAAACGGACTTAGGAACAAACTGGACTTACGAATGCATTCTTGGAACGGAATTCATTCAGAGGTAGGGATCTTACTGTATGTTTACTGGAGAGGGGACTGGTGGAATTTGCTAGGTGAGGGATGGGAGGTGAGGGAAAGGAAGGATCAAAGGTACTCGTACAGTACCTGGTAGGTGCTCAATGAATATTTGCTGAATGAATGGTCAGGATATGGATGGAAGTTGAAGCTGTGGGAAATGTGTGATCTTAGGATCGCTTCAAGGAGAGCCTGAAGAGTAAAATGAGATTCTAGAGATGTGCAGAGGAAGGGATGCTTACAAAAGCAACTTGAAGGAACAACTAGGGTGGTAGGAGAAGCCAGAAAGTGTGAGAGTACAGAAGGCAGCCCTGCTTCCCTCTCCAGAAGTAACCAATGCTAACAGATGGGTGGGGAGCCTTCCAAATCATCTTCTATATATTTACATACATTCACAAATGTTTATATTGCATGCATATGTAGTTTGGGGTTTTATGCAAATGAACTCATAGTACATGCATTATTCTAGCACTTGCTTTTTTAAAAAAATAACAGCTTTATTGAATTGAGCTGTACTTCACACACCATACAATTCACACATTAAAACTGTACAATTCAGTGGTTTTTAGTATATTCATGGATATATACAACCACCTTCATAGTCAGTTTTTAGAACATGTTCATCACCTCAAAATGAAACCCTGAGCCCTTTAACTGTTACTCACTTATCCCCAATGCCTACCCACAGCCCGAAGACACCACTAATCTCCTTTCTGTCTCTATAGATTAGCCTATTTTGGACTTGCCTATAAATGGAAGCATGTAATACATGGTCTTTTGTGACGGGCCTGTTTCTCTTAGCACATGTTTTCGAGCCTTATCTATGTTATAGCATGAATCAGAGCTTCATTCTTTTTACTGCTGAATAACGTTCCACTGTACATGTACACCACATTTTTTTAAATCAGTTCATCAGTTAGTGGACACTGGGTTGTTTCCACATTTTCAGTTCAGTCACTCAGTCGTGTCCGACTCTTTGCGACCCTATGAATTGGAGCACACCAGGCCTCCCTGTCCACCACCATCTCCCGGAGTTCACCCAAACTCATGTCCATCGAATCAGTGATGCCATACAGCCATCTCATCCTCGGTTATCCCCTTCTCCTCCTGCCCCCAATCCCTCCCAGCATCAGAGTCTTTTCCAATGAGTCAACTCTTCGCATGAGGTGGCCAAAGTATTGGAGTTTCAGCTTTAGCATCAGTCCTTCCAAAGAACACCCAGAACTAATCTCCTTTAGGATGGACTGGTTGGATCTCCTTCCAGTCCAAGGGACTCATAAGAGTCTTTTCCAACACCACAGTTCAAAAGCATCAATTCTTTGGCACTCAGCTTTCTTCACAGTCCAACTCTCACAGCCACACATGACCACTGGAAAACCGATAGCTTTGACTA
>SJYV01021210.1:32562-59039 GCA_006410875.1 Neotragus pygmaeus
TGGGACCAGATGCCACGATCTTAGTTTTCTGAATATTGAGCGTTAAGCCAACTTTTTCACTCTCCTCTTTCACTCTCATCAAGAGGCTCTTTAGTTCTTCACTTTCTGCCATAAGGGTGGTGTCATCTGCATATCTGAGATTATTGATATTTCTCCCAACAATCTTGATTACAGCTTGTGCTTCTTCCAGTCCAGTGTTTCTCATGATGTACTCTGCATATAAGTTAAATAAGCAGGGTGACAATAGACAGCCTTGACGTCATCCTTTTCCTATTTGGAACCAGTCTGTTGTTCCATGTCCAGTTCTGTTGCTTCCTGACCTGCATACAGATTTCTCAAGAGGCAGGTCAGGTGGTCTGGTATTCCCATCTCTTTCAGAATTTTCCACAGTTTATTGTGATCCACACAGTCAAAGGCTTTGGCGTAGTCAATAAAGCAGAAATAGATGTTTTTCTGGAACTCTCTTGCTTTTTGGTGATCCAGGGGATGTTGGCAATTTGATCTCTGGTTCCTCTGCCTTTTCTAAAACCAGCTTGAACATCTGGAAGTTCACGGTTCACATATTGCTAGCTGTCATGAATAATACTGTTATGAACATTTAATTATAAGTTTTTGTGTGCACATTTATTTTCATATCTCTTGAATATATACCAAGGAGTGGAATTGCTGGTGTTTTGCTGCAAGTTTTAACTTTTGTCTCAGGTTCAAAGGAGTTGTTAACAAAATAAGCCACTCATTATATACAAATAAATAATACAGATATTTATTAGAGAATTATCTAGCTTACTTTCAACATACTAGCATTAAAAGAAAAGAGAACTAGAAACAGCAGAGAATACATCACAAAATTGGATTTTGACTAACATCCAGACTTAAAGTCCCGTGTCACAGCAAATCTGGAATCCCGATTGGGAATAGGGTCCCAGGCAGTGTGTCCACTCCGTGGGTGAGACGTCAAAGATTGTAGTTCAGGGTTCCCGCTTGTAATCCCAGGATGGATGCAAACTGATATCATCATCAATCTGTGACCAAATTGCAAGTCTAGTTTCCTGTAATGCTGTTTGTTTTGTCTTGTAAAACTTGGAATGTTTCTAAGCCTATAGCAATAGTTCTATAAAGAAAGCTGAGTGCTGAAGAATTGATGCTTTTGAACTGTGGTGTTGGAGAAGACTCTTCAGAGTCCCTTGGACTGCAAGGAGATCCAACCAGTCAGTCCTAAAGGAAATCAGTCCTGAATATTCATTGGAAGGACTGATGCTCAAACTGAAACTTCAATACTTTGGCCACCTGATGCGGAGAACTGACTCACTGGAAGAGACCCTGATGCTGGGAAAGATTGAAGGTGGGAGGAGAAGGGGGCAGCAGAGGATGAGATGGTTGGGTGGCATCACCGATTCCATGGGCATGAGTTTGAGTAAGCGGTGGCAGTTGGTGATGGACAAGGAAGCCTGGCGTGCTGCAGTCTGTGGGGTCACAGAGAGCTGGACATGGCTGAGCAACTGAACTGAACTGAACTGCTAAGCTTGGGGCTTGGTTGGCCAGGCGCCGCCCCCCCCGGAAGTTCTCAACAATCTCAAGATGCCTACCCCATCTTATCTATAGTGCTGCAAGTCTTGCACTCATAGCAGGCAGTCACTCCCAGTCAGGGCAGTGTCTAGGCAGGTTAAAACCAAGGTCAGAGGCCTGTTCTGCTTTGTCTCTGAAGCCTATACAAGACCGTTCATTTAACTTCCCTAACACTGGATCATACAGTATCTCTATGTTTGAAATTTTGAGAAACTGCCACACATTTTCAAAGTGGCTGCACCATTTTACATTCCCACCAGCAACCCAAGAGGACTGCAGGTTCTCCACACCTTCACCGACATTTGTTATCTATCCTTTTGATGATTGCCGTACTCAGGGTGTGATATAACTTGCTTTTTAATTTAAGGTGCCTTGAATATTTGTCCATATCAGCGCTTATAGATTTCTTGCATATATAACCACCATGTTATATTCCACAGAGACCATCCTTTTCAAGATGATCCTGTCCTGTACCACTGTGCTCTTTCCTCCCCCAGGGCTCAGCAGCATGGACACAGAAACAGCAGTGGTGGCTGATTGCATTGATCCAGATTTGGAAGTTGTTAAAGCAGAAGTATAAGGTAAGAATGGTATTGTGGTAATGGTGAGAGAATGCTTGAAGTGAGTTACCAACCCTGGTGCATATCATGATGGTGACAGCCACAGTGACAAAGAGCTGGAATGAGTGACATAGCACAGTGTGATGTTGGTACCTTAAAAGTAGGGATCCTGCCCATGTTCATTGCAGCACTGTTGACAATAGCCAAACATGGAAGCAACCTAAATGTCCATCAATGGGGGAATGGATGAAGAAGATGTGGTGTGTGTGTGTGGCGGGGGGTGGTGAGATAGTATTCAGCCATAAAAAAGAATACAACAAATGCCATTTTCAATAACATGGATGGACCTAGAAATTGCCATACAGAATGAAGTGAGTCAAACACAGAAATTTTATGATATCACTTATACATGGAATCTAAAAAGCAATGATACAAATAAACCTACAAAACAGAGACTCACAGACTTAAGGAATGAATGTATGGTTACCAGGAGAAAGGGGGGGGGATAGTTAGAGAGTTTGGGATGGACATGTACACACTGCTGTACTCAAAATGGATAACCAGCAAGGACTGACTGTATAGCACATGGGGCTCTGCTCAGTATTATGTGGCAGCCCGGATGGGAGCGGGGTTTGGAAGAGAATGGATACATGTATATGTATGGCTGGGTCCCTTTGGCACTCACCCGAAACTATGACAATGTTGTTCATCAGCTATACTCCAGTACAAAACAAAAAGTTTAAGAAAAAAAGTAGGGGTTTTGCATGACACTGGAAACATAGTTTTTTTGTTTTACTTTGCATTTACCCATTTTCTTTTTTGAGGTTTTCTTTCTTTTTTTAATTGCATCATTCACTGTTCACCTTCTTAAACAGATGGCTCCGAACATAATACAACCTTGCTTTGTGACTCAGAGTGGCCATTATGACCATCTGCTTNGGAAACATAGTTTTTTTGTTTTACTTTGCATTTACCCATTTTCTTTTTTGAGGTTTTCTTTCTTTTTTTAATTGCATCATTCACTGTTCACCTTCTTAAACAGATGGCTCCGAACATAATACAACCTTGCTTTGTGACTCAGAGTGGCCATTATGACCATCTGCTTTTGCCCTGGACCTCTGAGGCATGTAGTAATATGTCTTTCCCTATTAAATGAGTCCCAAATTTCTGTGCTTTTGAAATTCTATCTTGTTTAGTTTCCAGGTTTACTCTTTTTGGTGTCAGAGGCTGAGACCAGTGTATTCTAGGTTCTTCTAATGTACAGATGTTTCACCAAGGGCTGACCTCATATATCTCCTGTGAAGTTCATAGATTTTATGATAGCAGTTTGGCAGGCTGTTTAGATGTTTTTTCCTCTTCTACGTTTGTGCTTGTATTATGGCAGAGGTTATGAGAAATCTGATCTCCAGAGAAGTGTTGGTGCTTCTTTAATTTGATACAAGCTGGTTTTGACAAGCTAGTTTTCTTGCATTGAAGAATTGAACGAATAAGTTCTGTCTCTTATACACATCNAGCTGTCCAGTTTTCCCAGAACCATTTATTGAAGAGGCTGTCTCCACCCCATTGTATATTCTTGTCTCCTTTGTAAAAAATAAGGTACCCATAGGTGCATGGGTTTATTTCTGGGCTTTCTGTCTTGTTCCATTGGTCTATATTTCTGTTTTTGTGCCAGTACCATACTAAGAATTATCTGACAAGGATTTTAATGCAGCACCACAAAAATGCTTCAATAAACAATTGCCATGTCTCTTCCAAAAAATGAAGGAAAAAAAATAGGAAGTCAGAGCAAAGAAACAAGTTATAAAAAAGGAACAGCAATTATAAAACTGAAGGATACAATAGCAGAAATTAAAAACTTGCTGTCTCAATAGTGTAGTGGAGATGACAGAGGATAGAATCCGTGAACTTGAGGATACACCAATAGAATTTACTCAATCTGAGAAACACAGAAAAAAAATAGACTGGAAAAAAAAAATAGAGCCTTTGAAACCTGTAGGAAATTACAAAAGATCCATATCAGAGTCCCAGAAGCATACCAAAATCAAAGACGGTGCAGAAAAGGGAGAAAACTATATACAAATATCTCATGAACTTAGAAAAATGTTCAACAAAACATTAGTAAAATGAAACCAACAATGTATAAAAGAATTATACACCACGACCAAGTGAGATTTATTAAGGTATGCAAATCTGGTTCAATATTTTTACAATCAACATATAAAACTTGAAAAAAATCAGTCAACATAGGCTACCATATATATCTGACTCTTTGCAACCCCGTGAACTGTATAGCCCACCAGGCTCCTCTGTCATGGTATTCTCCAGGCAGGAATACTGGAGTGGGTTGCCCTTCCCTTCTCCAAGGCATCTTTCTGAACCAGGGACTGAACCCAGGTCTCCTGCATTGCAGGAGGATTCTTTACTTCCTGAGCCACCAGGGAAGCCACATCCATATGCCCATATCAATTAGCAAAGAAAAACACATTTGATAAACTTCAACACTTATTCATGACAAAAACCCTCAGTATACTAGGAGTAGAGGGGAACTTCCTTAACTTCATACAGAACATCTAAACATAACAGCTAACATTATACATTATACTTAATGGTAAAAGACTGAATGCTTTCCCTCTTAAGATTGGAACTTGGGAAGCATGTCTGTTCTTATCATTTCTAGTCAACATTGTGCTGGAGGTTCTGGACAGTATAACAAGATAAGAAAAAGAAATTAAAAAAATACAGATTAGAAATAATCAAGGAAAATTGTCTCACAGAAAATTTGACCATCTGCACAACAAATCACAAGAAATCTTAAAAAAAACCTTCTAGAACTAATAATTGAACTCAGCAAGGCCATATGATATAAAATTAACACAAAAGTCAATTGCATTTCTATATAAATAACTGGAAATCTAAAATAACACCATTTACAATTGCTCCAAAGAAAATGAGATATCAATATTTAGGTATAAACTCAAAGCTGGTACAGGATTTGTATGCTGAAAATTACAAAACACTAATGAAAGAATTTGAGATTGACTATGTTCATGGACTGGAAGATTCAACATACTAAAGATGTTGGTTCTCCCCAAATTGATTTATAGGTTAATAAAATCTCTATCAGAACCCCCGCAAGGATTTTTGTAGGTAGAGATAGGCTTATTATAAAATTTATATGGAAGAAATTCCCTGATTGCCTCGTGGTTAGGATTCTGTGCTTCTACTGCAGTGGTTTGGGTTCAGTACCTGACCAGGGTACTGAGATCCCACGAGCCACTCCATGCACTCCCCCCCCAATTATATGAAATAGCAAAGGACCTAGAGTAGCTGAAAATGATTTTTATAAAGAGCAAACTTTTATAAAGAATAAACCAATGTAAAGGCTTACTATATAGCTACAGTAATTAAGCCAGTATGATAAAAATGGAAGGTAAACACACAGATAAATGGAACAGAATAGAGAACCCAGAAACACACCCACACAAATTCGTTCAATTGATTTTTGAAAGTTGTAGAATCAGTTCAGTGGAGGAAGGATAGCCTTTTAAACAAATAGTGCAAGAGCAATTGACATCCATGGGCAAAATAAGTGAATTTTGACCTACACATCACACTGTATATAAACATTAATTCAACATGGATCATAGACTTAAAGTGTAAAACTATAAAACTTGTAGAACAAAAGCCACAGGAGAAAATCTTCATGGTCTAGGGCTCAACAAAGTGTTCTTAGACTTGATAGCACAAGCATGATCCATAAAAGGAAAAGCTATTAATTGTATTTCATCAAAATAACAAAGTTTTGTTCTATGAAAGATCCTATTAATATGAGCTACAAACTAGAGAAATTATTTGCAAAGTACGTATCTGAAAATGATTTTAAAAATTTTATTTATTTTTTGGAGGCTAATTATAATATTGAATTGGTTTTGCCATACATTGACATGAATCTGCCACAGGTGCACATATGTTCCCCATCCTGAACTCCCTCCCACCTCCCTCCCCATCCCATCCCTCTGGGTCATCCCAGTGCACCAGCCCAGAGCACCCTGTCTCATGCATCGAACCTGGACTGGCAATCAGTTTCACATATGATAATATACATGTTTCAGTGCCATTCTCCAAAACCATCTCACCCTCACCCTCTCCCAGATAGTCCAAAAGACTGTTCTATACATCTGTGAAAAGGATTTTTATCCAGAATACATAAAGAACTCTCAAAAATCAAACAATCCCGTTGGAAAATGGACAGAAGATATAAACAAACTTTTCACTAAAGAGGATATACAGATGACATATAACACATGAAAAGATGTTTAACATCTTTAGTCATCAGGAAAGTGCAAATCATAACCATAGTAAGATATTACTACACACCTATCAGTTCAGTTCAGTTACTCAGTCGTGTCCGACTCTTTGCGATCCCATGGACTACACGCCAGGCTTCCCTGTCCATCACCAATTCCCAAAGCTTGCTCAAATTCATGTCCATTGGATCGGTGATGCCATCCAACCATCTCATCCTCTGTCATCCCCTTCTCCTCCTGCCTTCAATCTTTCCCAGCATCAGGGTCTTTTCCAGTGAGTCAGTTCTTCACATCAGGTGGCCCCATCAGGGGCTTCAGCTTCAGCATCATTCCTTCCAATGATTATTCTGGATTGATTTCCTTTATGACTGACTGTTTTGATCTCCTTGCTGTCCAAAGGACTCTCAAGAGTCTTCTCCAACACCACAGTTCAAAAGCATCAATTCATCGGTGCTCAGCCTTTTTTATGGTCCAACTCTCACATCAGTACATGACTACTGGGAAAAACCATAGCTTTGATTAGGTGGACACACCTATCAGAACAGCTAAAATAAAAAATATTGACACCAAATGCTGGAGAGGATGCAGAGAAACTGGATCATTTATACGTGTATTCAACATATTAATGTTTAAATAAACTATAGGACATATGTGCCTGGAATACTATTCAACAATAAAAAGAAATAGAGTATCCGTTCATGTAATAACTTGGATGAATCTCCCAAGAATCCTCCTCAGTGAGAAAAATACGTTTTAAAAAGTTACATACATAAAAAGTTGTTTATATAATACTAATGAAATGACAAAATGTATAGTGATGGAGGACAGTTAGTGGGTGCCACAGGGGTTAGAAAATGGGGCAGATAGAAGGTAAGTATGAATGCATAGGGAGCAGCTGGAAGGATCCTTGTGATCATACAGTTCTGATCTTAATTGGTGGATTCATGAAGCTACACATGTGATAGAATTGCAAACAACTCAATCCACAGACATATACAAACAAATGATTACAGGTAAAGCTGGGGATATCTAGGCAAGATCAGTGGTTTATGGGCAGTATTGGTGCCATGGTTGTGGTATTGTACTACAGTTTTATAAAATGTTCCCACTTTGGGAAACTGGGTATATCTCTGCATTATTTCTTACAATTGCATGTGACTCTACAATGATCTCAAAATACAAAGTTCAATTTTTTAAAAAAAGAAAAACAAATTGGGGCCTTGAATATTTTGCCAGAAGCTGAACTCTGGAATCTGGCTCATCTGTAGGCATGAAACTGGTTGGCCATCTGAATACAGAGTAGATAGTTATAAAGAACAGTGTACTCCCCCAACTTGGGGATGCAGCCTCTTTGGGAGCCTGTAATAATCCAGAGGTATTGCTCACCTTCTGGAAATTCTCAATAACCAAATTTAAATGAAAATCACTTTCAAGAAATAACAAACATTTGCTATATAAATCTTCATCTCAAAGAACCACACTAGAAAATCAAAATAGGGTATCTCTAACCTCTCCACACCTTGTCCCTTCCATAACAGGAATCACCAGCCTGATTGTTCTTCATACAGTCAATGTCTGAGATCTGAATGGGCCTGTTAAGTCTGTATGGTGAACAGCTGTCACCCCTAACCCTGGGCAACGAGAAGGCTCAGACCATTGAGAAACACTGAGGGGAAATGAGAGGCTGTGGATGACTGGCTGCAAACCCCATTCCATTGCTCAGCCAAGGGCTCCAAACAGATGCACCACCTTTAGATTCAACATCTTCCTTAAAAGGAGCTTAGAGGGTTTTTATGATCTTTTCCTAAAAGCTCTTTTCCTGCTTGTTCTTCAGACCTGGAACATTTTGAACTTATCACTTGCTTTGATCAAAAAGAAACTTGATTTCACAGAGGACTAAACAAACAGTGGGGAAAGCACATTTCCCCCTAATATTAGTTTTTTTTCTTTAGTGACTCAAATTTAATCTTGTCAAAGTTGGCTTTTAAAAAAAAAATGTCCTCACAAATTTTTTGTCTGCAAAAGAGATCATTTGGAAGTTTGCTTTGGTTTTATGATTTAATATCTAAATTACTAAATTGACCAGGTTAAAAACCTTGACCTTCCTTAAGGTTTTAGGTTCTGCGGCAAGAATACTGGAGTGGGTAACCATTCACTTCTCCATGGGATCTTCCCAACCCCTGGGTCGAACCTGGGTCTCCTGCATTGCAGGCAGTTTCTTTACTATCTGAGCCACCAGGGAAACCCTATATCAGGATTCCCCCCAAACTCCCTCATGCTGCCCCTTTGTAGTTACACCGCCCCCCCAAACCCTGGCGACCACTGGTGTGTTTTCCATCACTGTAGTTTTCTCTCTTTGAGAAAATCATAGAAATGGAATCATACAGTAGAGAACTTTAAAACTGCCTTCTCTCAGTATCGTGTCTTTAGGATTCATCACATTGGTGAATCTATGAGTAGTTCATTTAAGAATTTAGTAGTTTACTTAAGTAGTTTACATTAAGTAGTTTACTTAAGAATTACTCCCCAATTTCATTAATTAGTTTTCTAAGCAGGCTTTGTAATAGTGTAGCAACAGTATAATCTGTGTGCAATGAAATCACCTTTGGTAAAATGACTGACAGTTACCAAGGTTTTTCTTAGCCAGTTCTTCATCTGTTTCTGCTGATTAAAAAAAGCAGAGAGGCAAGAAGTAGATAATAATTTCTAAACAAGCATCATAGAGTTCTAAAACCAGCAAGCAGCACCCCTGACTGCCTGAACTGTTCTCAAACCACTTCTCTCACCACTTAAGAAACCTACTAGGACAGCAGTGGCCACTGGACTTCTAGACATATGCCTCCTGCCCAGGAGCCCCCCTGTTGATTCTCGAGCCAGNCAAGCAGCACCCCTGACTGCCTGAACTGTTCTCAAACCACTTCTCTCACCACTTAAGAAACCTACTAGGACAGCAGTGGCCACTGGACTTCTAGACATATGCCTCCTGCCCAGGAGCCCCCCTGTTGATTCTCGAGCCAGCTTCACACAAAAGAATGAGTACAATTGTCTAGAAAGTGACATCTCCCCCCACCCACCCACAGATCACACCCATACCTCCTGATCGCACCCATATCCCCTGCAGTGAAATCATGGATTCTCAACTACTGGACTGCCAGGGAAGTCCCTAAGGTAACACTTTAAGAAATTCTTGAACTGCCCTCCTGAAGAACCCCGAATGTCTTTTACTAAAGATTTGTCATACCAGAAACTTCTACCATTAGAATCACTCATTTAGGGTAAGGAGTTCCAGAAGACCTCTCTTTAAAAAATGCAAACATGTCACATAGGAGGATATCCCATTATGAAGTTGGGCCCTGAAGGGCTGAAACAAAACCTTCTGATCTGAGGCAGAGGCCAGATTTGGAGTGGAGCTCAGTGCTAAGGGGTGGGACCCCAGCTTAAATTAGAGGTGAGGTCAGATGACTCTGCAAGGCCAAGTGGCAGTGGTGTAACAAGCAGGGCTTTATGAGGTCTTCCCTGGAGAGCTCTTCCCCCATGTCCTCTGCTTTAGCTTCTCTCTGAAGTACCTAGATGATAGGATTTGATGCAAATTTCCTGAGTTGTTTTGCAGATGTGAAAGTTCAGTCCAGTTGCTCAGTCATGTCCAACTCTTTGCGACCCCATGAATCAGCACGCCAGGCCTCCCTGTCCGTCACCAACTCCTGGAGTTTACTCAAACTCACGTCCATAGAGTTGGTGATGCCAACCAGCCATCTCATCCTCTGTCATCCCCTTCTCCTCCTGCCCCCAACCCCTCCCAGCATCAGGGTCTTTTCAAATAAGTCAACTCTTCGTATGAGGTGGCCAAAGTATTGGAGTTTCACCTTTAGCGTCAGTCCTTCTAATGAACACCTAGGACTGATCTCCTTCAGAATNAACTGCCTGCAATGCAAGAGACCTGGGTTCAACCCCTGAGTTGGGAAGATCCCTTGGAGAAGGGAAAGGCTACCTACTCCAGTATTCTGGCCTGGAGAATTCCATGAACTGTATAGTCCATGGGGTCACAAATAATTGGACACAACTGAGCGACTCGCTTTCACTTTCACTGTTCATTATGTGGGATCTCAGTTTCCCTACCAGCGACTGACCTTCTGCAGTGGTAGCTCAGAGTCTTAACCACTGGACCACCAGGGAAGTCCCAGCCCTTCACTTTCACGGTGGGGAAACAGAGACCCAGAGAGGGAAGGTGGGTCATAATTCCCATTTCTGTCCTCTTTCTGGAATGCGATATATGATTTCAGTGCTCCATACTTGCTTTTCTAACGATAGTTTGTGAAAGTTATTATTAGGCACTCCTGGGGCACAAGGCCAATTAGGTTAAGGAGTGGTACAGAGCCCAAACTAAACATTCCCCCTGGACCATCAGATCTGGAGTTGACCCTCGTTTGTGTTGTGTTGGCATTCCCCTAGGTACTAGGTCCTGTCCTTGGCCTGCTTGTCTTCTGTTGGGTTGGGCCAAAAGTTTCATTTGGGTTTTCTGTAAAATGTTACTGCAATTCTTAGGCTGTTCTACCTGTCTCAGCAAATAACTCATCCCTTCTCCAGTTCAACACCCACTTTGTCACCTATCCATCTCTTTACAAATCTCTGCTCTTCCCTTATACCCTGCTGTACTTGTAACTGCAACAAAACCTCTGTTTTATTTGAATAAAAACAAGCAAAAATCTTTTCAACCTACGTCTCCCTGCCCTCCAAGCCTTGCCAGCCAAGCCTCTTGAAAGAATGGCTTGTATTTGATGTTCTAAGTCCTTCCTTTTCATTAACCCCAGTGCTAAACTCAACGGGCACCTTTAAAATTTTTATTTTACAGGATCTTGCTCTGCAGCATTTCTCACTGTATTTGTCTGCCTGAAACTCTTTTTCCTGACTTTTCTTCTCTGGATTCTTCTATTCCTCTGTCCCTCAAGGGTCTTAATCGATAGTAGATATATCTTGGGTTCACACCCAGCTTACATCTCCTTTACTGCAGTACTTCCCAACCCATCATCTCTCAGGAAGGGGTGGTAAAGCTCCCGACACAGTCAATAGGTCTAGTGACGGCTCTCTAATGGGAGGTGGATACTGTACCTGTGGGAGTCCATTCTCTCTCCCCCAGAATGCAGTGAGATAGAGGAAGCAGACGGTAGGGAACTCGGCTGAGGGGTCACACCAACTCAGAGGCTGACCCTACGGTTGTGATTGTGTGAGTGGATGAGTGACTAGAAGACACTTCCGGGCAGAGGAGGCAGCGTGAGAAATAAAGGCAACTCTGCCCAAGAAACAGGGAAGAGATCCTGAAACAGGGAGGGGTGCAGAGGAGCAGAGAGGGGAAGCATGGTGAGAGGAGTAGGAGGGAGACGGGAGTGAGGAGGGGAAGCGTGGGAGAGGGCACCCAGGGGAGTTCTGACTCTCCGTGGGGGGCTGTGGTGCTGGCTGCACTACATTTCCACGTGACTCCCTGGATCCTTGTAATGACTCTCTCTTTTCACTACCTTATTTTGGTGGGGTTTTGTTTCTTGCCACTTTTATCCTAAGGTACCTCTTCTTTTGTGGTGCTGGAGAAGACTCTTGAGCGTCCCTTGGACTGCAAGGAGATCAAATCAGTCAACCCTAAAGGAAATCAACCTTGAATATCCATTGGAAGGACTGATGCTGAAGCTGAAGCTGAAGCTTCACTNTAAGGTACCTCTTCTTTTGTGGTGCTGGAGAAGACTCTTGAGCGTCCCTTGGACTGCAAGGAGATCAAATCAGTCAACCCTAAAGGAAATCAACCTTGAATATCCATTGGAAGGACTGATGCTGAAGCTGAAGCTGAAGCTTCACTACTTTGGCCACCTGATGTGAAGAGCCGACTCACTGGAAAAGACCCTGATGCTGGGAAAGATTGAAGGCAGGAGGAGAAGGGGACTACAGAGGACGAAATAGTTGGATGGCAACACCGACTCAATGGGCATGAACTTGGACAAACTCCGGGAGACAGTGGAGGATAGAAGAGCCTGGCGTGCTGGGATCCATGAGGTCTCAAAGAATCAGACATGACTTAGCGATTGAACAACAACAACAATCTCTTCCACCACTTCCTCAACCTCACCNTGGTGTGTTAACATTAGCAGACCATCTTTGTCAGCAATAATTGAGAGCCTTCTAAATGAAACTGGTGTCTATTGTGTTTAAAGTATTTATAAATCATTAGTGTTGTTCAGTCGCTCAGTCGTGTCCGACGCTTTCCGACCCCATGGACCGCACCAGGCTTCCCCGTCCATCACCAACTCCCGGAGCTTGCTCAAACTCATGACCATCGGGTCGGTGACGCCATCCAGCCGTCTCATCCCCTGTCGTCCGCTTCTCCTCCTGCCCTCAATCTTTCCCAGCATCAACGGCTTTTCCAGTGAGTCGGCTCTTCTCATCAGGTGGCCAGAGGACTGGACCTTCATTTGATCAGTGAAACATTATAATTCTATTGTTTCCATTACTGTTTCTTCAATTGTAGCAACTTGTCTAGCGTCTATAACATAGAAGCATTTGAAGGCGGCTTGTATATTCAAAAGCAGAGACATTACTTTGCCAACTAAGGTCCGTCTAGTCACGGCTATGCTTTTTCCAGTGGTCATGTATGGATGTGAGAGTTTGACTGTGAAGAAAGCTGAGTGCTGAAGAATTGATGCTTTTGAACTGTGATGTTGGAGAGGACTCTTGAGAGTCCCTTGGACAGCAAGGAGATCCATCCAGTCCATCCTAAAGGAGATCAGTCCTGGGTGTTCATTGGAAGGACTGATGCTGAAGCTGAAACTCCAATACTTTGGCCACCTCATGTGCAGAGTTGACTCATTGGAAAAGACTCTGATGCTGGGAGGGATTGGGGGCAGGAGGAGAAGGGGACAACAGAGGATGAAATGGCTGGATGACATTACCAACTCAATGGACATGAGTTTGAGTAAACTCCGAGAGTTGGTGATGGACAGGGAGGCCTGGCGTGCTGTGATTCATGGGATCACAAAGAGTCGGACACGACTGAGCGACTGAACTGAACTGAATATGCACTTAAAGTTCCTCTGTGTCTTTTCAGGATTTGATAGCTCATTTATTTTTAGCACTAAATAATATTCAATTGTTTGAATGTACCATAATCCATTTACCCTTTCACTTATTGAATGACTTCATGATTGCTTCCAAGTTTTGGCAGTTAAGAATAAAGCTGCTATAAACATCGTGTTTAAGTTTTTGTATAAACTTCTGTTTTCAGCTTGTTTGTGTAAATGCCAGGGAGCATGGTTGCTGTATCTAGCAAGAGAATGTATTATAAGAAACATTTTTCTTATTTTGTAAGAATCTACCAAACTGTCTCTCAAGGTGGTTGGATATTTTTCATTTCCACTATCAATAATGAAGATTTCTGTTGCTTAACATCCATACTCTATGTAAGTGTTTCAGAGTTTGACCATTTTAATTTGTGTGTATTATCTTATTTTAACTCACATTTCCTGAATGACCTGTGATATGTAGCATAATTTCATATGCTCTTCTGCCATCTGTATATCTTCCTTCATCTTCCCAGGTGGTGCTAGTAGTAAAGAACCCACCTGACTTAGGTTCGCTCCTTGGTTCGAGAAGATCTCCTGGCGGAGGAAATGGCAACCCACTCCAGTATCTTACCTGGAGAATCCCATGGAAAGAGAAGCCTGGCGGGCTATAGTCCACAGGGTCGCAAAGAGTCAGGCATGACTAAAGTGACTTAACATGCACATGTATCTTCTTTGATGCAATGTGTATTGAGATCTTTGGCCCATTTTTAAAATCACATTGTTAATGTTGTCTTGAGTTTATGTCTGTTGTGAATAACGGTTCATTATCAGATGTGCCTTTTGAAAAATTTTCTCTCAGTCTGTGGTTTGTCTTTTCATTCTCTTAACATTGTCTTTCAGAGTTTTTTTGTTTTAATGAATTCCAGCTTATCTCTTATTTCTTTCATGGATCTTACCTTCAATGTTATATCTAAAAACTCAGCACCTTACCAAAACTCATCTGGGATTTACCCTATGTTATCTTCTAGGAGTTTTATAGATTGCTATTTTACATTTAGGTTTTTTATCCATTTTTAGTTAATTTTCATCCGTGTGTTTAGGTTCTTTTTTTCTCCTATGTGGTTGTCTACTTGTTCCAAAACCACTCTTGAAACGACTATAGCTTCATTGTCTTGACTTGACTCTTTTGTCAAAGAACCATTGGGTTTATTTATGTGAGTCTATTTCTGAATTCCCTATTCTGTCCCAGTGACCTGTTCTTTTGCCCATATCAAACTGTCTTGATTACTGTAGCTTTATGGTAAGTCTCAAAGTTGGTAGCATCAGTCTTCCAGCTTCATTCTCCTTCAGTATCCTGCTGGTTGTTCTGGATCTTTTGCTACTTCATATAAACTTTAGAGTTGTCTTGTTGATATACAGAAAATAATTTGATGGGATTTTGATTGTGTTTGCATTGAACCTATAGATTAAATAAGAGAGAACTGAAATCTGGTAATATTGATTCTTTCTGTCTATAAATATGAACTAATTCTTCATTCAATTAGTTTTTTTGATTTTACACATCAGAGTTTTATAGTTTTTTCATATAACTTCTTGTACATATTTTGTTGGCTTTATACCTAAGTATTTCATTTTGGGGAATGCTTTTAATTTCAAATTCTACTTGTTCATTGGAGGCATATAAGAAAGTGATTGACCTTTGTAAATTAATATTGTATCCTGCAACCTCACTATAATTATTAGTTCCAGTAATATTTTATTTGCTCTTATTTGTTAGAATTTTCTGTATATGATTATGTTAACTGTCAATAAAGACAGTTTCTCATTTCCAATCTGTATACCTTTTATTCCCTTTTATTATCTTATTGCATTAGCTACAGTTTTCAATATCATGTTGAAAAGAAGTGGTGAGAAGGGACGTCTTTTCCTTTTACATGATCTTAGATGGAAAACTTCAAGTTCCTCACCATTATGTGAGTTATATATGGTTTTTACAGATAGTCCGTATGAATCTGAGAAAATTTCCCTCTATATATGGTTAACTGAGTATTTCACTGGGTTTTGGGTTTTGTCATGTGCTTTTTCTACATTGTTGGTATGACCTATGATTTTTGCAGGGGAGGGTGTTGTTTTGATGGATTACATTAATTGATATTCAAGTGCTTAACCAGCCTTGCTCAGATAAATCCCACTTGGTCTTAGAGTATTATTCTTTTTACAAATTGTTTGGTTTTATTTGCTAATATTTTGTCAAAGATTTTGCATGCTTGTTGAAAAGAGAGATTCATTTGTAGTTTCATTTTCTTGTAATGTGTTTGTCTGGTTTTGGTATTAGAGTAATGCTGGCCTCATAGAATGAGTTAGGAGTAGTCCCTCTGTTTCTAAAATGCCTGCCTTTAATGTTATTCTTTTGCTTTATTTTACTGCAATCATTAATCTTTTTTTCCCCTACTTTTCCTTTTACCTCCTTTCTTTTTCTGTGGCTTTAATTTTCATGTATTTTTCCTCCCTCCATCCTTTTCTCCTTCCTTTTTTCATTATTTCTACCTATGTTACTCTTAATTTCATGGTTTTTAACTAACTAGTTTTTAACTGGGGAAGTCCATCCCATAGAGGTGGCCACACCCAGAGAAAGAAAGCCTAGTTTTCTATTTCCATGAACATTACAGGTGTGCTCCACCTCAGAGGGATGTAGGTTGGCTGCTAGATATATATCAAAACCAGTGGTTATGTTCCTTTAAGACCAGTTGGCACCATGGAATTTGCTTCACAATGATTTAGATTCCTTTTCCAAAATAAACCCACGTGCTGTTGCGCTTAGTTGCTCACTTGTGTCCGACTCTTTGCAACCCCATGGACTGTAGCCCACCAGGCTCCTCTGTCCTTGGAAATTCTCCATGCAAGAATACTGGAGTGGGCTGCCATGCCCTCCTCCAGAGGATCTTCCCAACCCAGGAATGGAACCCTTGTCTCCCACATTGCAGATTGTTTATTTACAATCTGAGCCACCAGAGAAGACTAAAATAAACACATAGGTGACCTAAAATTAATTATAACATATTAGCTGTTTTGATGGGCTTTAATATTGTATGTGTCTATGTGTATATAGATGATTTTAGATAGGTAAGTGTCCCCTTACCCCATATCACTCTATGTAGAAGAGTAAAAATAGTCACTAATGAAGGTACATCTATTTTATGTCAACTGTAGAAGAGTTGCTTTTAAGCTGGTGAGGTTATTTGACCAGAATATGTTTTGCTGGCGTGGTTTTATACCCGGGCAGGTTGTATATCATATGTCTTAACAGTTTTCATCCTTCATGTCAAGGAGAGTGCTGTCTGTGTGAATACAGAGTCACACTCTGATAATCTTTTTAGTTTGTATCTATTCTATTCAGCTCAAGGCTGAATTAATTTTCTCTGAACAGCAGGAGGAAGGAAAGTGTCATTGGGGTCCTAGCTGGATCCACTGACAAATGGATGAATTGCTTCCCTATGGACCATTCTCTCCTGTAAATATGTCCATGGAACACTCCTCACCATTTATGGAAATTCCTAGGCCATATTTAATTGTAATACTTGAGCAACATTGAGGGATTCTAAGAGATTATTTCAGAGTTAGAGTTTATTAGTATATCAGTTAATCTGTTAGTGTATAATATGTAATCTCAAAATTTGAAAATATAAGCATTTGTTATTTCATAGCTTTTGTTGATGAAGAATCCAGCAGCTGAACTGTTTTCTAGCTGGGATTTCTCATGTTACAGTCATTTCAAGGACTCACAGAGCCTGGAGCATCCTCTATCAAGGTAGCTCATTCATATGGTAAGTGAATGGTGCTGGCTTTTGGCAGGAGGCCTCAGTTCCTCTCTGTGGAGCTCTCCACAGGCCTGCTTAAATGTCCACTTATATGGTTACTAGCTTCACCCACAGGGTGAGCCAAGAGAAAAAGCATGGCTGAGGCGGCAGTTTATCGTATAACCTTGCCTCTGACACACACTCATTTCTGTAATGTACTGTTAGTTAGCCAATATCATCCCTATTCAAGGTGGCAGAGGCCTAACCAAGGACATGAGTATAAGGTGGGTGACTCACTCACTGCAACTGTCTACCTATGTAGTTATAGGATATACTAGATTGAGGAAGAAATCTCAATTAGCCTTTATTTTATAGCATGGTAGAGTAGTCCCTGAGCTGGCAGATTCTCAAAATTAAACTGATGGAAACAGGATCTGCGACACTGAAATGAACCTTTTTTCTCTGGCAGATCTTTAAACAGATGACTTATATGTTCTTTGCTTGCCATTTTTAAAAACTAAGAACAATATTAGGTCTGTTAGGAGACTTTCATGGTATCACCAAAGCAAAATATACTCCCTCTGTGTTTTTTTTTAAATAATACCCTTTGATAGTGCTCATTATGATTTGCAGTTACCATTTATTATGATTGCATTGTGGTTGCGCTTTCCTCTATCAAGCCGCCATACCTGAAGCCGTTGGCTTTAATAAAAGGCAACAGTATCACTGACTACTTTACTGTGTTAATCAGCTTTGATATTGAATGTCCCTTTCTGCCCCATCTATATACAATGAACAATTGATCTGTCAAACATAATATTGAGCTTTTCATTAAAAAGCAATGGTGTATAAGATGTCAATCTAAAATATATTGATATAGCTTAATTGTTTCCATCAGATACTGTCTCTTTAGTGAAATTAAGTGTCCACTACAGACAACCCAAAAAGTCAGCCTCCAGCTTTGAAATTTAATGCTTCAGTGATTCAGGGGTTTGGCTCAAATCACCGCATTATCAGTCTGCTAGTTTTCTGCACAAAAACAATCTGTTTAGTTTTCACTTTTAGGGCATACTATGGAATACAACCCAGTTCCATTCATTTAGTGCACATAATATTTCAACCATGCTCAATCCTGACAACCAATTTCAGCCTAAAACAAAACAGAGAAAATGGCTGCTTTAAAAAAATATCAATCTTCTTTCTCTCACAAAATATATGGAAGGAAAGTGGAATGTTCAATTCTAACTTTGAGTTGACAGGCCTGAATCATACATTTTGAGGAGTTATTTTTAAAAAAGCAATAATGTCACTACTCTAGTGCATGAGTGGCCTTTGTGAAGGCTGTTGAATGACGGAGGAGAATTTAAAACGTTGAGAAAATGCAAAGCATGCAGTTTATCTAGATTATTTTTCTAAGAAAGCAAACAGTGATCCTGGTCTTTATCTTACATTTAATGTTTGGAGGCATTAGATTCTTCTGTTCTTGATTTTCTCATCCCCTAACAATATGCCTAGCCATGAAGGGATCCCACCAAAGTCACATGACCTTGAAGAATGTTATTTCCCAAGAAATATGTGTGGTACACCTACATGCCTATTCTTGAGATTATAGAATGAAAAGTTAGAGCACGTCTTAAAGTGGGGAAGGGAAGCTTAAACCATGTAAGTCTGTAAAGATACAGATATTAGGAGACTGAAGAAGTAGGGGATGTATGTATACTAATAGCTGATTTACTTTGTTGTAAGGCATAAACTAATACAACATTGTAAAGCAATTATCCTTTAATAATAATAATAACAAAGAAACTTGGAGGTTATCACAAATTGTTCCTGGACCTTACCATCCAATGCCTCACCAAGACTTCCAGATTTTACCTCTGAAATATTTCTAAACTCCATTCTCTTTTCTTCTTACTCACTTTGTCACTGCCCTAGTTGAGATCTTCATCATCTGTTGATTGAACCACTTGCAGCAGCCTCCTCCTAACTTGTCTCCCTGCCTCCATTCTTGCCTTCATTTAATTCTATTGCAAACTGATCTAAGCCAGTTTAGCCTCTAGCACCATCAGGTACTTTTCAGTGAATATCAGTAGTTTCCAATGTCTAGAATTATCTGTGGGTTGTAGTCTTCATCCCCCAGAGCCTCCATACCAGGTGGTATATTCCACTGAAAACAGGACTTCGACCCAATTCTGCCAAGCATACATTTATTAGCAGTTGGGCATAGCCCTGCAACCTGTCCTCATAAGCTCCAGGAAGCCCCATGCAGGAAAGGTTCATTTGAAGCACATTTGGCAATTCTCCAGCAATAGCATTTTAGCTAAACTTCTGGTCAAATCAGGCAGCACCCATCCATCAAGTGTCAGGAGCCAGGACCGAATGGATTTCTAGACCTAGAATGCCACTTTGGAAGTACCAGTGTTTTAGGCCCCCTTGATGCAAGGGCAGACAAAAGCAACAGTCCATAAATCTGGAACACTATTTAACAAGTGAAAGTATTTCTACCATCCTGTATGTAGTGAGCAAACCCTCTAGTGTAGATTTAGGTAGAGTAGTCGAAGCTTTCCAGTAGCTGCTTCCAGAGCATGAACTCATAATTGGAGTCCTTCAGATGCAAACTAAGCACTGCTAGAATGTGTTCCTCTTTGAGGTGCTTCAGACAGTAACTGTCCCTAGAGTTCATCTATATGTTCATGTGTATGTATAGGTGTGTGTGTATCTTGCATTGTCTGTGCTGAGGTTTTTGTTGTTGTTCGGTTTGGTTTGTTTTTTGGCTGCATGGCATGTGGGGTCTTATTTCGCCAACCAGGGATCAAACCTACAGCCCCTGCAGTGGAAGCACAGTCTTAACCTCTGGATCACCAGGGAAGTCCCTGTGCTGAGTTTTTTCAAGGTAAATTTCAGGCTATATAACAAATCTATCCTCCCATGGACATCTGTCCATATTGTTCCCCTGCATAAAACCCTTCCCTTTCCTGGTTCCCTGTTGCCTATAAAATCAAGTCCAAACTCTTTTAAGTGACATGCAAGGCCTTGCCAGACAACCCTCTACCACTTTCTTTTCTGTACTTTACACTCTAGAATTACCAAGCCACTTGTAGTGAGGCCCCACCCATGACGCTCTCCCCACCTGCCTAGCCCACCTTCGCACTTTCCTTCACCTGGCTAATTCTCACTCATCCTCTATGACTCAATTCAGGCAATTAGCCCTTTTAGGAAGTCTTCCCTGGAACCTAATGGAGTTAAGCACAGAGCCGGACACCACTGAAGTGACTTAGCATGCACACATGCATTCAACATTTGAATAGCACTTATATATGCCAGGAACTATTCTAAGCACTTTTCAACCTCAAAACAACTCTGTGAATTAGGTTCTATTATTATCCCTCTTCTTAGATAAGGAAACTGAGGCAAATGAAGGTTTAACTTGTCCAAGTTCACATAATTGATGAGTGGCAAGTCACACTTCAAACCCAGGGTGTCTGGCTCCAGAGTCTGTGTGTATAGAAATCCATAAGCGATGCTCTGTATTTTCATAGCACCATATACATACCTTTATCTCAGCATTTAGCATAGTAGTTTGAAGTTCTTTCTTTGACTATGTGCCTGCAGCTTTGCCATCGGGACCTTAAAGCTTAATAGTCTCTGAAGTATGGTGTAGGTTTAGATCATGAAGTTTGGAATTAGCCATACCTGGGGTTGAATCCCACCTCTGCTCTGTACTAAGCTGTCTAACCTTACTCAACCTTTCTATGTTTCCTTTTCCTTATCTGTAAAGTGAGAATAAGAATACCTCATGGGGCAATGGAAAAATTGAAATGAGATGATATCTCTAAGCACCTAGCACAGGGTCTGACATAGCTTAAAAAAAAACTTTTGGTAATGCTTAACTATTACAAATAGTTATTATCTCCACATCTCTAGCAACTGGCACAGTGCCTGAAAAATAAGCATTTGAGAAATATTTGCTGAACTGAACTATTATGGAAATCAGTAGACAGACATAGATACCTGAAGTATATCTTACGTGTACGACTTCAGAATTGCTCCCCTGTAGTTAAAACAGAATGTGCCATCTCACTTTGCTAGGGAACTTATGAGTTTTACCTCCAAAGGATAGATAGCCCTGGAACTCTCCAGTCATAAAATGCACAAGCATATCATTCTGGTCCTTGCACCCATTAGTTTTATTGTAGTTAAAGCTCAAATAGGACAGCTCATCACCTTGAAGTGAGTCTTATTATCCTAAGTCATCTCATCATCTTTCAAACTGAAAAGAGAACTGCATTTCATTTCCTTTTCTTTTAGAAAAGGCTTCAGGAGTTCCCTGATGGTCCAGTAGATAAGAATCTGCCTGCCAGTGCAGGGGACATGGGTTTGATCTCTGGTTCTGGAAGATCCTACATGCTGCAGGGCAGCTAAGCCCAAGCACTACAGCTAGTGAAGCCTGCATGCTCTAGAGCCCGTGTTCTGTAACAAGAGAAGCCACCGCAATGAGAAGCCTGCACACCACAACTGGACAGTTGCCCTTACGGCAACTAGAGAAAGCCCGCGTGCAGCAATGAAAACCCAGTACAGCTAAAAAATTAAAATGAAAAAGACCAAGAGATTCAGAACTCCCCAGGGCTAGCCATTCTTGTCAAATCTCTGACCTTTTTGGGTTCTGAAATTCCTATGTAAATTTCCTTCCCAGAATCCCAGAGATCTGAATTATTGATGAAAAAATCCAATAATCAATCTATGAACAGAATGGAAAATTTTAAGCCAATCTGAGGATTATAACCTGGGAGACAATCTCTCTCAAAGAACTCTCAGAACTCTTCTGCCCCTTAGAGGTCAAAGAATAGTTATATCCATTTTTGAGACAAAGGGTTATAATCAGATGTATTGATGGTTTACATAAATCAGATGTGTACCTGTAAAGTACTGGGTTACTGTGACTCCTTACAGTGTTAAGAAGATATATTATCCCCTAAAGGAGTTATCGAGTAATATGTCATCACGACCCCTTACAAGATTAAGAAGGAATATTGGTCTCCTAAAAAGTGATTTTGCCAGCATTAAAAAGGAATATTATCTCCTAAAGGAGTTATCAAGTAATATGTCATCATGACCCCTTACAAGATTAAGAAGAAATGCTGGTCTCCTAAGAAGTGATTTTGCCCACACCAGGAGAACATTGTTCTTTACGGTTGAACAGGTATTTCTGCCACTGGGGAGATCTCGTTGGTGCATAATACACACTAGATGTAAGGGAGGAGGTCAGAAGGTGGAGAAAATTTTTATGTTTATGCTTTTCTTGACTTGCCTTAAAATGTGAATTTTTATTTCATCAGTATTAATCCTGGTCATAACCCAAAATCTTACAGTTTGATTAAATCTCTGATTGTTACACTATCATTTTTCTCTTTTTAAGAAGAACCTCACCCATTAACACAAAAAATGTGCAACTAACTGAGGATTCTGAATTCTTAGGTGCTAAGGGAATAATGCCTTGAGTGTGGATTTGGTCAGGGCAGGCTGCCCGAAGAAGGTCTCCAGGCAGATGGTGAAGGGTTGGTAGGTTTCTGATGGCAGGGGCTTCCCAAGTTGAGGAAAAGGTGTTGGGTATGAGTCAGACACCCCCACAGAGCATGTAATAAACTAGAGGTGAGGCTAGCAGTTTCGTGCTTAGAGCAAAACCTGGGATTCCCCTCTCTTTTTCTGTCCAGATGATCAGAAATAAATCCTGGAGGGTCCAGAAACACAGAGATCAGAAATGTTCATCTCTAGAAAAGTGCACTGGGCCAGACATGAGGAGATACGGTCTCTCATTCTGGTTCTACCACCAGTTTGTCCTGTAATGGCGGGCAGGTCATATAAACCCATTTTAGACCATTTTCTTGACAGTTATTTAGAGATAGATATGTAATCAGACTATCACATAGAGCTGGTGGGAGGGTTCAGTGGAAACTTAAAAATATCCATCAGATACAAGTTACTGAGATATTACTATGAAAATGTAGATACCACAGGAAGAGAGACCACTTTCAGCCTTGCCAACTTGCATGTTATTGAATAATAAATGCCAGCTGTTCAGAGACTCCAAGAAATAGCTGTTATGTGCACTGAAGAGAAAGGATTCTTTTTAACAAATGAAGAAACCAAAGTTCAGAGAGGTTAAATCACTCCTCAGTTATCGAGCAGGAACTGTGCTAAAGCCAAAAGTGAACTACTTCACTGCTTTGTTTTCAGAGCCTGAAAACCTAGTTGGATTCCTTTGGCAGGCCCTTTAGGAGGGAGAATTGGTGAGAATTTCAGGAATAGTGGAGGACTAATGAGGGCAGTATTTTGGAGGTTGGCAGCTGATCTCAGGTACAGGTAGCTTAATCTTTTTGTGTGCCTTAATCCATTCTGACCCCTAGAACTAGAGGTTCATAGACCTCTAGTATGTATGACAGAGAAGGCAGTGGCAACCCACTCCGGTACTCTTGCCTGGAAAATCCCATGAGTGGAGGAGCCTGGTGGGCTGCAGTCCATCGGTCGTGAAGAGTGAAACACGACTGAGCGACTTCACTTTCACTTTTCACTTTCATGCATTAGAGAAAGAAATGGCAACCCACTCCAGTGTTCTTGCCTGAAGAATCCCAGGGACAGGGGAGCCTTATGGGCTGCCGTCTATGGGGTCGCACAGAGTCGGACACAACTGAAGGGACTTAGCAGCAGCAGCAGTACATATGAAATATATATCACTCCTTTTGAGCCTCACTTGGAAGAAGGAACTGGGAGTTGATAACACTGAAAAAAGTGGCAATATCCCTTTAAATCAGTAAGTATTTCTGAAGTGAGGTCTCGGCAAAGAGAAAGCAAGTGAAAGGAAAGTGAGCTGGCGCGGAGAAGATCCACACTCCAGTGGATCAATGAGCAGAGGCGGAATTCAGGTCTATACAAGAGAGCCTGTCCATGGCACTAGTGGTGAGAGGGAGAAAGACAGAGACGTTTTCATTATCTTCCAAAACAGAGTTGTACAGTTCTGGAAGACCTTCAGGCCACTCCATGAAGACACTGGTATAGATCCTCTTTCCATTTTCTCTGGCCTCTTTAGCCAACACTCAACATGAATATCATGAGAGGTTGCTGATTGTCTCTCTGGAAACATATTTAACCAGTTTCTTCATGCTATTTCAAAATCTGAAAGTAGAAATTCTAAACTTTATAACCATCTAAAAAGGAATTTAGGGCAATCTTATGACATTGTTCTGGAGGTTCCAGGCTTCCTCTTGTAATGCATAGAAGGTTTTAAAGCAACTGTTCTCTTTGACTAGCTCAAAAAATCCTCTTTCCTCCATCTCCTGTTTTTTAAGATTTTTTTAATGTGGACCATTTTTATAGCCTTCCTGAGCACCACAATGAAAAGCATCCCCTGCTCACCAAAACTAGAGAAAGCCTGAGCACAGCAATGAAAACCCAGTGTGACCAAAAATAAAAATAAATTAATTATCTTAAAAAAAAAAAAGATTGGGAAAGTCCAGAGGAACTGACAGTGAAAATACAAGCCAGTCATGGGTATATCATGACAATGGCAATAGTAAATACAAAGGCCCTAAGGTGGGCTCCACTGATGGATGTTTTCCAGATGTGGCCTCAGTGAGGACTCCATCACACTGAGAAACTGGTAGCATTAGCCCAAGGTTTCTACATCAGCATCTTGCTGAAATGAGCCCAGTTTAGGCCAGTGGTCTGGTGGCTCAGTCAGTAAAGAATCCGCCTGCAATGCGGAAGACCTGGGTTCAATCCCTGGGTTGGGAAGATCCCCTGGAAGAGGAAATGGCAACCCACTCCAGTATTCTTGCCTGGAGAATCCCAATGGACAGAGGAGCCTAGCAGGCTACAGTCCATAGGGTTGCAAAGAGTTGGATATGACTGAGCACAGCACACAATATTGCTTCTGTTTTATGTTCTTTGGGTTTTTTGGATGGAAGGCATGTGGGATCTTCACTCCCCATCTAGGGATTGAACCTGCACCTGCTGCACCACCAAGGAAGTCCCTCTCCATCTCCTTGAATCTAGTCTGCATATCTGAGAGAATTCTGATTATAGTTTACATGACATTGACATCTGCTCCTATCACTTCATGGCAAATAGAAGGGGAAAAGGTGGAAGCAGTGACAGATTTTCTTTTGTTGGGCTCCAATCACTGCAGACAGTGACTGCAGCCATGAAATTAAAGGATTCTTGCTCCCTTGAAAGGAAAGCTATGAGATAGCTAGGCAAGGTATTAGAAAGCAGAGACCACTTTGCTGACAAAAGTCCGTGTAGTCAAAGCTATGGTTTTTCCAGTAGTCATGTACAGATGTGAGAGTTGGGTCATAAAGAAGGTTGAGCGCCAAAGAATTGATGCTTTCAAATTGTGTTGCTGGAGAAGACTCTTGAGAGTCCTTTGGACAGCAAGATCAAACCAGTCAATCCTAAAGGAAATCAACCCTGAATATTCACTGGAAGGACTGATGATGAAGCTGAAGCTCCAATACATTGGCCACCTGATGTGAAGAGCTGACTCACTGGAAAAGATCTTGATGCTGGGAAAGATTGAGAGTGGGAGGAGAAGGGGACGACAGAGAATGAGGTGGTTGGAGGACATCACCAACTCAATAGACATGAGTCTGAGTAAGCTCTGGGAGTTAGTGATGGACAGGGAGGCCTGGCGTGCTGCAGTCCATGGGGTTGCAAAAAGTAGGACACAACTTAGGGACTGAGCCACAACAACACTGGTGCACCATAACACTGGTGCCCAAGGGCCATTCCCATAGCAAAATCCCACCGTTTACACCTGTGTTAAATGAGGGGATTGGTGGAAGTTCAAATCCATGTTAACATATGACTTTAATCAGAGACTGAAGATGACCCCTTGTTAATAATTTGGCATATGAATCATTTGAAAAACAAAACACTTTTGTTGTGGTGAAGAGAGGTGCTAGAATTCACCCTCATCCCCTCATCTTGAATGTGCATTTTACATAAAATTACTCAGATTTTCTAACAAGTTTAATAGGATGCAGTTATAACATAACTGCAATATAATACCAGAAGCATTATCAATGCTAAGTACTCTCCAATTTAGAATACATGAATAAATTCTCTAAAACTCTTGAGAAGAGTATGCATTTTCCCAGCTAAATAAGCTTTAAGTTCAAAAGGTAAAATAAATATTTCTTCTTATATGGAAAT
>SJYV01021214.1:0-15271 GCA_006410875.1 Neotragus pygmaeus
GGGGCCTCGGCCTCCCTGGCACCATGGTTCCACACGTGTAATGAAGGCAGCACAGAATATTCCAGCCTCGGCTATTTTGTCAATGTGGATCTTTAATGTCACTGCCTCCCGCAGGAGACGCTGTAATGCCGTTTTAATTATTTCTTTCCCCTGCTGGGTAACCTCCTCCATCAAATTGGCTATTCTGAACCCAGCCCCAGGCTGGCAGCCACCCGAGCCCAGGCAGAACAGGCAGCTGTTCTTTAAGTCTTGAGCACTGGTACGCAATGTAATATTAACGACGTGCTTAACAGCTCTGACCTACAGCAGGGAAGGCGAATATCACAGAAGAGAAAGCCCCATGTTGCCGGGGTACTGAGCAAACTCGGGGGTCCAGGTGTCATGAAAACCCCGGCTCTGCAGGGAGGTGGGGGTGGGGTGACCCAGCGGAACACCTGCCTGAGACCCAGCCTAGGGGTGCCCCTTTCTCTCCCGAGATGAGGGGGGCGAGGGGTGAAGGGCACACAAACGAGGACTCGCATTTCCTTCGACAGGGCACCCGAAGGATGCCACAGGCTGCAGAAAGCTGGGACTCGCGGAGGACAGAGGTGAACACTTCACCTTCCTTCTTACAGGCTGAGCCGTGGCCCACCCGACCCCACATATTGAAGTCCTAACCCCCAGGACTTCAGCAGGTGACGGTATTTGGGGACAGGGGTCTTCACAGAGGTAATTAAGGTACTGTGAGGTCATTAGGGTCTATCCCAATCCTTTCTGCCTGGTGTCCTTATAAGAGATGAGACGTAGACTCACAGATGGGGAAGCATAGGAAGCGAGGGAAGACGGTGCCTGTCCACAAGCCCAGGAGGCTCCAAAGGCACCAGCTCCGCTGACACCACCATCTCGACTTCCAGCCTCTAGAGCTGAGACAGTGAGTGTCTGTGCCCTGACCCATCCCCCAGCCCGTGGCACTCTGTTACGGCAGCCCCTGCAAACTGAAACACCTGCTTTCCAAAGGTTTTTGGAAAAGTATCCATCCTCAAACAGGGCCTCTGGGATTGGAGACTTCCCAGCGGAGCTGTCTCCAGCTGCCTTTTAGAGCCGGCTCCGACACAGCCCACTCAGCCGTGGCAAGAGACGAAGAAACGCCTCAGGAACCCTTCCTCCCACGGACCGCGGCTGCTGGGTCCGCTGGGTCCCAGACGTCTGCTCAAAAGCGAAATGCAAGCCACACAGAGCAGACAAGGAGTAAGGACGTGAGTGGACACTCCGGTCACAGCTGAGGCTTCCAGGAGCTCGGAGGGAATTTTTTTTTCAAATTGAAAAATGCTTTTTTATAAAAAGGCCTGGCCGCCCAGGAGAGTCCTGCCCAGGAGACGCCACCGGGAGAGCCGAGCCATCGCCCCCGCGGCAGCGCGGCAGTGTGTTTCGGATGACTTGTGATCACTGACGGCTGTCAGCTGGAACGCCAGGCACCCCGCCCCCGCCTCCCAGGGGCCGAGGGTCGGGGTTCCGGTTTTTTCTCTTCCATCTTTTGGTCAACAATTGACATGACCCCCTGTGGCACTCCAGGTGAGGTGAGGCGAGGCTGCAAACTCGCAAAGCACTGGTGTTTGGAACCTGCATTACTAAGGATGCCGCCTGCTGTGGAATTACGAGGAAAGGAGGTGAAGAGAATCTACCAGAAAAAAAAGTGGGGGGAGATGGGGAGCAACCACGGGCTGGGAGGGGAGGCCAGGGCGCCTCCGGAAGCACGGTCCCCGCTGAGGTCACTGGCTCCTCGCTGTCACTCCAGGTGCTTGTACTTGGTGAACAGGTTGTAAAGAACCCGCAGGGTGGATTTGAGGTCCAGGTTCACCACATCTGCAGAAGGAAAACAGAGAAACCACTGCGGGTGAGAGAAGGTGCCCCAAGTCCTGGTGCCAACACCCGGGAGGCGCGGGGACACGCTCTCCATCCCCCGCGGAGCACTCTTGCTGTGCCCGCCACTCACAGGCCACTTCCCCAGCCCCTGGCCGCCGCCCCGCGGGATGAGCACTGGGATGGTGAGGATTCTCCTTCATCCCTTCCAGGATGGGACCAGACAAGTCTGCGTGGTACGGGGTCTAGGACAGCCAAGGACATGTACTGGGGACCGCGGGCCATCCTGGGGGCCTCCTGGGACACGGCAGGCTGAAGCCGTGGTCCTACGCCCTCGAGGTCAGGACCGAGGTGTGGCCCAGGAAGTCCCAGCACCTCGTTGGGTGGGAAGGGCCCGTCCCCCTGGGGGTCAAGGCACCTGGCTCTGCTCCTCCCTTGCTCTCTGACCTCCGACCAGGGCTTGGGGAGGGCTGCGGTCATGGATCACGGGACAGAGCTCCTGTCCTCGGATGGGTGTTTGGCAGTGACTGCTGAGCCTCCCAGGGGCGTGGGTGGAGGGTAATGAGAACACTCCACCCAGGATTCAAACTGTCACCATCGGGCAGGGATCCAGGAGCACTGGCATCATCTGCAAACTTATTATAATCGGGACCTGGAGGGCCCGGTCCACAGCCCCTGAATTGGAAGATGCTTTGAGAAGCAGCCCCCACCCCACTCACCCACCCCAGGGCTTCAGTTGTCCGCTCAAGTTGAGAGAGTCCTGGTGGAGGTCATGTAGCACAGGAGTCAGGTGCGGCAGCGAGGGGGCCTCTCGCCGGGGACCTGCTGGCCTCCACCGCCATTCAGACCTCACAGGCCGTGACCGAGCCGCGGCCCTGCTCACAGGCGCCCCTGGGCCATCAGGACAGTGACCCGACAGGCACTAACCCGCAGCCAGCCTTAAATATTGTCTCAAGACATGAAGCAGCATCTCCAGTCTGAGCAAGGGCACCTGGTGGGCAATCGAACCCTGAGCCCGTAGGGCGGAGGCCGTGTCCTCCAAGTCAAGCGGTTACTGAAGAACCGGCCTTGGTGGCTTCACCAGCACAGGACTCCAGGTCCCCGAAGCCCCGAGGGCGACAGGGAGCTGCGGTCGGCAGAGCCCGGCCTTTGAGCCACACACTCGGGACCTGATGGGAGAGACACGGCCGGTCACCCAGCCCCTCGAAGACCCGGGTCAGGGCGCTACCTTCGGGGCGAGCCTTGGGCTTCTTAAGGCCTCCGTCCAGCATCAGCTCAAAGGCAAATGACACGTTGTGGACCTGCCAAGGAAGCCAGAGTTAGCATCGGGGCTGCAACTGGTCCCAGGCCTGCCCACTGGCCCCCATCTCCACCGATTTTCTTCTAAGGGGATGGAAGCAAGCGTGGACAGGGGCGCCTTTGGAATAACTCAGCCCACAAGGACCAGGGGTGCCCAGGGCAGGACAGAGGGAGGGGCGGGGGAGGGAGTCTGCGGAGCACAGCACATCCACCAGGTGGGCCTCACTCCCCTTCCCGGGGTGAGGGGGCCCAGGAGACGCAGGGAGGAGTGGGCACGAGCTGCCCCGGGGGCTGGGAGTCCCCAGGCTCCGACACGCCCTCGTGAAGACAAGTGACGGCAGCTTCCTTTCACAGGTGAGGAACTGAGGCTCAGAAAGAGCAAGTGACCTCCCGAAGGCGCCCGGCCCTGGGCCCTGTCCCCAGCACACAGCAGTCACCTGCTATCTGTCAGAAGGGCCTCGAGCCAGCTGAGCGTGACGGCGTGCCCTCGCCAGGGGTATATCGGTAGCCCTGACCCAGAGTAGGTGCCATGGACCCTGCTGCAGCTGAAGTCAGGCCACTGGTGGATGTTGCACGGCCTGGTCCTGACCCTCGACCTGCTCGATGCCCCGGGAAGGTGGCCACATCTGCACTCAGCCCCCAAGGATGCTCAGAGTTTGCTCATTTCTGTTAATGGCTGCTGCAGAGGTTAGACACAGAGCCACCTCTGCTGAGTTTCAAGGCCACCTGAACCACGGAGATACTGGTGATCAACCAAATCACAGCCAGCCGGATGTCTGCATCGAGTGAAGGCTGGTGGGGGCGGGGGAAGGAGGAGGGCAAGGGAAACCAAAAAGTGAGATGAATCACAGATGTCCGAGCTGGAAAGGACTTCAGGGCTCTCCTGTAATCAAACACTCTTTAAACAGTAACATTTTCATGGTTTCCCTGCCAATGAATCAGAAACACGACAAGTTTGCCTGCAAAGTGGTTTAATGATTAACCAGGAAAAAGACACTTGGCAAAATACTCCTCCATTAGTCAAGACCGCGAGAGCTCGGGGCACAGCAGAGAAGCTTCCAGGCCATGGAGGCACTGGGTGGGCAGCGCTCAGAGACATAGAGAAGGCCCTTGTCCACTGAGTATCCAACAGGAGCCCGGCCCTGGCATGGGGGACGCGTCCCAGAGTGGTGCAGGCCACTCACACCCAGTCCTGGGCGAGCTGCAAGTGACCTGAGGCCACGCCGAGGGGAGGCAGGACGCAGGCTGTCAGAGTCCCGCCTGCAGGGCCCGGAGCCAGCCTGGAGCGAGGGCTGAGCCCAGCTGGGCCTTGGAGGAGGGACACGCATGGGAGATGACCGGGGGGTCTTGATCTCCCACTTCCCAAAGGAGGTCCTGGGCGAGACGGGTGAGAACATCTATCATCTGTGCCGAGAAAGTCCCTGGGCTCCGAGAGGCGGGGCCGGGCTTCAGCCCACACAAGTCTGGATCGGAACCTGTGCCTTGCCTCCGGGAACATCCTGCCTCTGCCACCATCCACTGAGACCCGGCTCCCTGATCCATTCGCACAACAGGTGGAGTCCAGACAGAGCCAGGGCAGCCAAGAGGGAGGAGCAGGGCGCGGGCGGTTAGACGGCAGCCCGCGGGCGCAGACGCCTTCCGTGGCCCCCAGGCCGGCCGGATACGCCCCATCGCGGGCGGGGAACATGGTCAAGTCCACGAGGCCCCTCCCTGCCCCAAGGAAAGGCTGGCTGGCGGGGGGGTCAGGGTGTGGGNCGCGGGCGGTTAGACGGCAGCCCGCGGGCGCAGACGCCTTCCGTGGCCCCCAGGCCGGCCGGATACGCCCCATCGCGGGCGGGGAACATGGTCAAGTCCACGAGGCCCCTCCCTGCCCCAAGGAAAGGCTGGCTGGCGGGGGGGTCAGGGTGTGGGAGGCAGGGAGGTGCAGGGGTGGGGGAAGCACCCTTTCAAGGCCCACCTCTCTGCAGCTGCTCGGCTCAGCCAGTGGTAGGTTTTGAGCAAGACTTTCCTCTGCTTTCTTCTCCATCCGAGGAAACCGGTGGTCAGGAAGCTGCCCCCTCCCCCTTCGGTTCTCTCACAGAGCCAAGCCTCAACCCCACAACCTTGTTGCCCCTGCAGAGAAGCACCCTCAGAGCCCGGCTCCACAGACCTCACACAAAGAACAGCAAAGGCCTCCCGACAGGACGTGGGCCCCTCCTTGACCGTGACCCCCGAGAGTGAGACCCCCCACCGAGGCCACACTCTGAACCCCGGAGCCCCACACTGCTGCAGGGAGGCAGTCCACGGTGGGACCCACCAAGTGCCTTCTCTCTGTGACGCAAAGGAGTTTCAAAAACCCAGGCGAGGAGAAGAAGGGCAGAGGGTCCCAGAAAGGAAGGGGGTCTCCTGGTTCCGCCCCTGCTGACTGTGATCCATCCGCACTCCGAGGACCCCTTTCCTCCCCGGGACAGGGACTCCAATGAGGAAACTAATGGGAAAGCACCCTGAAACTGCAAAGCCCTTTCTGGGACTTGCTTCCAGGAATAACCTTCAAGTCTCCAGAACACAGGCCACCCCCCAGAGAGAGAGGGACACTGCAGAGTCTTCCAGAAGATGACCAGAGACCCAAGGTGCCCAGCAAAGTGACCGGCACAGAGCAAGGCTCAATGGTGGGCCTGGAACAAGAAGCGTGGGTGCTACCCCCGCCTCTGGGATGCTCGATGGGGCTGTTCAGTTGTTTGCAGGAACCTCAGGGTCGGAGACGCCCCATCTCATCTTTCTAAACTCCACTGTGATCGTTTAAAAGCACGTGCCCACGAGCATCTCGGAGTTTGCTCACTGATCTGCCTCCTGTCACTGCTACAAGGATTCTCAGTGCCTGGCAGAGTCTGGGGTCCCGAGGATGCTTCGAGAGGGTCTCTCAGCATGTGTCACCGCTGCCCGGCCACACTGGGGACGAGGTGCCTGGCCCCGGCCGGACGTGGGTTCCGGTCTGTGTAGCGGGGAAAGGCCATCATCTGCGAGGTTAGTAAGCCCCACGGCTAATGAGGAGCTTCCCAGTGGCACCATGAGGCCACCACTCGTGGGGAGGAAGGCAGAGAATCCAGGGGCGGGGCTGGGGGCTAACACGGCTGGAGAAGGACCCTCCAGAATGCCAGCTTCCAGCCAGGAGAGCTCTGGAGGCCCTCGGGCCACCACTGCCCCTACAAGCGTCGATGGTCTCACACCCGCAGGATGCTGTCCCCTACAGCAGCCGCCTGCCTCCCGCTCAGAGGTGAAGGTGGACCAAACAGGCCTTGGGCCTCCCAGGGCAGAGGGTGATGGACAGAGATGCGTCCCATCTCAGAGGGAAGGAGGCCGGGGCTGGGAGGGGCCACCCCTGCTACTGCACAGCGCCTATCCCGGAAAGAAGCCCAGGTGCAGTCGGCCTGGCTCACTTCACCCTTCTCATCAGCCTTCGTCTCATTTGAACAAGGAAAAGATCTCTCCAGAACAGTGCTTCTGGAGACTTCCCTGGTGATTCAGTGGCTAAGACTTCTGGGAACCTCCCTGGCGGTTCAGTGGTTAAGACTTTGCCTACGAGCGCAGGGGACATGGGTTCAAAAGATCACACATGCCTTGCAGCCAAAAAATCCAACACATCAAACAGAAGCCATATTGTAACACATTCCATAAAGACTTTAGAAATGGTCCAGGTCAAAAAACAAACAGAAATCAGATGTGTATAAGAGACAGGTAGAGATCNCCCCAGGCTGGAGATCCCAGTGTTGGTCTTGGACCCCTGGCTGCTTCGGAAGAACCACTGCCATTCTGACTATTTTCCTGTTAGTTGGTTGCCTTTCTGGGTGGGGGTGCAGGGTGGAATGTCTTACCTATATTGTGTCTTTGCCCCTCCTACCTGTCTCCTTGTGCTTCCTTCTTTATAGATTTAGCTGTAGAAAATCTTTTCTGCTTGTCTCCAAGTTGTTCTCATTGATAGCTGTTTGGTAAAGTAATTCTGCTGTACCCACAAAATGAGGTGAACTCAGGGCCTTCCTACTCTGCTATCTTTGTCACCCCCCTTTCAATTATTTTTCCAACAGAACACATTTCAATATTTCTTCTTTTTCAATAATTTTAACTGAGGAGGACAGGTCAGACCCACACCAAATCTTCTCTAGACCCTGTTCTTGAAATATTTGTGCAGATCCACAAAACTCTCTTGACTTCAGTTCCTACACGTATCTTCTCATGAATATGGGCAGATGACTTTAACTGAGTGACTTAGAGAAAGTTTAAAAGAGGTTCCTCAGCCCGCTGCCACCTTGCTTGATTCTGCATCCTGAAGGACCCTTTTCCTTCTTCAGTTTCCCCAGACCTACAGGCTTGTGGTCTTTCTAATGTGCATAGGTCAGACTGCTTCTCCGGATGATTCCTTACCAAGCAACGGAAAGGTCTTAAAGCTGTATCTTATGTGACTTGTTTAAATTCCACCACAACACTATAAATAAGTACTTTTATGACAAACATTTTTTTTGAATAAGAAACTGGGACATGGTGTAGTTCAGTTACATCAGATACAAATGGATTACTGGTATCAGAACTTTAGTAACTAGTTCCAGAATCCAGGTTTTTAACAACTATGCTAACAATCTTCATCCAAAATGGATATTAAAGGCTAAAGTTTGAAGGCATTTTTCTATGGTCAAATAATAACATCAACACAATAATTTAATAAGCTTACANGATGCGTCTCTGGCTGCCACGCCTGCTCATCTCGTCTGCCTCCCTGACTCATGGGTCTAGCACTTCAGGGAAATAAAATGACAGACGCTCTCGAGCTCAAGCAATACGGTCAGTCCGCGAGCCAGGTTTCTGAAGGCGAGGACCTAAACACTGCTGGGACGGCTGGGCCTGCGGAAGCCCTTGGCAGGAGGCAAACACCCGGTCACAAGAGTCTCCCAAGTGTGAGGGCCGTGCCCTTTGACCCAAACAATCCTCTCTGAGGGTTTTTCTAGAAAACAATCCACAGGAATGGAAACATATATATTTATATTTACATATTCATGATCGTGGCATCCAGTCCCATCACTTCATGGCAAATAGATGGGGGAAAAGTGGAAACAATAACAGATTTTATTTTCTTGGGCTCCAAAACCGCTGTGGATGGTGGCTGCACAGCCATGAAATTCAAAGACACTTGCTCCTTGGAAAGAAAGCTATGACCAACCTAGACAGCAAATTAGAAAGCAGAGACATCATTTTGCCGACAAAGGTCCATCTAGTCAAAGCTATGGTTTTTCCATGTATGGATGTGAGAGTTGGACCATACCAGGCAAGAACACTGGAGTGGGTTGCCATTTCCTTCTCCAAGGAAGGCTGAGTGCCAAAGAATTGATGCTTTTGAACTGAGGTGTTGGAGAAGACTCTTCAGAGTCCCTTGGACAGCAAGGAGATCAAACCAGTCAACTCTAAAGGAAATCAATCCTGAATATTCATTGGAAGGACTAACACTGATGCTGAAGCTGAAGCTCCAGTACTTTAGCCACCTGATGTGAAGAGCCGACTCATTTGAAAGACCCTGATGTTGGGAAAGATTGAAGGCAAGAGGAGACAGGGACGACAGAGGATGAGATGGTTGGATGGCATCACCGACTCAATGGACATGAGCTTGGGCAAGCTCTGGGGGGACTTCGTGAAGGACAGGGAAGCCTGGCATGCTGCAGTCCATGGGGGTCAAACATTCGGACACGACTTAGCGACTAGACAACAATATATTCACAATGATACCTTATTGTTTTAATAGCCAAAAAGAAACAAACGAATCGCCCTAGGGTGGAAAACAGGGAGACTGGCATCATAGCTGCTCCACAGACTTTGTGCAGCTGTTGAAGATGGTGTTTAGGAAGCTCATGAAGCCGCAGGCAGACCACACGGCACGAACGGGGGAAGGGTTTGCAACTCTACTGACATTCGGCCGCAGTCATTAAGACCAGCATCGTCCCAGGGAGAGGCCAGCGAGAACGTGGCACGCGACCCCTGGACGCGTTAGGCACTGCCCACAGGGCTCCTTCCTTTCCTGAGGGTCGCGTGGATCACCACACCATTTTCTGGGCAGGTTGGACTTCACAAAGAGTGGCCCAGGGATCCTGCACTGCTCACTTGGATGCGTGTGTCCCGGGCCACTCCCAGGATGGAGAACGCGCACACACGTACCTTCTGATCGAAGCTGTCGGGGGTCAGGTAGAAGTTGTGCAGGGGTACGAAGTAATCTTCCAGGAGCCCCATGAGCAGCACCAGGTACACGCCATCTGCAAACTACAGAGGAACACGCGTGATGTTCTGGGCCGTACATGGCGGAACAAAGGCTCTGCAGCCACTCAAATGGAGGACAAGTGCTTTAGAGTTAAAAAAAAAAAAAATCCATCTCTTGTTGAGGAACTTAAGCCTGCAGTCAGGTGAAGGGCCACGGTGCAAAGCGGGCACTTGAGACTGTGTGTGATGACACGAAGTGTGGCCAAGTGGGGAGGACCAGACTACTGACCGTGGGGATCACGCTGGGTCCCACCTCTCTGGGTTGTCGTGGGGACCCTGTGAGGAGGGGGACAGGGAGCACTGGGCACACAGGGAGTGCTCCACCTGTGCCAGGCGCCTTCTTCTAGAGGCATTCACGGCGGGACAAAGCTTTCCCTGCCCTGGTGGTGGAGGGCTTTTGTGTGCACCCAGCACGCAGGTCCATCCTAGCTGGGTCCTAATTGGTAGGCTACAGTCTCTCCCCAGATCCCAGCCCCTCGACCTGCTACATGGCCCAGCAGCACCTCCCACGCACAGGAAGCGGCCAGGAATCTCGATCCAAAGACTTTGTTCTTTGCCTGGGCTCCCTCGCTCCCAGTAAGCCAGGACAGGGGGCAACTGCTCCTTTTACAGGTAAACCAGCGGAGACCAGAAGGCAGAACAACTTGCCCACAGGGAAGAGAGGACCGAGGTGCAGGAGGCGGGGCCTGATCTCCAGGACACGGACCCGCACTCGGGGCGGGGAGGGGGCAGGGCCTGCCTGCCCACCCTCCCAGAGGACATCTCCTGCAGATCAAGGACTTGTCACGAGCCCAGCCTCCAGATTCTAAAGCTGTGTGGTCCAATACAGTTTCCACTGGCCACATGTGCCAGCTGAAAATTTTCCCAGGCTTTTGAATGATACTGACTTATTTCAAGTTTAAACGTGGGGAGAAGCTCAGAGAGGTTGAGGAACTGGCTCAGTGTCACAGAGCTAGGGAGCTGCCCCCCAATCTAAAAGCGGTTTTAAAAAGAAAGGAAAACTCACACATCCTCACACCCAGAGCAAGAACTGGTGCCCAGTTTGCTTTGACTTCCAGGACATCAGAAGTTTAACAATGAACATATTTATGGAAATACTCAGAGTCCTTTGCAACAACAAAAACAAAAATCTGTATTTCAGGGGCTGGGTATCTCTTTTGGTGGATCACTGGCTCAAAATATTTTTAAGATATTACTTCATGTGTGTTTGCTAAGTCACTCCAGTCATGTCCAATTCTTTCCTACCTTATGGACTGTAGCCCACCAGGTTCCTCTGTCCATGGGCCTCTCCAGGCAGGAATGCTGGAGTGGGTTGCCATGCCCTCCTCCAGGAAGGCATGGATCTTTCCAACCCAGGGATTGAACCCAGTTCTCTTATGTCTCCAGCACTGGCAGGCGCGTTCTTTACCACTAGCACCATTTGGGAAGCCCCATTACTTCCTACCGTGCAGTGACAGAAAAAAATAATGGACACACAGAGCAAACAGAGATCAATGCAAATTTAAGTTTAGAAATCAGCCCAAGATGTGTGGCTGTTGACACCAGCAGGCAGAGCCATCTGAGCAGTGACCATCAGCGACAGCTGGCGAGGATGTGGGTTCTCACCACCGCCGATGAGAGTTTCAGGTGGGCAAAGCTTCTGGGCCCTCCGTGTAACTACCCACCTTTGCTCTAACAACCCCATTTGCAGGAGTTTATCCTGAGGAAGCAGATAAAGGTATAAACAGCTGTGTCCAAAGATACTGGTTGTACAGCTATTTACCAGATCAGGAGACGTCCTATCACAAGGACTGGATTTAATGACACGCAGAATAGGAGGCAGCTACTGAAGTGATGAACACAGATAGGCCAGATAACACGAAAGGGATGCAACAGAAACCCACTCACTCACACAAAAAGATGCCCACACTATTAAGTAACACTTTACAAAACAGCTGCTTTGCAAAAAAATAAAAATAAAACAAACCCTGACCCACAGCCATTTCACAAAACACACTCATGCATACAAACCATCTAGAAAAATGCACACCCAACCGTTAACTCCAGTTGGTTACCTTTGGAGAGAATGGTGAGGGAGCTGGGGAAGGGGCAGACTAAAAGGATGGTTCCTTTTTGAATGAGCACACTTCTGCACTGTTAATACATCAAGCTGCAAATCATCAGAGGCTAAACGCAAAATATTAGTAAACTGCTAAAAAAGAAAAAAGTGTTCTTGCAAATGACGCACAAATAAATATATACGCTAAAAAATGGACCGTTCAGCTTTCAAACCTAGAGCGAGCTGCCCGCGAGGAGCCATCCGTGTAGAGAAGTGATCTGGAGCAAACCCCCGGCGCCGTTCTCTCTGGGTGAGGGGATTACGGGTGATTTTTATTTGTTTTGCCTATCTGCATTTTCAGACATTTCTACAATGAACCTGAATTACTTTTTTAATTAGAAAAGCAAATGAGAAAAGTTAAAGAAAGAGAAAGGAATGAATGCAATCACCCAGGGGTTTAAGAAGGATCAGCTGCACATTAGAGAAACGCACCGAGCACGCGAAAGACATCAAACTCAAGCACCCAGCTAATCCCGGGGAAATTATATTTTGTCTTTAATGCTTGCCGAGTGCTCAAAACATATTTTCACGCTGCGGCTTTCGCTCTGAATGGGGGTGGGGAGGTATACTTTCTATACTTGCGGCAGGAGAAATATGTGTATTCACTGGAGGGACGCCAGCCAGCATTTGCTGGCTAAGCACTGCGGGTAGGACGGCCATGGACAGCAGAGGCTGAGGCGGCCAGGGATGTCCCTGGTGGCCCGGAGGTTAAGACTCCTCGCTCTCACTGCAGGGGGCTCGGGTTCGATCCCTGGTTGGGGAAATAGATTCCACATGCTGTGCAGGCAAAACAATTTTAGGAGAAAAAAAAAAAAAAGAGGCAGAGGCGGAGGCAGCCACACGTTCTAGTCTGAGGGACACGCACCCGCAGAGGCTCTTTGGCAGGGGTGCCGGCACCTTGGAGGGCGCTATGGTTGAATTGCATCCCTGCACCAGAAAAGACACGGATGCTGGAAAGATTGAGGGCAGGAGAAGTGGGCAGCAGAGGACAAGATGGTCGGAGGGCATCACTGACTCAATGGACATGAGTATGAGCCAGCTCCGGGAGTTGGTGATGGACAGGGAAGCCTGGCGTGCTGCAGTCCATGGGGTCACAAAGAGTCGGACACGACTGAGCAACTGAACACCAACAACAACCCCAAAAGATGTGTTGGAATCCTGGCCCCACCCCCCAGACCTGTGAGTGTGAACTTACTTGGAAATAGGGTCTTGGCAGAAGTAAGCTCATCAGGGTGGGCTTTAATCCAACACAATTGTGTTTTTACCAAAAAAGGGGGGAAATTTGAATATAGATCCACGGGAAAGCCACGATGGAGACAATCCATCTGATGACTCAAGAAATGCCCGAAGTTACCAGCAGGCCACCAGAGGCCGGGGGAGGGGCCTGGCACTGACCACCTCCCTGCCCCACACCCCACTCCCTCCCAGACCCTCGGAAGGAACAGCCCTGTAGACACCCTGATCTGGGATTTCTGGCTTCCAGAACTATGAGGTTATATGTGTTGTTTAAGGGGCTTTGTTCCAGAAGCCCCAGGAATTAAAACAGAGGGTGTGGGATAAGGTCCAGGAGGCTGGGGCTGGGACTATTCAACTGCATGATGGACATTCTCTGTATGACGAACACAACGCTGTCTGATTTTGTTCACGCAGCCCACTGAAGATCAGAGAGCTGGCTAAGAACCACCCCAGACAAAAGATCCTTCAACCCAGAACACATCTCACCTGGGTCTCCAGTTCCGTCACCTCCAGATTCAGCTTGTTGAGGTGCTTGTTCACAAATGTGATGAGAGACTGCAAGGCAAAGAGACCCGGGAAATGTGAGCGCAAGATTCGGCTCCCACATCACGGGGCGGACGTGACAGGTGCCATCTCTGGCTTTGTGAGACACTTCCGTAATCTCCCCTGTTGGCTGGAATGAAAGGCTCGAGTTGAAATGTTCTTATAATCACCCTTGGTTTTAATGAGATAAAACCTAAATCCACCCCAGCTGGTAAAGAAACGCACAATTCTGTCCCCCAGCCCACGTGTACACGTACCATACTTAACCCTGCAGAAGAGTAATCTGCGCCCCAAGATGGACGTGCCGACTCCTACTCAGGGGGAGATACTTAAATGCTTCAACATAGGCTAGCTGTAGCCTTGAACTACAAAAGATTGAGACAGAAAGGCTGCCCGGGGCCACCTCCATCAGAGTTTCAGTTAATGAAGAGACCTCAGAGATTTGCTGAGTCCCGGTGTGTACCTACACAGGGCCACTGGCTTCTCCTCTCTGGCAAAAGTTTAAAGCCTGTCGCCTGCAACTTGTCTCAGTAATCAAGCTCAACTTTCATAGAAACTCAGTATTAACCCCATCTCTCCCTACCCTGGACATGATGTCTTTTCCTATTCATCTAACCCAAATACACTACGTGCCCAGCACTCTGATTGGTGCTGGGGATGCAAGACAGTAAGTAAGCCAGAGCCGCACTCTGATGTGTGGGCCACGATTTTCCAAACACACACCCAGTGGAGGCAACGGGGAATCCAGAGACACAGCAAAGCAGATGAAATGCAAACGCCGGGGTGGGGGGGAGGTGTCGATGAGAAGCACATGGATCTCTGGAAGATTGAGGGCACAGGGGAGCATCTCATCTTGGGGGTAGAGTGGGCGGAGCAGCCACCCAGGCTGTGTATACCCGTGGGAGCCCTCCAGCACCTTCCAGTGGGGGCTGGAGGTGGGTGGGATGGGAGAGAGGAGTCAGGTGTGACCTCGGAGGGACCTGGAGAGCTGGACAGGGTCCCCATGCTTTTATTCTGGGATTCGGGAGACACTAACACAATTCCCAGTGTGGGGGTGGGGAAGGGNGTGGGTGGGATGGGAGAGAGGAGTCAGGTGTGACCTCGGAGGGACCTGGAGAGCTGGACAGGGTCCCCATGCTTTTATTCTGGGATTCGGGAGACACTAACACAATTCCCAGTGTGGGGGTGGGGAAGGGCCAGGCTGGAAGCAGGAAGGTGTCCGGGAAACAAAAGGATTCTTCCTTGGTCATTGCTGGGATCCCCACAACACGCCTTCTCAAAGAATGAATCAGATCCACTGCAAGCCAGGGCTTCCCTGGCGGCTCAGCGGTCGAGAATCCACCCGCCAACGCAGGAGAGGGTGGGTTTCATCCCTGGGCAGGGAAGATCCCCTGGAGAAGGAAATGGCAACCCACTCCAGTATTCCTGCCTGGAAAATCTCATGGGCAAGGAGGTCTGCCATGCTGCAGGCCGTGGGGTCTCAGAGTCAAACATGACTGAGCTATAAACAACAACGTGTGCATCCCCTGAACGGATTCTAGGGGCTGGACGCGGACGGGGTTGGGTTGGGGGCACTGCTGTGAGGGCTCTATGTTGCTTGTTATCCAAGGACGCTCAGTAGGCTTCGCCCCACAAGGCCCAGTTCTGCAACGTGCTTCAAGAACTAACAACTAACAAGCTCATCATCCCAGCCTGGACCAAAATTTTCCAAACGTGAGTTCCATGGCATTTTAATGTGTTCTATCTATCCCAATATATTTAAATCAACAGATCTCACTACAGACAAACAAGCTTGGGAAACTGCACCCCACCAAGTTCCCCAGTGCAAGTCGCTCAGTCGTGTCCGACTCTTTGCGACTCCAGAGACTATCCAGTCCATGGAATTCTCCAGACCAGAATACTGGAGGGGGGAGTCTTTCCCTTCTCCAGGAGATCTTCCCAACCCAGGGATCAAACCCAGGTCTCCTGCATTGCAGGTGGATT
>SJYV01021218.1:0-13656 GCA_006410875.1 Neotragus pygmaeus
TAGCTTTGACTAGACGGACTTACACAAGTAAAATCATCTTATTGGAAGACACCACAATTATATATGTAGAAAACCTAACAGAATCCTCAAACTAGTTATTTCTACCTTTAGTAAGGTTGCAGGATACATCAATATACAAAAATCAATTGTATTTCTAGTCACTAGCAACAAAAAAAAATCAAAAAAATTTAAGTCATTTACAATACAATTAAAAAACACTGAAAGATAAATCTAATAAAAATGTGAAAGAATTGTTTACTGCAAACTACAAAACATTGCTGGAACAGAGTAAAGAAAACCTAAATAAATGGAGAGCTATGGACTTGTTCACAGATTAGTGTTAGTGCCAGATTAGCGTTAGTGCTGGTTGCTCAATCATGTCCAACTCTTTGTGACTCCATGGACCATAGCCCACCAGGCTTCTCTGTCCATGGGATTCTCTAGGCAAGAATACTGGAGTAGGTTGCCATTTCCTTCTCCAGGGAATCTGCCCAACCCAGGGATTGAACCTGGGTCTCCTGCATTGCAGGCAGCTTCTTCACTGTCTGAGCCACTGGGGAAGCCCATATTGTTAAATCTGCAAATTTCCACTAATCAGTCTATAAACCTGGCTCTGTGTGTGTGTGTGTGTGCGCACGTGTGTATGTGTGTGTGGTGTGTCTGTGTGTGCACACGTGTGTGCGTGCTCAGTCATTTCTGACTCCTTGCGACCCCATGGACTGTAGTCCACCAGGATCCTCTGTTCGTGAGATTTTTCCAGGCAAGAATACTGGAGTGGGTTTCCACTTCCTTCTCCAGGGTATAGACTTAATACCACCCAATCAAAACCTCAACAGCCTTGTTATAGAAAGTGACAGGCTGATTCTGTAATTCACGTGTAAATAAAAAGTACCCAGTAAAACAAAAACAACTGCTTGATTTAAAGACTTAGCTGCAGTAATCACAACAGCATAGACACACAGATCAATGAAACAGAGTTAAATAGACATACTGACAAATATATAAACAAGCAATTTTTGACAAATATGCAATGGCTATTCCATGGAGAAAAGGACAGACTTTTTAGCAAATGATGCTGTAACCATCTGGTACCTATTTGCAAACAGTGGAACTTTGATCCATATCATGCACCATATGAGAAAACTGAAGTCAAAATAGATCATAGATAAAAATGTAAAACTGGAAATTATCAAACTTCTAGAATAAAAGGTAGGAAAATTGTAACTTTCGGTTAAGCAAAGATGACGTTCTTAGATGTAACACCTAAACCATGAAAATTAAATTGGATTTCATCAACATTTAGAACTCAGTTCTTCGAAAGATTTTTGAAGCACAAACATTCAGAATATATAAAAAGATTCATAAGTGAATGAGAAAACAGCCCAATTTTAAAAAATATGCAGACACCTCAAGAAAGAAGATACACAAATGGTATATAATAATAAGGGATACTCTCAATAGGTTTCCCTGGTAGCACAGACATTAAAGAATCTACCTGCAATGTGGGAGACTCAGGTTTGATCCCTGGGTCAGGAAGATCCCTTGGAGAAGGGAATGGCTATTCATTCCAGTATTCTTGCCTGGAGAATCCTGTGGACAGAGGAGCCTGTGGACTATACAGTCCATAGGGTCACAAAGACTCAGACGCATTTGAGCAACGAACACTTTGACCTTTCAGTGTCATTACTCGGAAAATGCAAATTAAAACCACAAAGAGATCTATATTTCTGTCTTTATGCCAGTACCATACTGTCTTANCCATGAAGTGATGGGACCGGATGCCATGATCTTCGTTTTCTGAATGTTGAGCTTTAAGCCAACATTTTGCCTCTCCTCTTTCACTTTCATCAAAAGGCTTTTTAGCTCCTCTTCACTTTCTGTCATAAGGGTGGTGTCATCTGCATATCTTAGGTTATTGTTATTTCTCCCAGCAATCTTGATTCCAGCATGTGCTTCTCCCAGCCAAGCGTTTCTCCTGATGTACTCTTCACATAAGTTAAATAAGCACGGTGACAATATACAGCCTTGACGTACTCATTTTCCTGTTTGGAACCAGTCTGTTGTTCCATGTCCAGTTCTAACTGTTGTTCCTGACATGCATACAGGTTTTTCAAGAGGCAGATCAGGTGGTCTGGTATTCCCATCTCTTGAAGAATTTTTCACAGATTATTATGATCCACAGAGTCAAAGGCTTTGGCATAGTCAATAAAGCCGAAACAGATGTTTTTCTGGAACTCTGTTGCTTTTTTGATGATGCAGTGGATGTTGCCAATTTGATCTCTGGTTTTTCTATTTTTTCTAAAACCAGCTCGAACATCTGGAAGTTCACTCTTCAAGTATTGCTGAAGCCTGGCTTGGAGAATTTTGAGCATTACTTTACTAGCGTGTGAGATGAGTGCAATTGTGTGGTAGTTTGAGCATTAAGGCAAATTGGAAGTAGTCAAACAGGAGATAGCAAGAGTGAACGTCAACATTCTAGGAATCAATGAACTAAAATGGACTGGTATGGGCGAATTTAACTCAGATGACCATTATATCTACTACTGTGGGTAGGAATCCCTTAGGAAAAATGGAGTAGCCATCAAAGTCAACAAAAGAGTCTGAAATGCAGTACCTGTATGCAATCTCAAAAACGAAAAAAATAATCTTTGTTCGTTTCCAAGACAAGCCATTCAATATCACAGTAATCCAAGTCTATGCTTCAACCAGTAATGCTGAAGAAGTTGAAGTTGAACGGTTCTATGAAGACCTACAAGACCTTTTAGAACTAACACCCCCCAAAAGATATCCTTTTCATTATGGGGGACTGGAATGAAAAAGTAGGAAGTCAAGAAACACCTGGAGTAAAAGGCAAATTTGGCCTAAGAATACAGAATGAAGCAGAGCAAAGGCTAATAGACTTTTGCCAAGAGAACACACTGGTCATAGCAAACACTCTTCCAACAACACAAGAGAAGACTCTACACATGAACATCACCAGATTGTCAACATCAAAATCAGATTGACTGTATTCTTTGCAGCCAAAGATGGGGAAGTTCTATACAGTCAGCAAAGACAAGACCAGGAGCTGACTGGGGTTCAGATCATGAACTCCTTATTGCCAAATTCAGACTTAAATAGAAGAAAGTGGAGAAAACCACTAGACCATTCAGGTATGACCTAAATCAAATTCCTTATGATTATACAGTGGAAGTGAGAAATAGATTTAACGGACTGGATCTGATAGAGTGTCTGATAAACTATGGACAGAGGTTCATGACATTGTACTGGAGGCAGAGGTCAAGGAAGAAAAACAAGTGCAGGAAAAAGAAATGCAACAAGGCAAAATGATTGTCTGGGGAGGCCTTACAAATAGCTGTGAAAAGAAGAGAAGCGAAAAGCAAAGGAGAAAAGGAAAGATATAACCATTTGAATGCAGAGTTCCAAAGAATAGCAAGGAAAGAGAAGAAAGCCTTCCTCAGTGATCACTGCAAAGAAATAGAGGAAAACAACAGAATGGGAAAGACTAGAGATGTCTTCAAGAAAATTAGAGATACCAAGGGAATATTTCATGCAAAGATGGGCTCGATAAAGGACAGAAATGGTATCGATCTAACAGAAGGATAAGATATTAAGAGGTGGCAAGAATACACCGAACTGTACAAAAAAATATATTCAAGACCAAAATAATCATGATGGTGTGATCACTCACCCAGAGCCAGACATCCTGGAATGTGAAGTCAAGTGGGCCTTAGAAAGCATCACCATGAACAAAGCTAGTGGAGGTGACAGAATTACAGTTGAGCTATTTCAAATCCTGAAAGATGATGCTGTGAAAGTGCTGCACTCAATATGCCAGCAAATTTGGAAAATTCAGCAGTGACCACAGGACTGGAAAAGTTCAGTTTTCATTCCAATCCCAAACAAGGGCAATGCCAAAGAATGCTCAAACTACCGCACTTCCTTCTATTTTGATCCTTTAATATGTTCCTGAGTTTGGTTTGCTAGGATTTTGTTATATATTTTTTCATGAATACCTATAAGAGATATTGGTCCATAGTTTATTTTTTTCTGTTTCTGTCTGGCTCTGCTATCAGGATTGAGTTACAGTTTGTGCTCTCCTTTAATAAGGAATTTTGGAATTCTAATTCTAATTTTGGAATAATCTCAAAAGGATTGCTTTTGTTTCTTCTTAAAATTTTTTTAGACTTCACCAGTAACACTGGATTCATATTTTTCTTTTTTGATCATTTATTGGTTACTATTTCAATCTCCTTACTGGTTATAGATCTTTTGAAATTGTTTATTCCTTGATGATTTAATTTTTGTAAAATATGATTTCCTATTATTATCCTACTATATTTAGGACATCTAATTTGTTCATATAAATTTTTTTCTCTTACTATCTTTTTTAATTCTGTAAAATATTCATTAATATTTATATTTGCATTTCTTGTTTTTTAATCTGAATTTCCTTCCTTCTTTTATTTGTTGTCTTAGCTATGATTTTTTAAATTTGCTTACTTTTTCCAATGACCAGCGTTTGATTTTGTTTATTTTCTAGTCTTCCAATTCTCTGTTTCATTTATCACCACTCTCTATCTCCTTTCTTATGCCACCTTTGAATTGTTTTGTTGATGTAGTTTAGTCTCTACGTTGTGTCCAACTCTTTTGCAACCCCATGGACTGTAGCCCACCAGGCTCTTCTGTGCATGGAATTTCCCAGGCAAGAATACTGGTGACTGAGTGACTTCACTTTCACTTTTCACTTTCATGCATTGGAGAAGGAAGTGGCAACCCACATCAGTATTCTTGCCTGGAAAATCCCAGGGACGGGGGAGCCTGGTGGGCTGCCGTCTATGGGGTCGCACAGAGTCAGACCCTACTGAAGCGACTTAGCAGCAGTAAGCAGCAGCAGTCACTCAGTAGTGTCTGACTTTGCAACCCTTGGGACTGTAGCCTCACCCCTCCCCCAGGCTCCTCTGTTCATGGAATTTTTCAGGCAAGAATACTGGACTGGGTTGACATTTCCTTCTCCAGGGTATCTTCCCAACCCAGGGATAAAACCCATGTCTCCTATGTCTCCTGCATTGCAGGCGCATTCTTTACTCACGGAGACATGGGGGAAGCTCCTCTTGTATGCCATGCCAAGAATATTGGAATAGGTTTCAACTTTCTTTTCCAGGAGATCTTCCTGACCCAGGGATGAAATCCGTATCTCCTGCTTGGCAGGTGGGTTCTTTACTACTGAACCACCTGGGAAGCTCTTTCTTTGAGTTTAATCTTTTTCTAATACATTAAGTTTTAAAGTTAGATTATTGTTCTTTCTTTTAATGTATGCATTTGCAGATGTAAAATTTCTTGTTAGCACTGTTTTCCTTGTATCCTATAAGTTTTGGTATGTTGTACTTTTTGTTTTCACTTGTTTCAAGTTATTTTCCAATTTTTAATGTGATTTCTTCCTTGACCCATCATTTAAGAGTGTGTTTTTTTATTTTTCACATATGTCCAAATATTTTAGTTCTTTTCTTTTACTGATTTCTAGTTTTATTCCACTGTGACTGACAAGATACTCTGTATTATATCAATATTTTAAACCTATTAGTACTTCTTTATTGACCTAATATTTTGGCCAATTCTGTAAAATATTTGGTGTAAACATGACAAAAATGTGTATTCTGCTTTTGTTGTTAAGTCCAAATGATTTATAGTGTTCTTTAATTTCATCATGTATTTATTGATATTCTGCAATAGTTCTTATTGATATTATTAGAAGTGGAATGTTGAAGTCTCCAAGTTAATCTTTTATAATTGTGTATTTCCACTTTAATTCTTTCAATACTTGGTTCATATATTCTTCATAACGTTTGATGCATACACGATTGTAATTTTAACATCATTTAGGCAAATTGTCCCTGTTATTGATACATAGTGTTATTTTTTTGTCTATTTTAACATTTTTGACTTAAAATCCTTTTTTTCTCTCATATTATCCTCCTAGATCTCTTTTTTATTTGCATGAATATCTTCTATCTTTTTAGTTTTAACCACTTTGTGTCTTTAGATCTAAAGTGAATCTGTTGTAGTCAGAATATAGTTGGACCACAGTTAAAATTAATTCTTCCATTAAAAGCTTTTTGATTAGAAAGCTTATTTATATTTGAAATAATGAATGCTATGAACAAATGACTTAAGCCAATTTACTTTTTTTCTGTATATTTTAATTTTCCCCCCTTTTCTTCATTATTAACTTTTTATGTGTTTAGATAAATTTTTGTAGTGACACATTTTGACTTCCCCGGTGGCTCAGATGGTAAAGTGTCTTCCTTATAATGCGGGAGACTTGGGTTCAATCCCTGAGTCGGGAAGATCCTCTGGAAAAGGAAATGGCAACCCACTCCAGTACTCTTGCCTGGAAAATCCCATGGACAGAGGAGAATGGTGGGCTAGAGTCCACAGGGTTGCAAAGAGTCGGACATGACTGATCGACTTCACTGCACTGCAGTGACACATTTTGATCATCTCATTTACTTTTGCGTGTGTTATATTTATAGTTTTTTTTTTTATGGCTACTATGTTTATCTTATGTAACATCTTAACTATATAAGAATCTAATAAGGTTATACCAACTTAACATCAAACACATATACTCAACTTCAGTAAAGTTCCATTCCACACCCCACTTTTGTTATTGCTATCACAAATTATTTTATAGACTATGTGATTGATACTGCAAAATTTACATTACTTTCTATGGAGTTAGAAGCTTTAAAAATATTTATTAATATTAATTAGAGTTATATTTTTATCCTATGGAAAAGTAGTTGATAAACCAAAATTATAATAACATGTATTTTTATGTTTGTCCATACACTTATTTCATATATTTGTATGGCTTTAAGTTGCTTTCTAGAATGAACTGAATACTTATGTCCCCCACAATTCATAGGTTGAAGCCCTAACCTCTAATGTGTTAATACTTGGACACAAATCCCTGGTTGTGCAGAGGTTAAAGTGTCTCCCTGCTATGTGGGAGATCTTGGTTCGATCCCTGGGTTGGGAAGATCCCCTGGAGAAGGAAATGGCAACCCACTCCAGTATACTTGCCTGGAGAATCCCATGGATGGAGGAGCTTTGTGGGCTACAATCCACGGGTCGCAAAGAGTCAGACATGACTGAGTGACTTCACTTTCAGGGTGAGGTGAGCTCATGAAAATGAAGCACTCTTGATGGAATAAGTGACTTTATAATCAGAAGTTCAAGAGACTTGTTCTCTTTTCATCATGATACAAACAAGAGCTCATATGAACACACAGTGAGAGTCAGCTACCTGCAACACAGGGGTGAGTTCTGAGAAGAAATCTGCCATCGTGAATCTCTGACCTCCTACTCAAACCTCCATAACTAGGAGAAAATAAATTTCTGTTCTTTAAGACACCCAGTTTATGGTATTTGTTATGGCAACCCTAGGACAAAAACACAGCATCATATTTGCATTCCAATTTTAAGGAATATCTTTACCATTTCTTGTAGGGAAGGTCTAGTGGTAATCTCAGAGTTTGCTGAACTTCAGTTCAGTTCAGTCATTCAGATGTGTCTGTCTCTTTGCAACCCCATGGACTGCAGCACGCAAGTATTCCCTGTTGATCACCAACTGCTGGAGCTTGCTCAAACTCATGTCCATTGAGTCAATGATGCCATTCAACCATCTCATCCTCTGTCATCCCCTTCTCCTCCTGACTTCAATCTTCCCCAACATCAAGGTCTTTTCCAATGAGTCAGTTCTTCTCATCAGGTGGCCAAAGTATTGGAGATTCAGTTTCAGATCAGTCCTTTCAATGAATATTCATGGTTGATTTCTTTTAGGATTTACTGGTTGGATCTCCTTGCTGTCCAAGGGTCTCTCAGGATTTTTCTTCAACACCACAGGTAAATAATATCAGTTCTTTGGTGCTTACCTTATTTTATGATCCAACTCTCACATTCACACTTGACAACTGGGAAAACCATAGTTAACTAAATGGACTTTTGTTGGCAAAGTAATGTCTCCACTTTTTAATATACTGTCTAGGTTTGTCATAGCTTTTCTTCCAAGGAAATAGTGTCTTTTAATTTCAAGGCTGCAGTCACCACCTGCAATGATTTTAGAGACCAAAAAAATAAAGTCTCTCACTGTTTATGTTTTTTCCCCATCTGTTTGACATGAAGCAATGGAACTGGATGCCATAATCTTAGTTTTTTGAATGTTGAGTTTTAAGCCAGCTTTTTAACTCTCTTCTTTCACCTTCATCAAGAGGCTCTTTAGTTCCTCTTCACTTTCTGCCATAAGGATGGTGTCATCTGCATATCTGAGGTTATTGATATTTCTCCCAGCAATCATGATTCTAGCTGTGCATCATTCAGCACAGCATTTTGCTTGATGTACTCTGCATTAAGTTAAATAAGCAGGGTGACAATATGTAATAAGACAATAAGACATAAGGCATAAGACAATATGCCTTAATGCACTCCTTTCCCATTGGAGCCAATCTGTTGTTCCATGTCACTTTCTAACTGTTGCTTCTTGACATGCATGCAGATTTCTCAGGAGTCAGGTAAGGTAGTCTGGTATTCCCATCTCCTTAAGAATTTTGCACAGTTTGTTGTGATCCACACAACAAAAGTTTTGGCATAGCCAATGAAGCAGAAGTAGATGTTTTTCTGGAACTCTCTTGCTTTTTCTTTGTTCCAATGGATGTTGGCAACTTGATCTCTGGTCCCTTTGCCTTTTCTAAATCCAACTTAAACATTTGGAACTTCCTGGTTCATGTAATGTTGAAGCCTAGCTTGGAGAACTTTGACTATTACTTTGCCACCGTGTGAGATGAGTGCAATTGTGTGGTAGTTTGAATAATTTTTGGCGCTGCCTTTCTTTGGGATTGGAATGAAAAGTGACATTTTCCAGTCCTGTGGCCACTTCTCAGTTTTCCAAATTTGCTGGTATATTGAGTGTATCACTTTCACAGCAGCATCTTTGAGGATTTGAAATAGCTCAACTGGAATTCCATCACCTCCACTAGCTTTGTTCATATTGATGTTTCCTAAGGCCCACTTTACTTCACATTCCATGATGTCTGGCTCTAGGTTGAGTGATCACACCATCGTGGTTATGTGGGGCATTAATATCTTTTTTGTATAGTACTTCTGTGTGTTCTTGCTGTCTCTTAATATATTCTGATTCTGTTAGGTCTATGCCATTTTTGTCCTTTATTGTGCCTATTTTTGCATGAAATATTCCCTTGGCATCTCTAATTTCTTTAAGAGATTTCTCGTCTTTCCCATTCTATTGTTTTCTTCTATTTCTTTGCATTAATCACTTAGGAAGGCTTTCTTATCTGTCCTTGCTATACTTTGGAACTCTGCATTCAGATACCTATATCTTTCCTTTTCTCCTTTGCCTTTCACTTATCTTCTTTTCTCAGCTATTTGTAAGGTCTCCTTAGGCAACCATTTTGCCTTTTTGCATTTCTTTTTCATGGGGATGGTCTTGGTTACTGCCTTGTGTACAATGTTACAATCCTCCATGCATAGTTCTTTATTCACTTTATCAGATCTAATGCCTTGAATCTATTTGTCACTTCCACTGTATAATTGTAAGGGATATGATTTAAGTCATACCTGAATGATCTAGTGGGTTTCCCTACTTTCTTCAATTTAAGTCTGAATTTGGCAATTAGCCACAGTCAGCTCCTGGTCTTGTTTTTGCTGACTGTATAGAACTTCTCCATCTTTGGCTGCAAAGATTATAATCAATCTGATTTTGGTGTTGGCCATCTGATGATATCCATGTGTAGAGTCTTCTCTTGTGTTGTTGGAAGAGGATGTTTGCTATGACCAGTGTGTTCTCTTGGCAAAATTCTTTTAGGCTTTGCCCTGCTTAATTTTGTATTCCAAGGCCAAATTTGCCTGTTACTCCAGGTGTTTCTGACTTCCTCCTTTTGCATTATAGTTCCCTATAATGAAAAGAACATCTTTTGGGGGGTATTAATTCTATAAGATTTTGTAGGTATTTATAGAACCATTCAACTTCAGCTTCCTCAGCATTAGTGGTCAGGGCACAGACTTGGATTACTGTGATATTGAATGCTTTGTCTTGGTAATTAATGGAGATCATTCTGTCATATTTGAGATTGCATCCAAGTACTTCATTTGAACTCTTCTGTTGACTATGATGGCTACTCCATTTCTTCTAAGGGATTCTTGCCCACACTAGTATATATAATGGTTATCTGAGTTAAATTCACCCATTCCAGTCCATTTAGCTTCTCTGATTCCTAAAATGTCGACGTTCACTCTTGCCATCTCCTGTTTGACTACTTCCAATCTGCCTTGATTCATGGACCTAACATTCCCAGTTCCTATGCAATATTGCTGTTTACAGCATTGGACTTTACTTCCATCACCAGTCACATCCACATCTGGGTGTTGCTTTTGCTTTGGCTCTGTCTCTTCATTCTTTCTGGAGTTATTTCTCCACTGTTCTCCATTAGCTTATTGGGCACCTATCAACCTGGGGAGATCATCTTTCAGTGTCCCATCTTTTTGCTTTTTCATAGTGTTCTCAAGGCAAGAATACTGAAGTGGTTTGCCATTCCCTTCTCTAGTTGACTACATTTTGTCAGAACTCTTCACCATCACCTGTCCATCTTGGCTGGTCCTACATGGCATGGCTCATAGTTTCACTGAGTTAGACAAGGCTGTGGTCCAGGTGATAGGATTGGATTCTCAGTTGACAATATTTTACTCACTATCTTGTGCAGCAAAATTTCCGCTGAACAAATCTATTTATATTCTTTCTAGAGGCTCCTTTTTAAGTGTCAAGCTACTTTTGTTGCTGTTAAGATTCTTTGTCTTTCAGTAGTTTGCTTATTATACATCTTCTAACAGTCTCCTTGGGTTTTTATACTTAAAGTTTATTCAGCTTTTTGAATTTGTAGATTTGTATCATTTATCAAATTGTTTAGATTTCAGCTATCAATTATTCAAATAACTTTTCTTTTTCTATTTCTCTTTCTATTTCTCTTCTCGTTCAGTGACTGCCACCTCCCTCAGTAATGTGTCTTTTTGTCCACTTGATGGTTTCCCACAGTTCATTAAGCCCTGTGAAATTCATTATTATTCTTCCTTCTACTTAGAAACAACAATTTCAAATTTTCTATCTTCATTTTTCTTAATTCTGTCTTTTGACATTTCAAATCTGCTGTTGATCCCCTCTGTTGTTTATTTGATCGGTCATGTCCAAATCTTTGTGACCCTGTGGAGTGTAGCCTGCCAGGCTTCTATGTCCCTGGGATTTTCCAAGCAGGAATACTGGAGTGGGTTGCCATTTCCTACTTCAGGGAATCTTCCTGACCCAGGGATCAAACTCAAGTCTCCTGTGAATTTATCACTGAGTCACCAGGAAGCTGATACCCTCTAATATTTATTTTATTTGTTATTTTACTTTTGAGCTCTAGAATTTGTTTGTTTTCTTTGTATAATTTGCATCTTTTTGTTGATTTTGTCATTCTCATTATATAGCATTTTCTTAATTTCTATATAAATTTCCTGTCTTTAGTTCTTGTTAATGAGTTCCCTTTCTTCTTGAACACATTTAAACATTTTTTAAAAAACACATTTGTGCTAAATATCATGCCTTATGTTCTTCAGAGATGGTTTCTGATGCTATTTTTTTCCCTTGTATGTGCCACATTTTGAAATTTCTTTCTATGCATTGTAATCCTTTTGTTGAAATTTGGATCATTGTTTATTATGATACCTATGGAAATTAGATTCTCTCCCTTACCAGGGTTTTGTTTTTTTAATTGTTAAATACTCAAATTTTCCATTACTTTGAGACTTTTCTAAAACTATATTTGCACTGTCTCTTATACACATCTTTTCACAGAGCTAGAACAAATAATTTCACAATTTTTATGGAAATACAAAGAACCTCGAATAGCCAAAGNATGGAAATTAGATTCTCTCCCTTACCAGGGTTTTGTTTTTTTAATTGTTAAATACTCAAATTTTCCATTACTTTGAGACTTTTCTAAAACTATATTTGCAAGGGCTATTAGTTATTGTATATGATCACTGCTGTTTATTTCCTTTTAGTTTACACTCAATATATTAGCAAATATTTTCTTAAATGCCAGGCTTCTCAGATGGTGCTAGTGATAAAGAATCCACCTGCCAATGCAGGAGAACCAATAGATCACTGTTGGGACGATTCCCTAGAGGAGGAAATGGCAACCCACTCTTAAATTCTTGCCTGAAAAATTCCATGGACAAAGGAGAGTGGCTGGCTATAGTCCATGGAGTTGCAAAGAGTCGGACATGACTGAGCAAATAAGCATGGATTTCTTAAGCGCCAGGAGCTAAAATAAATTTAAAAGCAAACACCTCCCTCCTCCCCCCAAAAAACAGTTAGCAACCAGATACAATATGCACCTATCACAGTATTTGCAAACTGTCTGNTGCAAAGAGTCGGACATGACTGAGCAAATAAGCATGGATTTCTTAAGCGCCAGGAGCTAAAATAAATTTAAAAGCAAACACCTCCCTCCTCCCCCCAAAAAACAGTTAGCAACCAGATACAATATGCACCTATCACAGTATTTGCAAACTGTCTGTGTTCTGGAATAGTCCTTCACTGATTAGGAAATCTTGCTTTATGCCTTAAGGACAAGTCTGAGTTAAAAGCTAAAGATTTTATGAAATTTTTCCTAAACATATATCTTGCCTGGACATATGTATGGATGTCACCATTACTTTTAAATTATCTGATTTTTCCAGAGCCTCATCCTAACTTTTTACTCAGGCTTTTGATAGCCTATATGTATCTGCATCTACAACCTTTTACTTCAAGCATCTGTAGGTTTGCTGTCTGTCTTGTGGCTTTTACAGTCATTGTCCACTATTTTCCTTGCTTCCACTTTGAGCTATGTTGATCAAGTACCTTGCATGAATCCTTCAGACATTCCTCATACTGGCTGGAGCAAACATATAGAATAATTTGCAGGTAAGATCCTTCTTGCTCAAGGGGTGTATGGGGAAATAAGCTGTTGACTGCTCAAGATCTCGTCCACTGCTACTAGGTCAGGGTGGGGCAAGTGCATGTAAAAATGCCACAAAACTTTCCTAGCATTATAAAGGTGGCATTTTCTTGTTTGGTTTGTAGCTTAGATGCCATAAACCTTGGAACATATAGCTTCTCATTGCTTTCTTGATGTTTTCAACGGGAGAATGAGCACTTGGAGCTTATTGGTCTGCCACTTGTTTATGTCACTGTTTTTTCCTTTGTTTATTTATTTTTGATGCCCCACTTGTCCTTTTGCTTTATTTTTCTTTTAAAAAATTAATTAGTTAAGTTTAATTGTAGAAAAAATACTTTAAAATATTGTGAAGGTTTTTACCATACATCAACATGAATTGGACACAGGTATACAACCCCCCCCACCTCCCTCCCCACCGTATCCCTCTGTGTTGTCCCAGAGCACTGGCTTTGGATGCCCTGTTTCATGCATCAAACTTGCACTGGTCATCTATTTTACATATGATAAGGTACATGAAGAACAACTGTACTTTGTATATGCCATTGAATTGCTTCCTGGCTTGTATGTTTTCTGAAGGGAAATCAGTGGCATTCTTATTGAA
>SJYV01021226.1:0-12202 GCA_006410875.1 Neotragus pygmaeus
TCGACTCGAAGGACATGAATTTGAGCAAACTCCAGGAGATAGTGCAGGACAGAGAAGCCCGGTGTGCTACTCTCCATGGGGTTGCAAAGAGTCAGACACGACTTAGTGACTCAACAACAACAACTAACTGTTTTAGCCTCAATTTCCCTTATCTATAAAATGGGAATAACACAGTATCTGCCTTTTTGCATCCTTCAGAGATTTAAATTGAGATAAAGGCATTGAAGATCTTAGTACAGAATGTATTTTCCATTTACTTTTAATTGATTCCTACTGTGAAAGTTCCCTCCCTTAAAAGCCTAAAATTTATAGACCAATAACTCTTACACATAAGACTATAGTAGAAGGGCATATGTAATAAATGCCATGAGAGTGGCATAAGCAAAGTAGGGGAAGATGTGGAGAAAAATGATCAAAGTCAGAGACCCAGCTGTGGTGACAACTTGAAGAAATGCCTCCAGTGATTCAAATGAAGGGTTACCTAAGGTGTTTGAGAAAACACAGTAAAGGTATGATAAGACTCATGGTCAAAAGACAAATTGGAACACATTATACAATTTGAAAATAAAATGAAAAAGCGCTCAAGAAGAAACTGTTAATGAGAACACTTCTATATAAGGAATCTATCTGTGAACAGTAATATGCCCTTTATGTTGTCACCAATTAGGATATGAGGTTACATTATAGATCTTATCATAACAACTAGCATTTACTGGGGAATTAATACATGTCAGAAGTTGATTAGACATATAACAGTCCTACAAGGTAAGAACTACCCCCATTTTCCAGAGCAGATGAGGCTTAATAAGCTTAAGTACTTTAACTAAGGTCAGTTAGCAAATGATGACATGGAGATGCTTCTTGGCTAAAAGTCTGTTCCACAGCCTGTGATATTCTAACTATCATCCTATACCTTTTTACATAATTGCATATTATGGGATTTTTCTTTGGTGATTGTGCCAAAAATATAGTTTAGTCACTTTCATGGAGAGTGAGCATCTCATATAGGATGTTGTTTTTATTTTATTTACCTTTATCTGAGTTTATTTATAACTTTCAAACACATCAACTCTCTGAAAAAAAAAGCATAAGGTCAACTTAGATAAATAAAATTACAGGCTTTATTTTCCAGAAGAACCAGGTAATGCCAAGACCAGCAATGTCTCATAGAAAGAATGGTTGTCCCCATGCTCATAGGGTAACAAATAATCCAATATTTTCTCTTATTCTAGTGATTACAACTAAAGAAAATGTGTTAATTACTATGAAGCCTCTGCTAAACTGGAAACATATCTCTGGAAACACAGAACTATGAAAAATATGTGCGTGTGTGTGTGTGTAGAGTCTTTTAATATGGAAAAAAAAATCATGAGTACAATAATCTATAAACAAAGAGGATAAGTGAAAATCACCATATTTTCTGTTCTAAATTTTCTAATACATATTTAATTTGAACTATAACAGTTGTGTGTGACTTGCCCAATAATGAGTAAATTCTAATCAGAAACTGAAAATAATTCAAGGTACTGCTAAAGATTATATAACTATTTCTATTATTCTATAAAAAACATAATGATTGCCAAAATAGCATTTGCAAGTAGCCATCTAAGGGAAAATAGATAACTGAGGCCATTTTTACATTAAAGACACTATAATCAATGGAGAAAAGTAATCATAAAGAATTTTCCAAAAGACTGTAGAGTATATTAATGCTATTTGTCATATGATTTTGGTTCTCTATCTTCTGGACATAGTAGTGCTGTACTTCCTGAGCTCATAGCTGTGTTAGACCATGCAAACTTTGCTGATCAATGAAACAGGAATAGAGGTGTCAAGTGAGTCATTTCCAGGCTAAAGCATTTCATTATTCATTGAAAACCTGTGGACTTCTCTTTTCTTCTGTCCCACTGACTGGCTAAATTTGAGACAGTAGCTGTTTCATGAATTTAGATTATAAAATGAGGGGTTTAGAAAATGAGTTTCAGTCAAACTGCAATAGACATGGACCATGAGTGATAATTTGTAGCTGTGAGTCATTAAGATTTGGGGGTTGTAACCATAACATAACCTATCTCAGAACTACCTAATAAAATAAAATATAACCTACATATGTAATTTCAAGTTTTCTAGTAGCTGCATTTTAAAATGCCAAAAGAGGGCTTTCTTGGTGGTCTAGTAGTTAAGAATCTGCTGACCAGTGCAAGGGACATGGGTTCAGTCCCTAAACCAGGAAGATGGCTCATGCCATGGAGCAACTAAGCCCATGTGCCACAACTATTGAGTCATGCTCTAGATCCCAGGAGCTGCAACTATTGAAGCCTATATGCCTAGAGCCCACGCTGTGCAACAAGTGAAGCCACCACAATAACAAGCCCACACATCCCAATGGGGAGTAGCCCCTATTTACCACAACTAGAAAAAGCCTGTAGGCACAGTGAAGATTCAGTGTAGTCAAGTAAATAAATAAAATCTTTAAAAATAAGTAATATAAATGCCAAAATAAACAGGTGAATTTGATTTCACTAATATTTAGTCCTACAAATACAAAATATATCATTTGCATCTAAAAATGAAAAAGAAACAGGTGAAATTAATCACCAGTCACATTTCCAGTGCTCAATAGCCAATCATAGCTAGTGACTACTATATCAGAGCAGATTTCACTTATTCTGATGATACAGACAATATATAGTATCTAATTAGTCACTAAAATTCCTTCAAGAAACACAGGAAGACAAATGGGTTCGAAATAGGAAAGTGAAAGTGAAGTCGCTCAATGTGTCCAACTCTTCACGACCCTGTGACTGTAGCCTACCAGGCTCCTCTGTCCATGGGATTCTCCAGGCAAGAATACAGGAGTGGGTTGCCATTTCTGGAAACAGTTGGTAAATTCTGGTTTGCTTTAAGATTGCAATGATTTATCCCAGTGGATATGTCCTCTGAAAAGTGTGAAAACTGAATAAAAAAAACAAAAAAAAACCCATTAGGAAGGTAAATGCAGTTCCAATTATCCTTCACTTGGCCAGTTCCTAAAAATAGAAGTGTCATACTTGGCCAGTTCCTGAAAATAGAAATGTTATACCTTGAAATAGCCACAGTTGGTCCTCAAAAGACCAAATAAGACAAATGACGTTTTTTTTTTTAAGTTTGAAAGACATATCTGAAAGATCAAACATCTACAGCTCATAGGGTCTTAGAGCTGAGAAAAATATATAAGCAAGAAAGAGTGTTTTTAAATGTGTCTAAAGTAATCAAGAGTGAAAGAAATCCAACAACAGAGTGAAAGCTTTGGGTTTTTTTTACAAGAAATGATTATTAGCAACATTGGAAAGTGTAGCTTTGGTGGATTCATGAGTTAAGGGACCAAATTAAAGGAAATTCAAAAGAAATCTAGTGAGGAGGAAATTGAAGCAATAAGTGCAAGGATAGAGGAAGAGTAAGAGCAGAAAAGCATTTCTATGAAATAGAGCTCCATTTTAGTTGAAGAGCCCAGGGAAACTTAATAAGAGAAAACAGCCATTTGCAGATCTGTGTGAAGCTAATGACGAAATGCAGGATTTTATAAGGAGATGAGTGGCATGAGGGCAAAAAAGAGCAGCGGACTTAGGTGAGGATCAAACATCCTATTTGGAGGCTTAAAGGAATAAAATGTAAGGTAGAGCTTTAGACTGGCTGCCAATCAAAGGTAAGATCTTTGATCTGTTGAGAATTACATGTTTAAATAATTGGTTACCTTGATTCTGAATGAAAGGAGGCATGGGATTCATAGGTAGCTAGAAATTTAGCTAGGATAAAGAAAATGAGAACTTGACTGGCTAATAACATGATTTCTATAGTAATGTGTATGTATTTTTTTCATACTGGTAAAAATGAGTAAAATTTTAGGAAAAATAAAAATGAATCAAACCAAGTCTATCATATAAACTAGAATAACTTAAGAATGAAGAAAAATTTAAAGATGATAATTGATTTTTTTTCGTAAAACTGAATACTATAAATACTTGCACTTTTAAACATTCTATAGAAAAAGCAACAATAGGAAATTCCAGAAAAGATTTTTGCAATACCCATGACCATGATATTTTGCCTATATCCTCTTCTGTTTATCCCAAGTTTCAAAATTCTTGAAAAAACAAGGTCTTCAAGCACTATATGTCTATATATTTTCACCTATTTTCCCACAAATGTCCTGACATTAAGGTGTTTGGAAAAATAACAGCAGCATAAAAATGACGAAGACAAAATCAAAAATTCTTTAGTTTATATGCTTAAACACAAAATGTATGAAATACATGTCAGTTTAAGAAAATNTTTGGAATATAGGCCCCTCCCCCGCCCAAGGCCAGGGCGGCCCGGCCGGTCCTCAGGAATGTGCCCAGACCCGGGGTGTGGGGTGGCCAGGAGGCCTCGCTCCAGCCTGCCAGCTGTCTCCTGCCCCCAGCACAGCTCCCCGCTGGCAGGGGTGGCCGGGGAGGGGGCCAGCCCGGCTTGCTGGCAGTGCGAGGCCCGCTGGTGTGGGGCCGCTGCCCAGCCTGGCAGGAGCCTCCACAGACTGGAACACCCCGGCAGCGGGCACCCCCACCCCGCACGCCCACTCCACCATGCCCAGAGCCTAGACAGACGGACAGGTCAGAGAGGTGGGCTGGGAGTTGTCCCTGCTAGGCTGACCCCGACACCCCCCAAGGAAGGAGTCTCCCTGTGAAGAGAGGCCCTGGGCGACTTTCCCAGCCCTCTGCTCCCAAGACCGCTGCTCGATGACCGACGGGTCCTGGCTGAGGTCCCAGGCGCCCTTCCTCCGCCCAGCTCAGGCCTCGTGGGGGGGCCTCTCCTGACGCCCAGGAGGGCAGGAGGCAGTGAGAGAAGCCCTCAGGTGCTTCAGCCAGATTCCACAGCAGCCGGTCCAGCTCGGCCTGGACCACCACAGAGCCCGGAACCAGGGAGGCTGAGCCCTCGGGCTGCCCCATCCTTCAGCCTCTGGGTGGAAACGCTGGGGAACAGGGCGTGGTAACAGGCGCCCCTCCCTCCAAGCAGAGAAGGGGGCATCCCAGCCCACTTCCACCCCACCAGGAAGCCGTGAGCCCCTCAAGATGCCCAGTACCTGGCTGCCACGCCCCAGGGCCTTAAGCACAGCGGATTCACCACAGGCGGCAGATGCACGCTGGCCACCAGCGCGGGGGTCCAGCTGACCTGGCGTGAACACCTGGAGCTCTGGGTGTGGCCCCGACAGGCGTGAGCCAGGCCCTCCCGGGCTGCAGGAGGGGCCCCTGGAGGCAGAGCGAGGCAGCCCCGGCCCCCGGCGCCCCACACCAGGCTGACGAGCATCCTGCTCGCAAGGCACTACCTCCGCCTCCAGTGCAGATGAGACGGGGCTCTGGGGCTTTAGCAACCTGCCCAAGGTCACAGGAGCAGGCAGGGGGCAGAGCCCCGCTCCAGACTCTGCCACCCAGGACGACCCCTGTGTCTCCTCCCCGTCCGAAGCCTGGTCCGGCAGCCCGCTGGCCACCTCACCCCAGGGCCCGGGCCATGCCCGCCGCTCCCTGAGGAACAGCCCTGGCCTCCTCGGCCCCTCTGGCTACCCTGCAGGTGGGGCTGCTGGCAAATGGGGCCCATGGTCCCGGTGAGCCCAGGCCTGTACGCCTGCCAGCCGCTCCTGGCGGGCCTCCCAGACCGTCCTGGCAAGCAGCGGGCCCTGTGAATGCCAGGAGCCCTGCCCTCCTCCTGACAGGACGGGACACCCAGGAAACAGACGCTGGGGCTCAGTCAGCGAGCTGGAGAGGCGCTGGGAGGGGCCTGGGGCGGGCCTCCAAGCCTGAGCAGTGTGGGAGGAGGCGCCCACCCCACCCACTGCCCAGAGCCTGCTCCCGATGACCACAGCCCCTCTGTCGCACGTGGGCAGCCCACCTGGGAGGCTCACAGCACCACACAAGGCCTGCTGTCTGGGGGAAGCCTGAGCGTGCCCCCCAGCCTCCTCCGGCCACCCGTCGTTCCCACCTGCACAACATGAGGCCTGCAACCAGCTCCCCCCGCTGGCCCTGGCACAGCTGGCTGGTGGGCACCAGGCGGGCGTGCAGCGGGGTCCTGCAGGGAGGCCCTGGCCAGGAGTGCTGAGATGGGGAGGGGCAGGGGAGCGCTGCTGGAGATCATTGCTACAAAGACATCCAGACAAGGTGCCCACCCGGCCCCCCACTGGCTGGAGGGGCCTGAGTGCTTGGGAAGGGGGCAGCAGGCAGCAAAGAGCAGGTGCTTGGAGGCAGCGAGCCCCTGGGAGGCGTCCCCACGTGGCCAGGATCCAGGGCCCCGAGGAGCCTCTGCCTGGTGGCTCCTGCGTCCACTTCCTACTTGCCCTGCGGGGTGTCAGGCCCAGACCAGGGCGCAGATTCAGGGGACGCAGACAGTCCGGCCCTACTCTGACCCCAGACCCAGAAGCGGGGAGACCAGCTTCCTATTCCCCAGAAGGCAGGAAACACCCAGCGACGGGGGTCCAGAGGAGTGAGGTGGCTCCCAAAGGGAAGACCCCTTTCCCACGTGAACACGCCCAGAGTGACTAGGAAACGAGGCTCGGCTCCCAGGGCTGTCCTGGAGGGGGCCGGGGCCAGGCTGCCTGCTGGGAGGCCTCTCTAGGTCGCAGACTCCAACACCCTAGCCATGGAACAACTCGATCAAGAAGTTAGAAACCTCTCTCACGCTAACCCACGGCTCTCAGAGATCTAAAAGACAAAACAGACTCTATCGCTTTCAATCATCACTTCTGTGTACGAGACGAGAGGACGCTTCCCCACTGATCAACAGGAAGGACCCCCTCAGGGTGGAGGTCCTTCCCGGTAAAGGGCAGCCAACCCCTGCACCTGCTCGGCGGCAGAGACACCCAGGCCCCACACCCTGCCCAGGACGGAGTCACAGAAACAAAACCCAAACTGGATGGCAGACGGCAGGACAGGGTTCACCCGGTCGACTGAGGACTGAAGGCACACTTCTGGGGAGAAGAGAGATGGCTCAGACTTTGGGAGGCACGCAAGCCCCAGGAGCCAGGCAGGTGCAGGGCCCGCCGGCGGCGCGTGGGCCAAGCCTGGGTCAGGAAGAGCTGACCACGGGCGCGTCCTGCAGCCGCCAGCAGCCAGGCGAGCGGCGCAGCCAGGCCCTAAAGGGGCACAGGGGGCCCTGGGCCAGGCAGAAGCAGGGGAGGACAGGAGGGGGCGCCAGGGAGCGGACAACACTCGACAAGCGAGCAGCTTGTTCCGGACGCGGGACGTGTGCCCACCTGGGAAGAGCCTGGGACGCAGCCGCTCATGGCTGGCACGCTTCTTGGGTAGGGTCAGTGCAGGGCCGGTCCCAGGGCTGATGAGCAAGCCCACCCAAGCCCAGACTAATCACAACAACCCGAGAGGAGAGACACCCGACAGAAAGGAAGGAACCCCTGAGCCCAGCCAGGAACCTGCAGGACACAGAGGGACCACCTTCAAACCTCTCAGAGTCGACTTCGCCCTCCAACGCAGGCGGTGTCAGGAGCGAAGACCCCTCGTGCCCCGTGGCCAACAAAAGCCAAAGCGATGCTGGAATAATACCAACCAAGGCTTTAAAAATTGTCCACGTCAAAGAAAAAATCTTTACAGAACAAAACCACCCAAATCCTCTCATCAGGGCAGACGGGTTGGCCAGCGGAAGGCAGCAACAAACAATGACACTCTAACCGTCTGGGGTCCAGGTGACCCCGGCAGGCACTCCCAGGAGGCGCAGGACGAGGCCCAGGACCGGGGTCAAAGGAGGCCACAGGCAGAAGGGTCAGCCGGGCCTGGAGGGCCTCCCGCCACAGCCCAGGGGCACGCCAAAGGTAGCCAGCAGGTGGCTCTGGTCTGTGATCGTAAACACAGGGGCAGACACGCCTCAGGCACCCACCAGTTTCTAAAGCTGTTTTCAAGGATAAAACGGGACGCTGCAGCTGGTGCACTGGGCCTAAAGTGCCCGCGGGGACACTCAGAGGAGGGCCCGCCTGCCCAGCAGGCCCTGTGGCCGACCAAACAGGAGAGGCCGGGCTCGGGGAGGGAGTGAGAGGAGGGCCCCCGGGACTCGGCAGGAACACGCTCAGAGCTTCTCCAGATGGGACTGGAAGGGCCACCTGACGCTAACGGGCTGCATCCAGCGACAGAGAGGTGGACAGCCCTCTGCCCCAGGAAGCAAAGTGGCCCAAGGTGGTGACCGCGGGCTGCTGAGGCGGGGAAGAAAGCGGGCCTGCGGTGGCCCTCGGGACGGGGCGCAGCAACTCCCAGCAGGCGGCTGAGTCTCAGAGGCACAACCAGCACCCCACTCCACGGATGGGACAAGCCCGCCGTCCAAGGGCCCAGACAAGCGCGGGGAAGTAGCACGCGCCCACAACTCAGAGGCAGGGACCCCAGGAGGGGCCGCGAGCCGCCTCTCGTGAGGGCGACGTGCAAGGGCAACATGCGTGTGCACCACCGCCTCAGGTCCACGAGAGCCAGCATGCTGGCCGCGGGGNGACGGACCTTAGTCGGCAAAGTAATGTCTCTGCTTTTGAATATACTATCTAGGTCGGTCATAACTTTTCATAGGGCAGTTTTTACTGAAAACCCAGGTGGCACAGTGGTTAAAGAATCCACCACCTATACAGGGAAAGCAAGAGATGCAGGTTCAATCCCTGAGTTGGGAAGATCCCCTGGAGTAGGAAATGGCAACCCACTCCAGTAGTCTTGCCTGGAGAATCCCTGGAGGGCTATGGTCCACGGGGTTGCAAAGAGTTGGACACGACTGAGCACAGCACAGAACATGGTAGTTTTGTTGCAAGTTTTTAAAGGACTCTCCATACTGTCTTCCATAGTGGCCACATTAATTTACATTCCCACCAGCAGTGGAAGAGGGTTCCCTTTTCTCCATACCCTCTCTGGAATTTACTGTTTGTAAATTTCTTGATGACGGCCATTCTGACCAGTGTGAGGTGATCTCATTATAGTTTTGATTTGCATTTCTCTCATAACGAGCAGCACTGAGACCTTGTTAGCTATCTGCACATCTTGTTTGGAGAAATGTCTGTTTACATCTTCTCCGCACTTTTGGATTGGATTGGTGGTCTTTCTGGTATTGAATTGCATGAGCTGCTTGTGTATTTTGGAAACAGCTGGAAATTTTGAATGAGGAACCTAAATTTTTTAGGAGCGAGGAGAGATCTGCGCCTTGGAGAGGGCTTCTTTTTCTGAACATTCTGTAATTTGAAGGGTAATTTGTAATTCCTTGTGAATACTGTCTGGTGGCGTTCAAGGGCCTTCTCTGAATTATGTGTGAGGGTCATACTTCAACATTTTTCTGCTGTATCGTGAGAGCTATAGAGAGTTAGGAATCCTTGGCAAAGATGGGCTAGATGTGTAGGAGGATTTGAGAAGAATTTTCTGCTGTCTTCTTTGCTTGCATATGACATAAATATTATTTAAATTTTATGTTTGTATTCCTTCCTATAACTACATTAAATATTCCTATCTGGTTTTGTCTGTTTTGGATTCAAATCTTTTAGAGGAGTGGGCTGTCTTAAGACATAAGCTTCCCACTCTTATCTTTCATCCTCTCCTTAACTCTGTTTTCTTATTTCAAAAGAACATTTCTTTTTAAGTCCTCTTTTTATACATTAAAATCCCCAAGTGGAGTGTCAGACTAATCTCTTCCTGTTTATTATTCCCTTTCAAATAGTTACTACCTTTTCAATCTCCTATTAGTATCAATGAGACTGATCTCTGGAGCTTGCAGTTTTGGAGTATTTGCCACTTTTTCCTTGGCTTGTATCTTAAATCAGTTCCATAAACAGATTCCGTCCAGCTGTTAATTTTGCAGTTACCCATTGTTTTCATTTTTATAGTCATTACCTCTTTCCAGAGCCTTATTTACTTCACATCTAGGCTATTGTAATAGCCTGTTTAAGTCTTTTTCCTTTCATAAAATTTTTCCTGTATACACAGTCCATCCTGCATATTAAAGTTGTTGGTTGCCTCCCATCATCCATTTTCCTTCATCTTTCCCAGCTAGATCATATTTTCTACTTCTCCCTCTTTCTTCATGTGTATTGTTACTGAGAAGCTGATCCCTGCTGAGGTGGATCCTGATTTGTGGTTATGTTTGAAGTTTCTTTTTGATGAAGCACAAAACTTCCTAATGGACACTTTCCCCACTTATTTCCTATTTCTCTGATTTTACTGTTTGAACCACCAAATTTGAGTCCCATCATTCTTTACTGTCTTCCCAACCAAATTTACTAGTATCATTCATCTTGCCTCCTCCTCGCAAAATGACTAAAATGCTCTGCTGCTAAGTCAATTCAGTCGTGTCCGACTCTGTGCAGTCCCATAGATGGCAGCTCACCAGGCATCCCCGTCCCTGGGATTCTCCAGGCAAGAACACTGGAGTGGGTTGCCATTTCCTTCTCCAGTGCATGAAAGTGAAAAGTGAAAGTGAAGACGATCAGTCGTGTCTGACTCCTAGTGACCCCCTGGAGCAGCCTACCAGGCTCCTCCATCCGTGGGATTCTCCAGGTGAGAGGACTCTACCATTCTTTCATTGTGATGATATTNTGCATGAAAGTGAAAAGTGAAAGTGAAGACGATCAGTCGTGTCTGACTCCTAGTGACCCCCTGGAGCAGCCTACCAGGCTCCTCCATCCGTGGGATTCTCCAGGTGAGAGGACTCTACCATTCTTTCATTGTGATGATATTCTCTGGTGTAGAGTCACAGCCTATACTGGACTTAGAACTAGTTCGAAAGGCAACAATCTGATATCATTGCCATTATGGGCCGTGAAAAGAAAAGGTCCCCACTGTCTAAATTTATTTTCTTTCTTTGATTTTTCTTACTTAGTTTTTCCTTTCATTGAATGGTTGTAGTTTAATTTGTATAAGTTACATATATGTATGATAAAACTCTTTTGATCTCTAGATGATTTTCTACCTCTCCTGTTGACAAGTTTGTATGCTGTCCATTCAGCAACTGAAACGAACCTTATGTGTTGGGGAGTCAGGATCACACCCACATTTTGAGATTCCCTAAAGGGACTCATGAGACTCAGCTTGTAGTTGTATTCATGGGGAAGATTTTCTTCAGTGATGTACACAGCTGGCTCACGAGGGAAGAAGGCACAGGCAGAATCTGCAGGAACCCAAGCGTCGATTTCATCGTGCTCCCTCCTTCCCGTGAGAGGTCACACGGAGCTCACTCTTCTCCCGGTGATGAAGGAGGAGCACACACATGTGATGTTTCTGTACAAGGAAGCGCATTAGAAATTTCGTACCCAAGATTTTTATCTGGGGCTTGTAGCCACCTTCTGCCTCGCATGTGCCACTATTCCAGATTCCCAGAAGAAAAGCAGGTTTTCAGCATAAACCATGGTGTTTATACTGTCTAAGAACAGTGAACCACCCGTATTCATTAACGGTTGACGGGGGACATCCTGAGAACTCCAGGTTCCCACATGCCAGGAAAGGGCCAGTCTTACTTACAAGCAGGCCCTTTGTAAGCATGCTAGTCTCGGGCCTGCTAGGTCTACTCTGTTTGCAAACCTTGTCTGTTGGAAGCTTTTCATAACATACTCTTCGCTAACATTTTATTTTTACTTTGTTCCATCCTCAGGGTCTCAGCACAGTGTGTACTGATTTTGAAATGAATGAAGTTTGTGTGTATATCTACTTTATGATAATCAGACTTTGCTTTGTTAGTTCTTTTAAAAATTGTGTTTTCTGTGTCCTTATTAATACTGAGACTAGTGGATAAAGAAACAGTATTCTAGAATTTCATTTGTAGCTTCTCATGGCACACGTTAACCAGTAAAGAACTGCACAGTAGATGATGTTCAGTAAATGTTGTTTACTGATAACTTACGTCTTTAGAAGCATTCAGCACAGAACTGTGATCATTGGATGATTTTAAGAAAGGAAATGATGAACGTTAGTGATTGGGAAATATTTTATTGCTTTAGGTGTGTTCTCATACTAGGATAATTATTTCTTTATTGAGTTGCATACATTTTGAAGATGTAAATGTAAAGTACAATTAATTTAAATAGGCTGGGTAGGTTCAATATTAATAGCTGTAGAAAAACTGTATTTAGGAAAAATACAAAAACAGTGACTACCAGTGCAATTTGGGTTAGGAAATAACTCAGAATCGAAGGAAACCTGGATCTTTTTTTTTCTCATTTTTTTTCTCCCTGTGGACT
>SJYV01021227.1:0-21825 GCA_006410875.1 Neotragus pygmaeus
CAGGTGGTCTGGTATTCCCATCTCTTTCAGAATTTTCCACAGTTTATTGTCATCCACACAGTCAAAGGCCTTGGCATAGTCAATAAAGCAGAAGTAGGTGTTTTTCTGGAATTCTCTTCCTTTTTCCATGATCATAATCTAAATACTTTTGATAGCAAAAAGTAGGTGGGAAATAAGAAAGAACCTCAGACGGGGGAAATGAGTTGGCCTTCTGTAATTTCCACTCACAAAGTATTCTGTAATTCCACAAAGACTTTGGACATTCATTTTATTATGATGGTATGGCAGCATGCAATTCTGCAACATGATCCATAGACCGGAATCCCAGCCCTACTTCTGACTCTTCTAACTCATTTATTAAATATATTTTGAGTGCCTTCTACACTCTGCAAAGCTCTGGGGGATACAAAGATGAAAAAGCCATCTTCTCTGCCTTTGAGAGATGCACCATTTAGTAGAGAAGCTTGTAAACATGCAAAAAATGTGATAAAAATACATCGTGGTAATGCATGTAAAAAGGGACAGTACATGGCTTTAGATACACACCCAGAAAATGTGAGCAATTATCAGGAGTATTGCTGTTATCATTATTAAGTGATAACGGTGGCGTGTTCAATGTCTTAGAGGATCATTAAGGAAAAATTATACCTGGGGTGCTAAGTGGGAACACAGGGGAAGGCCTCACTTCAATCACTTTTGACTTGAATCTTAAGGAAAGATTGGGAGATCATAACTGAGTGGGCTTGGGATGGCAAGCTGGGTGGGGGAGGGTAGGAGTAGGGAAAGGCAATGCGCATGGAGAGAACCATCTGCCTAATGCAGGAATGTAGGGGAGAGCAGCTATGTGCACGTGTGTGCAGTTCGGCTTGGCTAGAGTGTAACAGGGAGGCCGTGTGAGGAGAACGGAAGGTCTCTTCTTGTGGTTGAGGAATTAGATCTTATTTTCTGGGCTGCAGGGATGAAAAGCATTTCATAAACTTCAGTCAGATTTTCATTTCAGAAAACTAACCCTGGCTCTGGTTAATCATCTATACACACAATTGGGATTCACAAAAAACATCTCTAGATCCCAGCTTTCTCAGGTATCATGAACACAATGACTCATGGCCTGCTCATCAGATAAACATGCTGTTGCTGCTGCTGCTGCTAAGTCGCTTCAGTTGTGTCTGACTCTGTGAGACCCCATAGACAGCATCCCACCAGGCTCCCCCATCCCTGGGAGTCTCCAGGCAAGAACACTGGAGTGCTACATGCATCAAAATGAGGAATAAGGAGGTGAAGGTCTCTTTTTTCATGACATTATCTTTAATGCATCCGACCATGTGCCTGATTACTTCTGGGTCTTTGCTTATATTTCCTACCTCTTCCTTTGCCCACAGAATAACTGCTTCCCACCCCCTTTAAACTTCTTCAAGTTGTCAGCATATTCTTCTGGGCTCTGCTCAAGTTATTTCTGGTCGAAAAAGACTTCTGCTTTCATTTTCTATTGCTGCATTAAAAATTCCCATAAACTTATTGGCTTAAAACAGCATTCATTCATTATTTCACATTCTCTGTTGATCAGGAATCCAGACACAGCTTAGATAGGTTCTCGTGTGAGGGCCTTACCAGAGTGAAATCAAGGTATCCTTTCAGAGCTCAGGTCCTCAGGCTCACAAGATGGTTGGCATAATTCAGCTCCTTGAGGTTGTAGGATGGAGGTCCCTACTTTCTTGCAGGAGCCTCTCCCAGCTACTAAACCCTGTCGGCCGTTTCTTGCCGTGTGACCCTCTTGACAACATAGTGGTTTGCTTCCTTGAGGCAAATATGAGATTATCGGCTGCAGCTTGAAATCGCGGACTTCTTCTGTCTCTGACCTTTAGACTCTTCGAGAAAAGGATTCACTTGATTAGGTCAGGCCCACCCACACTCAAGGACAAGGGATTAAGCAGCAGCAGGCGCACCAGGGGATGAGGTTCCTGGGGCCTTTTTAGGAGTCTGCCCACAGACCGTCCCTTACTACTCTACGAAACAGTTCACCTTCTTGAAATTCTTAAACTTCCCATGTGGTCTGTTACCATCCCCTCCATGTAAACAAACACTCGATTGTATTCTGCCTCTTATTATACTTGAGCTGTTGCAGAACCAGTCCTTTTAACTGCCAGAGCCAGAGAGATGCCTTTCTTTTCTTTTTCGCATCTATTTGCACCCTGGCTCATTGCTGGGGAGACTAGAAACTTAAGAGATGCTGGTATTTTTTGTTCATTTTTTCCCTCTTGTCCTAGACATTGCCATGCACGTGTTCTTCATTGGCATGCTAATAATACAGAGAGCAATGACCTTGCTCAAGGCCTCAGGAGAACCCCCCCAAAATCCACGCCACTCAATACCTTTGGGCAGGCTGTCAGTGCAGTCCTGCACACTGGAGACCCTGAGTCTGGGAGTCTTGAGGTAAATCGAGAAACAGCCTTGTTTGGGAACAGAAGTAATTCTCTGCTTAAAAATTATTGTATTCACGTTTGGTTACAGTCTAGCAGAAGCTTAACTGAAGCTTAGGTTTGCTCTGATAGGAAATCTACCTTTCAACTCAGTCTCTGCTTTTACTTTGGAGACTGGGCTTTAAAGGAGAACAACTTGGTAAGCCCCAAATCAACCTCCAAACATTTTATCTCCTGGGATTAACCTTCCAAAGAACAGGTGTAGTGTGTTTGGAAAACAAATGCCTAGCAAATGCCGTTTGAGGCAATCCATGTCCACCCAACTAACTGAGCTTGACAGGTCCTAAGAGATGATAAAGCATATGAACTGCTTTCCACAGAGTAAGTTAGAGCTTAGAGCTTTTTCCGTGGTTACTGCTACCTCTGGCTATTGCACAGCAAAATCACTCAATAACTTTTGATGTAGAGTTTGGGGGAAAAAAATAAAAAGTTCTGGCCCTGTTTATTTTTTTCACATTTGCTGTAATGGCAGATTGTCAAGACAGGGCTATTAAATATGTATGGGTACATGGCCTTGTCCTGGTCAGGTCCAAACTCAACCCACCCACATTGTACAGACAGACTGATGTTTAAAGTTGGACGATGGCTGTGTATATCCAGGGCAGACAGATATATTGTGTATATAGAGAAAATGTATACAACAGACTGTATTTCAATGTATACACTGAGAAATGGGGGCTGCTTGGAAGAGCAGAGATGAGAGTGGGAGGACGAAGGACTCCAGCCTTTCTGAGCCCTAGTTACTATTCTGAGAGGCAGAAAACACTCGGCAGATGAGAACCTGTCAACACTTCCTCCTGAACGTAATAGCTTCATTATCTCCCTGGAGTCACTCACAAGCATCTAGATAATCTAGGACAGTTGCGACCTGTCTCTGGCTGGTCCTAGTAGTGATGCTGACTTAGTTCAGAGCCTCTCAGTCAGTGCCAGCCAGGCATGAGGTTGCCCACACTGAGTAAACACGTGGATGGACTGGCTGGCTAGGGAGAGAGAGGTTAGACCATTGCTCTTTTCCCATGAAGATTTTATTAGAATTCAGAGGAAACTAAAACTGAAAGCAATTCTAGAGATTGCCTCACCAAACCTCTCATTTTAGAAATGAAAAAGCAACTGAGATTCAGAGAAACTGAAAATAGCTTGTGCAAAGGTCCAGCTGCCGAGTGGTCGCTAAGAATAGCCTGGGACCCAGATCTTCTGGCTCCTCTTCATAGTAATATTCTTCCATGATCACTCACACAGAAAAGACCCTAGAACCTTCACCCTTGCGTTCACCCTTAAAGCACTCACTAGGTGTTCCCTGAGTGGCTGCTGGAGTGGGCTTTGCGCTCAGCATGTAGAAAGTAACAAACAGAAGACTTTTCTTGTTTCACGTTAGTGAAGCAACTTTTATGGGCTTAAGGAACTTTCTCTCACTCCCTGTTGTTGCTAGAAATTCTGCCACAGTGCTCCATTCCTAAGCTTAAGACTTAGGCATCCACTGAAATACAGTTATCTCTGGCAAAGCCATAACCTTCACCCCACTCCTTTACTCCCAGGATGAATGATTTTATGAGACTCTCTTCTGATAGAAGAGAGAGGTGGAAGGTGAGGAAGAAGATAGAACGGAAGGTGGGGAATGTCTAAGAGCTGGAGAGAGAAGAGAGGCATTGAAAAGAAGGCTGTTTATGAGGACGGGGCTGAAGAACAAGTTTCATTGGATCATCATTTTCCCAGGGTCTCAACCTAACAGTGAAAATTGTATGATATGGTGGGATTCCCTGGGTGTGGGAGTGGGAAGGTAGATTGCAAAAATGGCCCTTAGTTTTCTTATCCTTAGAATTTGGGCTGCTTTTGTGACTTGATTTGGCCAGTACAATGTGGCAGAAATGATGTTCTGGTTTTGAACTCAAGCCTGAAGAGGGCCTGCATTCTTTATCCTTCTCTCCTGGGATGTTTGTAATCACTGTCTTGTGGACAAACTCAGGCTAGCCTTTTGGAGGATGAGACATTGTGTGGAACAGAGACAATGAGGCCAGCTGACACTTCTTAGGCTATCTGGCTGGTTGCCGACTGTTACGGGTTGAACTGTGTTCTACCCCAGATTTATAAGCTGGAGTCTTGACCCCCAGAATCTTAGAATGTAACTGTGTTTAGAGATAGCTTGTTAAAGACATAATTAGATTAGAATTCAGTCTTTAGATTGGGCCCAATCCTATATGAATAACGTCCTTGTAAAAAGAGGACATTTATACACAGAGGTGTGTGCACAGAAGAAAGGCCATGTGAGGATACAGGGAGATGGCCATCTACAAAGCAAGGGGAAAGGCCTCAGGAGAAATCAAACCTGCTGATAGTTGGATATTGGACTTCTAGCTTCCAACATTGTGAGAAAACGCATTTCTGTTCTTTATCCCAATCTGAGGTGCTTTGTTGTAGCAACTCTAGTGAACTAGCACATACCAGCCTAGCAGCTAGCCACAGATGCATGTGCACATTTTAACAGCATCAGCCAAGTCTGGCTCAAGTTATCAGAGCCCAGACTGATCCCAGCCAAAATTGCTTATCCCTAGAACTGTAATACAAACAAGCGATTATTCATTTAAGTCTCTACTTGGAGTTGTTTTTCTAGCAGCCATGGATAACTGATACAATGGATAGAGATCCACCAGGCATCTTGCTGCAAGTACTTACCTGCTGAGTTGGTCCCCAGAATCCATAGCATTTCCCCATTCATCCCTATGTGTGTGTGCACATGTGTGTGAATGCCCTTTATTAGAAAGGAGTTTACTCTTTACTGACTGAACCCTACCTATCCTCTCATCCCAAGCACCTACACCATCAGTAAGAAGAGCTGAGTTAATTACTGCTGCTCTCATATATTCTCTAGCCTTTCCCAACTGTGCCCACCATCCCTTGGTGCAAAGAGCTTCTCAATCAAGAGTCAGACAACTTATTTGAGTTGCGCCAGAACAACCATCAGAGGCCAGGTTGTTATCCTCCAGTGAGACGGGAAGAGTGGCCTGACATGGTGGTGTGAGGAACAAAGGTCTTGCATATTGGCACTAAACGCTTATGGGTTGGATTTCTAGGTTGGTCAAATTATGTGTCTTTTGGGAAGCTCTGCAAGCAGGTATTTCCTTATGGATACAGTGTGGATAATAGCATGTGCTTACAGGGTTGTTATATAACATTAATGCACATAATTTCAGATAGCCCAGAATTCTGTATATAGTAGACAGTCAGTGCATGTGAACTTTATTTCTTCCCCGTTGTACCACTGTTAGGAGGCTCAGATCCACTTACTCACTAATGTTTTTGTTTGGCATTGAGTGCCACATACTGTTCTAGCGGCAAGCTAGACAGATAATGTCCCTGCTCTTGTGAAGACTATGTTCTATTTGGGAATATGCAGACGTTAAAATCTGTTTATCTATCTGTCTGTCTATCCATCCTCTCTCTGTCTGCCTATCAATCTACCTGTCTACTAACTACTGATCAGTCTTGGAGAGATCACAGTGTTCATTACTTTTCTCCTATTCCTTTATCTTTCATCAGAGCAGCTTCTATTTATTTTAGAAATTGAGCTTCTTTCTGAGTAAGGTTTGGCTTGAAGAAAGGGTTATCTAGTTGGGAAAAGAAGTTTGGAAAAAAGCTCCATTGGTTCATTTGCCTTTAGGGAATTCCATGTTTTTCTGCCCATAAATGATTTTAAAAGTTAACTCAAGCTTACTACTTTAATGTGGAAATCTTACAAGAGTATATAGATTATAAAAAGAAAATTTTGTAAATATGGTACACCTCTCCCTGACAGAGTATGCTGAGGATAGAGTATGCGGAACATAGTGCAGTTTTCTTAGTGGTTTCAAATAATCAGCCTCTTTGAAACATTGGACAACACTGACACCCTTCTCTTCAAAAGGTTCCTAGGTGTTCATACACTGAATTTTTCAGTTTTCTGCTCACTTTTTGGGACCATTTTCTTCTCAGTTTCCTTAACCTACTTTTGTTATTCCTTCTACCCCTTAAATGTCACTGAAACTTTTCTCCTATTTTCATTCTTTCTCAAAATAATTCTTTTCCCCATGTTTCCAACAATCTTCTTGCAGATGGCAAATGACCCCAATTTCATATTTCTAAGGCCATTTCTCTTCAGAGAGTAAAACATGTCAGCTTCTTATGGGGCAGCATGGCCAGCTAAGGTTCTAGGGGTTTTACAAACACAGGCCCAAATCCTGAATCATAGGTTTCTTAAAAGCAGCTCCTACCTTTTTATCTTTCTGAGCTGTGGTATGGCATTATCAAGCCTGTCAGTCACTGGCTTAGAACCTCAGAGTCTTCATCATCTAAAGTTGCCCCTTCACCCCTGACCACCAATAATTTTTAAGATCTGTTGATTGAGTCCCACAAATTATGCCTTCTTTTTATTACCTTGGTTCAACACCCAATTTTCTCTTACTTGTAGTGTTGAAATTGTCTCCTAACTGGATTCCCTAACTTTATTATCTGGCTTTCAAAGTTATCTTTATCTATTGCTTTTAAAGTACTCTTCCTACAGCAGAGCTTTGATTATATCAGTTGCCTATTGGAAATTTCTTATGACTTCCCACTGCATACAAAATAAATTCCAAATTTCTGAGTATATCACCCTCCTTGACCTGAATTGCTTTCTACATTATTGAAGTATAGTTGATTTACCATATTGTATATGCCATTTTCACATGTACAACATAGTGATTCAGTACTTTTATGAATTGTACTCCACCTAAAGTTGCTATAAAATAATGACCCTATTTCCTTGTGCTGTAGACTGTCTGCTTGTTGCTCACTTATTTTATATGTAGTGGTTTGTATCTCTTAATCCCACACCCCTATCCTGCCCCTCCCCTTTCCCCTCTCCCAACTGGCAACTATATCACCACTGTTCTCTGTATCTGTGAGACTATTTCTGTTATATACATTTACTTTATTTTTAGATTCCACATATAAGTGACACATAGAGCTTTAGTCTTTCTCTGACTTATTTCAACAAACATAACACTCTCTAGGTCCATCCACATAGTTGCAAAAGGCAGAATTTCATTTTTTAAAAATCTATGAGTAATATTCCATTGTGTGTGTGTATATATATATATATGTATATATATATATATAAAGTAAAGTAAAGTGAAGTCGCTCAGTCGTGTCCGACTCTTCGCGACCCCGTGGACTGTAACCAGGCTTCTCCGTCCATGGGATTCTCCAGGCAAGAATACTGGAGTGGGTTGCCATTTTCTTCTCCAGGGGATCTTCCCAACCCAGGGATCGAACCTGGGTCTCCCGCATTGGAGGCAGACGCTTTAACCTCTGAGCCACCAGGGAAGCCCATATATATATGTACATGTATATATATATATGGCGTGAGTGCTAAATCGCTTCAGTCATGTCCAACTCGTTGTGACCCTGTGAACTGCAGCCCACCAGGCTCTTCTGTCCATGGGATTCTCCAGACAAGGTTACTGGAGTGGGTTGCCATGCCCTCCTCCAGGGCATCTTCCTGACCCAGGGTTTGAGCCTGCATCTCTTATGTCTCCCTCATTGGCAGGCAGGTTCTTTACCACTTGCGCCACCTGGGAAGCCCATGTATATTAGCACATCTTCTTTATTCAGCACAGGAGACGGGGGTCTGATCCTGGGTGGGGAAGATCTCTTGCCTTTTCCTGGAGAAAGAAATGGCAATCCAGTCCTGTGTTCTTCCCCGGGGAAATTCCATGGACAGAAGTATTCTGGCAGGCTACTGTCTGTCGGGCTGCAAAAGAGTTGGTCATGACTTAGCGACTTAGCAACTAAGCAACAACAACAACCAAGGCCCATCACAATTAATGTATATTGATGCATCATCTCAATGTATCGATTTGTGGTTGCCTGGGGTGGCTGGGACTACCAAGGGACATGAAGGGACATTCTAGGGTGATGGAATGATTCTGTCTTTTTTGGTTAGCACTTACAAGAAGGTATACTTTTGTCAAAGCCCATTGGGTGCATTATATTGTTTCTAAATTACACCTTAATAGAACTGATTAATAAGTTAAAACACTGTTATATTTTATTTCTGCCATTTACTAATAGAGAACACTTTAGCCCCCCTGGCTTCTCTGGTAGCTCAGCTGGTAAAGAATCTGCCTGCACTACAGGAGACCCCAGTTGGATTCCTGGTCAGGAAGATCCACTGGAGAAGGGATAAGCTACCTTATTCTTGGGCTTCCCTGGTGCCTCAGATGGTAAAGAATCTGCTTGCAAAAACAACCTGGCAAGATAGGTATTAGTAATTCCTCTTCAAATATAAGGATGGTAGCATCAGAGAGGTTAAATGAATTGCCCAAGGCCACACAGGTACAGAGAGAGGCTGGATCTCAACGCTCTCTTAGGGCTTTGTAGTTTTATAGACCTATTTGCTTCTATGCTAACAAGCTTGATGTAAGTTTATTTTGTGTCTTCTTGAGTTTAGTTTTCATGTTTTGCTGTTTTCCTCTCTATTCCACTTTTTCATGCTAGACTTTTCTCATCATCCATGTACCTGAGAATTTAGAATCTGGCAGTGCCCCCTCCCTATATATAGTCACTTCCCTTTTTTGATAACTGTTGAGGACCACAAAATTATATAAATGGCTTTGTTGTGAATTTTATATAAAGTAAGAATATATCGATTTGAGGGAAGACAATAGGAGTTTTCATATATATATATATAAATTTATAATTCTAGGGCAGGAACTTTCCTGAAAACTTGAAAAAAATTGAGATATAATATAAATCCAAGTGCACAAATCATAGGGGCATAGCTCCATGACTTTTTACAAAGTAAATATCCATGCAACCACCACTTAAATCAAGTTGTAGATAATTGCCAGCAGCCCAGAATCCTCCTTCGTTTTGGGCAGGAATTTTTTGACAGATATTATGATTCAGTGTTCTTCTTTGCATATGCCTCTGTTCTGGATGGCTGCACCTCTGAATAAGTTAATATTATTCGCTCACTTTAAGAGTCTTATTTTTTGACTGTACGCTATACCTCTGAGATACACAGGCAATGGAACCATGGCGGGGCCCTCCCTCCGTTTTGGGACGTGTACTGCACGGAGGTAGGGGTGGAGGGAGTGGAGGGTAGGTGGCCTGATGAACTCAACACTCCCAGCGCTGGCTCTTTTCTGGGGATCCAACTCACTCTGGTTGTCATGACTCCAACCTCTACACTGACTGAGCCCTGTTTGCAGATTTTTGCGTCTCCCGAAGCTGGTTTCCGGCCACGCTGTTTCCTCGCCTCCAAAACACCTCTGAAAGCAGCCGGTCTTCCTGTGTGGGCATCATGTCACCTGCGCCTGCCCTGAGACTGTGTTTCTTTCATGCTCACTCTGTCCCTCTGATCTGCTAAAAATGTCCTTCTGCAGACTTCTGATGAAGACGAAATTAAACCTGGGGATTAGGGCAGGGGAGGCTGGGGCCAGAGCAAGAATGTGTTGCCTGAGGCCCTGGCTGGGCTGTCTTCCAGCGACTTTGGAGAGGTAGCCCAGGAAAGGACTGGCTGATGAGCTCTGAGCAAACCCCAGCTCCCGGGGCAGCAGGGCCAGATGCCCGGACTGCATTTTGAAGATCAGCTACCAAAGCTGCAGGAACTGGGAGGCAGAGGAGCTAAGGAGGCCTCAGGGAGGCTTGAATCACCTGTCCCCTTCTGTAATTAATGGTTTTGATGCTTTTTTCTCATTTTTGTTTTAATCTGATGATTCAGTGGTGAAACTAGGAGGCCCTGGCAAACTCAAGTGTGTCTTAAGGAAACCGTATTTATGAAAGGGTTAACTTTATGCAGAAGTCAAACCTCGATCCATGAAGATTAGCTCTGGAGAAGGAATCATGACATGCGCGGGGCCACAGGTCAAGTACTATATACACTTGGCCATACTTAGGGTTTTCTTGCTTTGAGATCTCCCAGACATTGGTCTACTTGGCTGGCTTGCTCTGTGTTTCTTATTTGGTCCCCAATGTCCAAATGCCTTTGCTGGAACTCCTACCTCCTTACAGTCAAGATGAAACTTTAGCAAGGCTTTACAAAATACCAAGAGAGAATGAGACTGAAAGAAGCCTGGGAAATACAGGCATATTTTTAATGTCCTGGCACTATTCTGTATGGGTACCTGATGCTGCCTTAACCTACCTGAGAGCTGCAGCTTCAAGCCTCTAGTACCAAAGTCCTTGCAAATCTCAGATGGCCCTTTGCCTGGTATTCTGATTTCTTAGATCTCAGTCTGCATCAGCACGGGTAGAGGGGATCTGCTGACCTTCTCAGCTGAGTGGTAAAGAACCCACCTGCCAATGTGAAAGACTCAGGTTTGATCCCTGAGTCAGGAAGATCCCCTGGAGAAGGAAATGGCAACACACTCCAGTGTTCTTGCCTGATGAATCCCATGGACAGAGGAGCCTGCTGAGCTACAGTCCATGGGGTTGCAAAGACTCGGACACAAGTGAGTGACTGAGACCGCTTGCAAGCACAGAGAATGAAGCACTCATCTTTGATTAACCTCTACTATGTGCCAGGCAGTTTGTAAAGATGTTTGCATGCATCATTTCATTTCCTCTTTTCAATTGTTCTATATGAGGTGCGTGATTAAGCCCATTTTTCAAGTGAAGAAACTGAGGCTCAAACAGATTGACTAGCTCGAGGCCACACAAGCTAGTAAGTGGTGGAGTCAAGATTCAATGGTTTTGTAATGCATGATCCAAGACCTCTTTCTTAATCAAGGTAATGCTTTCGTGATCAAATCTGAGAGAAGACTGTTCTATTGTCTCACCAGACTCTCTCCTCAGCTCTAATCTCTAGACTGAGGACTCCTCCTGGTAATTGCCCCATGAAGGACATGGACCTGTGTCACATTTTAGATGCCAACAGTATAGACCCATTACTATGTATTATCATACCCCAGATTCATAAAAGAACTGCATCAATTAATTAATCGGGGGTCACTACACCATTGAATGATTTTATGTTTTACAAAGGCTTCAGCATTAGATTCTTTTATCGAGCAAACACAGCAGTGCATTTCAAATATGGACTGATTTGCATTCAATCACTCAGGAATATAATTATGCGGCAAGAATAATCATTATTATGTAAGAACAGCTACAATTTATTGAATACCTACTACATACCGTGTGCTTTCTATTTGTGAGTGTTTGTGTGCCAACTTGCTTCAGTCGTGTCCGACTCTTTGTGATCCTGTGGACTGTAGTCCGCCAGGCCCCTCCATCCGTGGGATTCTCCAGGGAAGAATACCAGAGTGGGTTGCCATGCCCTTCTCCGAGGGGTCTTCCTGACCCAGGGATTGAACCCGGGTCTCTTACATCTCCTGCATTGGCAGGCAGGTTCTTTGCCACTAGTGCAATCTGGGAAGCCCATGCTTTATATTCATACTTTATTTATTCATCAAAAGTTGGCAAGAAGGTATATCTTCCTCATTTTAGAGATGAAGTTACTGAGGCACTTTCCTACACTTATAGAAGTAGAAAGGAGCAGGAATAGAAACCCACTAAAGACTGTGCTCTTCACCATTCCAAAAGGATGTGTTAATAAGAGTGTAAATGTATCCCAACAGCCCATCTCACCCTTCTATCATTAGCACAAGTAACTTTTTCTTTTTTTTTTGAATGAGGCATTCAATTTCATTTGCTGGCCTGCAATAAAATCTCCTGTTATTTGAACTTGCTTCTTTCCACTTTTACTTTCTCTAAACTCTTCTCCCAAGTCACCAAGCCCTTTCAAATCTCACTTTCTCTTTAATCTAGACCTCTTGGTACATCTTATCAATGACTCTCTTCCCCGTCGGTATTTTTGATCAAATAGTATTTTTGGTCAAATAGTGTGTGCGTGCCTGCTCAGTCTTGTCTGACTCTGTGATCCTGTGGACTGAGCCCCAGACTCCTCTGTTCATGGGATTTTCAGGCAATATTACTGGAGTACATTCCCATTTTCTCCTCCAGGGGATCTTTCCAACCCAGGGATCGAACCTGCATCTCCTGAGTCTCCTGTACTGCAGGCAGATTCTTTACTCCTGAGCCAACAGAGATGCCCCAGTCTAATAGTATATTTGCTCAAATAAATTCAATTGATGTTTCATATATTCCTTGATGGCTTAGTTTCTGCTGATCTCTCAGAATATAATGAGGAGGCAAAAGACTGTTCCAGGTCTTCAAGGATCTTATATTGAATTGGAACTGTCAGACGTTAAATAGTTAATCATAAGATTATATATAAAATATAAATTGTGATAAATGCTACCATGGCAAAATATAGTAAAAAATAGATATAGCCTCAATCCATTTAATATTTATGGCTACTGGGAACTGTTCAGTGCACTTTAACTGATTTTATTTTCTCACTAATACTTTGGGCAAAGAGGCAATGTGTTCAAAGCCCTATAGCCAGTGAATGGTGGCCCCAGGTTTTGACTTCAAGAAATGAGGTTGCAGAGCCGGAATTATTCATCAAGGCACTATAAGAAATGTACACTGGAAGTACTGACCCAAGGAAGTGATGTTTCAGTGGACATAGGGATGGATGAAAGGGAGGGACAGAAGAAAAACAGTGGGAGAGGACGTCTGGACTCTGCTCGCACTCTTGACCTGTACGCCCTCTCCGTTTTATGAGCTTTGCTGCACTGGCCTTCTTCTCCCACTTGTATACAGTCTTTCTGCGGGATCCACAGGGAAGTGGTCCCAGAAACTCCAAGAATGCAAAAATCTGAGCATGCTCAAGTCACTTATGTAAAACAGCACGGTATTTGCTATAACCTACACATGTCCTCCCATATACTTTATTTTTAAAATAATTTGGTTTTTATATTCATCTATTTGGCAGCCCCAGGTCTCAGCTGGGCCACGCTGGGTTGCCGATCTTCTCTGCAGCTTGTGGGATCTGTGCTTATGGCCTGTGACCTCTTTATTCTGTCACGTGGGCTCTAGTTCCCAGACCAGGGATGAAACCTGGGCCCCCTGCATGGGGACAGGGGAGTCTTAGCCAGTTAACCACCAGCCATCTTCCTATAGACTGTAAATCATTTCTAGTTTCCTTATAATACCTGCTAAGTCACTTCAGTTGTGTCCAACTCTGTGCAACCCCATAGAGGGCAGCCCACCAGGCTCCCCCGTCCCTGTCCCTGGGATTCTCCAGCCAAGAACACTGGAATGGGTTGCCATTTCCTTCTCCAATGCATGAAAGTGAAAAGTGAAAGTGAAGTCGCTCAGTTGTGTCTGACCCTCAGCGACCTCATGGACTGCAGCCCACCAGGCTTCTTCGTCCATGGGATTTTCCAGGCAAGAGTACTCGAGTGGGGTGCCATTGCCTTCTCCCCTTATAATACCTAATGCAACCTAAATGCTATGTAAATAGTTGTAAATGTAGTGTAAATGCTATGTAAATGGTTTCCTGTGCACGGCAAATTCAAGTTGTGCTTTTTGGAACTCTCTGAAACTGTTTTGAAAAATATTTTGTATCTCTGGTGGGTTAAATTTGCAGATGCAGAAACCCTGGATACAGAGAGCAAATCTCATTTCCAAAACTGTCCAGTCTTCTTGTCCATTTCCCAGTGACTCTGAAAAAATTCTTAGGTGTCTCAGCTTTTAAAAGCAAACAGATAAGGCAGAAGCAAGGCAGCATGGTCCTGCATCTCTTTCCATGCCCTCTGCTTCATGCTTCCCTCCCAGCCAACTTCTAGGAAGAATCCTCCACCCGCTCTCTCCACTTGCTCACCCCCTCCTTCAGCCCTCAGACTCCTACCCCATTCTCACTTCGCACAAATCTCACCAGGGACCTCCCATTTCCAAACAACAGAGTCTTCACATCTCCACTTTTCAGGCCTTTGTGTGGCAGGTGATGTCATCACCCCCTTTTCCAGGAATCCCTGCCCTCCCCTGGCCTTGGAGGTGATGTTTTTGTTGGGTTGTCTTCACTGTCTTGATTGTTTCTCCTGAAGCTTGTCTTTCGTGTCCTCTTCCTTCATCTACTTCTTACACGTGGGTGTCTTAGGTTCTTACCTGATAGAAAATTACATGTATTTCAAAGTTTCCACTTGCTTCCTCTGTCTTGGTTCCTGGCACATCTGTGTCTCCAGCCTGGGTCTTCATTCCAAGCAGTCTTGTGCACTAGACGTAACACCCTGATGCCTCACGCGTCCCTCAAATCCATCGTATCCCAAACCAAGTGGTCTTTCCTCTTAAACTGCATTGTTCCTTTTTATTTCCCCTTTGAGTAAATCCCTCCACTATCTGCTCTTTCAGTTCAAAATCTGGGACTCACCTTCTCCCCCTTTTTTTTTACTGTGTCACTATCTAAATAGACGCGGACTTCTGGAGACCCCAGCTGCAGTCTCACTTATTTCTCTCTCTCTCCCCTCCTGACATTTTCAGCAGTTCTTGCCCCAGTTTGGACTGCTATTCTCCCTTATCTTGTCGCCTGCAACAGACCCCTGTTTGGTCTTCCTACCACTGTCTTTTTCCTCCATCCATCACACGCCCGGCTGCTTCCATGATGATTTTTCTGAAGGGCAAATCACGTTGTTTCCTTGCTTAAAACTCCAGATATCGCTGCTATGGAATGAAGTGCAAACTCCTCTGTATGCCGTCCATGACCTTTTACACTCTGGTCCTTATTTATCCTCACCATGGCCCTCTCACCTTGAGTAAACTCTTTGAAGTTCTCTGAATATTCTGGGTTCTTTTAGATCCTAGGATTGGCTCATACCATTCTCTCTGCATGATGAGTGCCTCCTCAATCTAGAGTCCGGTCTCCTCCTTTCCTACGTGGGTTTCTGTGTTAGCATCTGTAACACTTTGCGTTTTGCACTTATTTGTTTATCAGCCTCCTTCAGCCCCATTCATTAGAGAAAGGTCCCTCCCCCAGCTTGCCCCCACTTTTTTCTGCATGTGCCAATAAAATATATATTTATGAATGAATGAACACATCTTGCATGAGTAGAGAAGACATAATTTCATCATGTTACAGCAGGCATTCTGATGTGGGAAGCAGGAGGCTGTGACTTTGGGTGAGTTAATGAACTTCCCTGAGGTCAGTTTTCTCATCAATAAAATGGATTTGCAGGAACTTCAAGACTCAGAGATGGGTTAGATAGTATTTTGAGGTCTTCCTAAGATGTAAGTTACTTTTAATGTGCTGTTCACTAAAAGGATTTAAACGCTGAGTGGTGTTCCCTGTTCAGGATATATTAGTTCTGATTTTCCTTCCTGCCTGAAAGTGCTTTTATGAAATGAATTTTAAACATTATTGGCATTTATTGAGAGCCAGTTCTATTATGTGCTAGTCTATTCAGAACCTTAAAAGGGTGAATGTTGTATCATCCTCACAACAATGTACCCGAGGACATATTTTCGTTACCCCCATTCTTCAGATAAAGAGACTGAGGCTCAGGGTGACTAGCTAGTAGGTGGTGAAGCCAGGATTCAAACTCAGTCACTGCCACTATGATTAATCTATGATTCAACCCCTAACCTACACTAGCTCAGGTTTTGAAACTGTGGTTGGGGAGTCAAGCTTCATTTTGTTATAATATCTGCTATGAGTTGCAAGCTTTCGCTGTGAGGGGCTGGATGGTAAACATTTTCTGCTTTGCTGTTTCCTCTTCTTCACTTTGTTGCAGTGGAGGGGTATCTCGGTTTTGTTTTTCTTTAAAGATAATATAAAAGCTCAAACAAAAACAAGTCAAATGACTTTGTCTTCAGTCAAGTTTGCCATTTTTCTACTTGAGCATACCAAGTCAGGACAATTTTTCTCTTAGACCATGGAAACAATACACAGAATTAACCAGCGTTTTATTAATTCTTGTTAGATAAAGATCATGCCATGCCATTCCACAGCAAACAGATGGACAGTCCCAGCCTCCCTTGCAGCAGCCTACAAAGGTTCCAGTAAATGCTGACCAGCCAGACCAAAAATGTCAACTGTCTGCTCCGTGAACTCTCTGTTTTATAGAATGTCAGGCGCTCGAGGGAGTAAACAACTTAACTTGCCCATTCGGATCTCAATCGTTAACATCAGGGTTCTCCCCCCAAAAATCTGCCACGAAGCAGAGGAGGGGACTTCAGTTCTTTGATGTCTGGCCTTACATTTAAATCAGTCAAAAGGGAAGAGTTTATTCAACCTCTCCTCCCTAATCACTAATGTTATATCTGGAGCAGAAGCTCCCCTGAGAAATTTTAAATGCTTAGCCTTTTGAGGATGAGACACCCCTCTGGGTGTTGAAAAACCCCGTAGAATCTGTGCTCTCCTGAATGCCCAGGCGAATACACACAACAGTTGGCCTTTGTGTTCAGGGGAGTCTTACATATCGAGAACACGATTTAAAACGTCCTGTCTTAACACTTGAAAAACGAAATGCCTAAGTGTGTGTTATCGATCGAAGAACCAGCTCTCTCCTGAGCCAGCCCGCCCACCTGCTCCTTGGCCAACAGCATCGCTCAGGCACCAGTGGGAAAGATTCATGTTCTCCGCGCTTCCGCCTGTGTCATCCGGCTGATGAGAGAGAGCCTGGCGCCCCGGAGGCGCGCTCCCCTCCGTCCCTGCTCCTTGTCGCCGCGTGTCACGTTTCCCTGCCAGCGCATCTAATGGGAGGTCACGGCTCCCTCTCTCGCGCTCCCTCGGAGTATTTTACCGCAAGTGGAGGACGGCCCTTTGGGAAGACGGGAGGTGCAAGCTGTCGCCTCAGACTGCTGCTCGGTGGAGCATCTGTTCAAAATAAATTTTATTCTCCCTTCCACGTGGGACCTTTGGAATGCAACCACCCGACCCCCGGCGAGAGGGGGCGCAGCTGGCAGAACGGAGCCCGGGGTGAGAGGATGCTGCGGGCTGTCAGCGGCCACGCCTGGCCTCAAGGACGTGGTCGCAGAGACGGCCGCTGGCGTGGGGCTCTTTCGTGTTTGGCCTCGTGGCTGCTGTCGTGGGTTGGATGGTGTTCTCTAAATCTTCATGTCTACCTGGGAGCTTAGAATCTCACCTGACTGGCAAATAGGGTCTTTGTGCATGAAATCATCTTGGATTGGGGATAGCCCCTAAATCCAGCGGCTGATGTCCTCACAAGAAGAGCAGCAGGCGCTGAGAGGGAAGGCAGATCACTGTGTGAAGACAGAGGCATAGACGGAGAGACGCTGCCGGGAGCCACCGGAGATGGAAGGGACAAGGAAAGGGAAGACACATGAGAGCCATTGTAGTGAATTAATATAGCCTCTGAGGCTGTGAGGACTTTGGCTTCTGAAAAAGAAAAACCATTTGAGTTGAAACTGAGCAGAAAAAGAAATTGAAGAGGATGGTTTTGGGATTCAATCTTTTTTTGTTTTAACTTCTTTGAACTCTAACTTTTTAGAGAATTTCATCTTTGGACATGAAATTCATCCTAAAAGATTTGTAGTGGAGGAAATTTCATAATTTGGGGCATCTCTATGTTAGTGGCACTTTATTATTGGAGTATCCTTACCTGGATATTTAATCTTACTGTAGAACCTCTCTATTGGATGTATGTGAAATGGAACAAAGAATAAGTTTATTCTTTTCTGTCTTCAGTTGAGTCCAGTTCAGTCGCTCAGTCGTGTCCAACTCTTTGCGACCCCATGAACCACAGCACACCAGGCCTCCCTGTCCATCACCAAATCCCAGAGTCCACCCAAACCCATGTCCATTGAGTCAGTCAGTGATGCCATGAACTGTCTCATCCTCTGTCGTCCCCTTCTCCTCCTGCCCTAAATCTTTCCCAGCATCAGGGTCTTTTCAAATGATCAACTCTTCACATCAGGTGGCCAAAGTATTGGAGTTTCAGCTTTAGCATCAGTCCTTCCAAAGAACACCCAGGACTGATCTCCTTTAGGATGGACTGGTTGGATCTCCTTGCAGTCCAAGGGACTCTCAAGAGTCTTCTCCAACACCACAGTTCAAAAGCATCAATTCTTCAATGCTCAGCTTTCTTTATAGTCCAACTCTCACATCCATACATGACCACTGGAAAAACCATAGCCTTGACTAGAAAGACCTTTGTTGGCAAAGTAATGTCTCTGCTTTTCAATATGCTATCTAGGTTGGTCGTAACTTTCCTTCCAAGGAGTAAGCATCTTTTAATTTCATGGNGGGACTCTCAAGAGTCTTCTCCAACACCACAGTTCAAAAGCATCAATTCTTCGACGCTCAGCTTTCTTCAGTAGATTACTTGAAACATACAAATTCCTAATAAAATATTTATTAGGAATAATAAATATTCCTAATTGGGTCTGATTGGTGGATTGGAATGGGAGTATAGAGGGCAGAACAATGATGAAGGCAATTATGACAGTCTGGGTGAAGATAATGATGCCAGAGTATGAATGGAGGTTAAGAGAAATGTCATAAAAAAGATGAGCTTGTTGGGTGACCCTTTTTCTGTTTAAATCAAACTGTTTTTTTTAAAATGATACATCTAACATGATCCTCTCTTGATCCTCATCAACCCAGAAAGCAATAATAGTAAGTCCTAGATTTAGTATTGCTGAAGTTTGCATGCATGCATGCTCATTCACTCCGCTGTGCCCAGCTCTTTCTGGCCCCATAGATTTGTGTGTGCTCAGTCACTCAGTTGTGTCTGACTGTTTCTGACCCCACGGACTGTAGCCTGCCAGGCTCCTCTGTCCATGGAATTTCCCAGGCAACAATATTGGAGCAGGTTTCCAGTTTTCTTCTCCAGGGGATCTTCCCGACCCAGGGATCGAACCCGTGTCTCCTGCATTGGCAAGTGAACTCTTTATCACTGAGCCACCTGGGAAGCCCCAAAGTTCATTAACCTCTGTCAAATTCCTTTCTAGATGCTTTTCTCCCAAATTACCAAGTATTTTTTTTTTTTAATATTTGCCATATGTAATAAGATGCTATGGATTTTACAAAAACCCAGGGAATTATCCTCACTCTTGAGAAGTACAATAAATAAATGAGAAAAAACAACTGATAATATAAGAAAAACTATCCAAAATGTCAGGTACCATCAGCATAAGTTGCTCAGGAGTTCATCAGAGGGAGCAATTACTGCTTTCTGCAGAGTCAGGAAGGATCTGAGGAAGCAGAAGGGATTGAAGCTGCTCCCGTAGGATTCAGAGAGGCAAAAAGAATAAGAAAGAGGAAGCATTCCAGTGAGGAAATGAGAGAGGAAAGGACGTCCTCTTAAGAGATGTGAAGGAAAAGTTCTCCTACCATGACAACCTCCTGCATTTCCTTTAGGATGGATGTTTCAGCACCCTGCTGGTGGCATTCAGCTGCCCAGGGTGGGTGGAGACCTGAGCAGGTTAGAGGATGGTGTTTATGAGATCAAGTCAGCAACCAATATAGAGCATTTGGCTTTTTTCCTGCTCCTCAGCATTTCAGCTAACTCTGTGGCCATCTCACTGTCACGTGATCAGTCCTAGAAGGAACTGTGAGGCAGCAGAAGGACCAAAGTAACTGAATCCTAATGGCAAGAAAATCGACCTTAGCTCCTCTGTTACTGATGGGGTTAGAGATATCAGCTTTGTCTATGATGTCTGCGGGTTCCAGTAATACCAGGGTGGGTCCTCTCTTAGCTTATGCAAAAATAAAACATAGGGTACAATTATTTCTTAATTAATTAGTTATCTAACTTGGCTATTGGAAGTTTAGTGTTTCACTCACTGGTTGCAATTTCTTTCTTTTTTCAGTATCCAAACAGATATTTCCAAGACACTATTCTCAGTTAATGAATTTCTGAATACTTACTCTTAGGTACTCCACTATTTGGGACATTTTGAAAAAAAAATAAGACATAATCCTGCCCTTTAGAAGCTTATAGTTAAGTGAAAGAGATATACAAATAGATGATTACCATATGCAAGGAATAATGTTTAGGAATATATTTTGGAGTATCACACGTCAGCCAATGAGTTTTGCTAGTGCTGAATAAACACTATTATTACTCTTAGGAGAGATGATCTCCCATCTGTGGCCAACTGAAAATATTATAGTACTACACAGAAACAGTGGAGGGAAAAGGGAAAATGAGGAGTATATATTCGGGCTAAATATATGTGATTAAACTTTGAATGTTTGTGTGTCTTAGTCATTCAGTCATGTCCGACTCTTTGCGACTCCACAGATTNACTGAAAATATTATAGTACTACACAGAAACAGTGGAGGGAAAAGGGAAAATGAGGAGTATATATTCGGGCTAAATATATGTGATTAAACTTTGAATGTTTGTGTGTCTTAGTCATTCAGTCATGTCCGACTCTTTGCGACTCCACAGATTGTAGCCTGCCAGGCTTCTCTGTCCATGGGATTCTCCAGGCAAGAATACTGGAGTGGACTGCCATTCCCTTCTCCAGAGGATCTTCCTGACCTAGGGATTTAACCCTGGTCTCCTGCATTGCAGGCAGATTCTATATTGGTTGAGCTACAGGGAAGTCCTGTGAATAAACTTTATCCTCCCACTTCAAAACTGGCAGCAAGGACAGTTGGTGGAATCTTTGAGGAGTGTTCCATTTAGAAGCTATCTGTCTGATGAGTGATGCTGTGATCATTACAAACAGGAGTGGCAACATCAAAACAGTATCGCATGAGGAGGAGAGTCCACAGGCTATGTTGCAGAGCAGTGCAAAAGGATGAGCAGATATGGTAAATACTAATTCTTCCATCAAACCTCCCACCATTCCTCACTCTCCTGAAGCAGCTGGAGGTCCCATTAAGCAGGCTAGGGCAAGTACAGCTGTCTCTTCTACTGCACATCTCACATAGTGGCATGTCTACTCTCTGCAGAGAAGGTCCATGCTGCATTTAGTTCCACTACACATGACTTATTCTGATCACAGAGTTATCAGTTCTTCTAAGGAATTTGTTTCAAGTCGATATAATTACAGTGCATTTTGGCCAATCATGTAAAATAGCAATTTCCTTCTTCCTCTCCATTACATTTCAGCAACTTAAAAGGTTTCTCTCTTGGATTGAGGCTTTACATCAGCATTTTCTAAGCTGCATTCTGTGTAACAAATTCTCTCTATGCTCGGGGAGACAATTTTCCAGTTACGTAATACAACTCTCTGTAAAATTACAAAGGCAAAGCCACACTACTCCTGATTGTGTTTAGAAGAAAAGATTGGACTTTCCCATTGTCCTAATAAAAGCAGCTTAGACACATCTGGAATCTCCATCTAAGTAACGTCTTTTTATTAGAATGAAAACTTGCTGCCAAATGGGCAATTGGACAATGGAGTAATACTTAAGAAATATTCAGTGCCTAATATCAGGTCGGGCAGAAAGTGAAGAGGAACTAAAAAGCCTCTTGATGAAAGTGAAAGTGGAGAGTGAAAAAGTTGGCT
>SJYV01021233.1:0-24616 GCA_006410875.1 Neotragus pygmaeus
GGGGGGGGACCCAAAGGCATTTACCAGAGGGCCTGGCCAGAGGTGCATTTTCCTGAGTAAGGGTGAGTGGAATGGAACAGGCAGGAGGGACCCTGAGGCGAGTCCAGAAGCTTGGGAGCTCGGGAAAAGGTGGGCAGGGGGGCACTCCCAAATCTTGGAGCCTCTGCATCTAGGGTCACACACACAAGATGCTGCAGCCCCATGAGGACGGGAGCAGATGACACCCGGTGACTTTCAATAAAGCCTCCCTTCCCAGGCTGTCCTCAGAGCCGGAGAGCGAGCCATGTCCGTGGCCAGGTGCCCCCGAGCACAGGCTCCGGGTGAAGAGAGTGTTCTGGCCACCCCCGCTCTGATGCCGGGACCACGCGCGCCACACCTCAGGTCCTGCCGCCGCACTGAATGGGCCCCTGGCGGGCGTGCTGCGCTGACCTGCTTGGTGTTCTTCTTCCCGAAGTTCCGGATGTACATGTCGTACTCGTTCACGGGTGGGAGGTCAAGCAGGGAGAAGGTGAAGGAGAAGTCCATGTCGATGAGCCGGAGCAGCTTTGCGCTGCGCATCCTGGAGGGAAGAGCAGGATGTGAACTGGGGTGGGGGAAGAGCAGGATGGAGGCCAGGGCCTGGGGGCAGTGACGCTCAGTCGCCATGCTGGGGCCCCCTGTGGACAGCGAGGCTGAAGGGCCGAACCCCCACCCCCCACTGCTGCCAGTCCCCCTCTCCTCGCTCCAGGAGTATGTCCAGTGGGGCGAGCCCCCACCAGCCTCATCCTGGCTCCCTCTGCTGCAGAGGGCAGGTGCTCTCGGGGGAGGCAGGGTGGGGAAGGCTGCTTCCTGCCAGCACAGCTCCCTGGCTGACCAGACACTCCCCCTAAGTCCACTGTGTCCAGCCCAACCTGGTGGACTCCAACATCTATCCCCAGACTGCACTGGGCTTGGCACTGCAGACGTGAGCTGAGAGTCTGTCCTTCACTTTCACGAGCTTCTGGGTTCACAGCAGTCAAGCCCGGACTCGGACCCCGCTGGCCCTGGCCCTTCACCCTTATCTCCACCCTTGCTGGGCCGACCCAGGCCGGCACAGGCGGCCGGCAGCCCACGGAGGACGCTGACACGGGGGCTCAGTGCCCGAGACACAGGACGGCTGGCCGACGTGGGGCTCCCTCGCTGAGACGAAGGGTGCCGGCTGCAAGAGTGCGGCCCACACGGTGGGAGGCACGGGGCGCGGGCAGACCTGGCCCACTGTCTGCTCTAGCTCCTACCCCCCGCCTCCAGCCTCCAGAGTGCCTGTGAGGCTGCCCAGCCGTGAAGGCGGGGCTCCCGGGTCCCCCGGAAGTGACACAGATGCCAGGCCGAGCTCGCCTACTGCACACCTGCAACCAGAGCACGAGCCGGGACCTGGGAACCCAGCACAAACGAGACCGCGGCCTGAGCACAGCAGTGACGAGAAAATAAATGCTAATGTTTACAGGTCTGTTGCAGGAAAGTACAGAAACTTCTAATTCCTTCTGCAATTTTCCCAGTACACCTACTTTTGTTTAAGGGCCTGAGTCCGATATTTTTGACGGTGTGAGGCTGTGGCAAAATCCACGAAAATTCCACACAGTTGAGTTTTGGAAGGGGAGCTGCTTGCATCTGCACATAAAAAAAAAGCTACTTTTGTGAAACCGAAATATTTCTTTCAAGCAAAAGAAATCAAGAGTAAACCAATTAGGCGCATGTAAACCAATTATGTTCACTCAACTAACGACAGATGCCTTCTATGTGCACTTAGGAACCACTTCTGCTCATTTCATCTAAAACGTGCAACAAGCAAAATTTCCTATATCTGTGCCACACTACTTTCAGAAATAGGTAAGAAGACGTATAAGCGCGGTCAGCCCTCCACTCCCGCCCCACTCTCCCCTGCGCGCTCCAAAATTCGTTTTCTCAGGCAAGAGAGTTGAGGTGTGAATACACAGAGCAGCTGGAAAACAGAGGCTGGGGCATGCTGGACAAGCCACTCGCTGTGGCAGAAGACAGGAGACGGGTGGACACGGGCTGGGGTTCGGCAGCCCACAGGGTGCAGGCTGGTCGGCCTGGTGATGGGCCACGACCTGCAGAAGCCCCCACAGGACAGACGGCTCCACCCCCTCCCTCTGCGGGGTCCACCTCTGCGGCCTGGGCCACAGGGACCACTGTGGGTCGCGTGCAGACAGACCTGCGTATTTCTCTATGCACATAATTATTCTCACTCTGTCTTCTCCTGCCCCTTGGACGTGTATTTGGATCCAGGCAAAGAGCGCGCCCTGTTCCTGCCCTCTTGCAGCCTCAGAGGCTGTGATCATCAGAGCACCGTCACTCGGGGCTGGCAGGAGCATTCACGGAGAGCGCTCTCCTGCCCTGACAAGTGACCTTCGCACACCCAGGTGCCAAGAGCTTTGGAGCAAAACATTCCCAGTTTCATAAAGTTGCCAAGCCTGCCCCCCCACGGCCGGCCTCCTGCCCATGCCGTCACTTTGTCAGAAGAAATGCAGCCGGGGCCTCAGACGCCGACTGAGCACATGGCATGGGACTGGCCCGCCCCGCCGCAGTGCCCTCCCCAAGGAGCTCCGAGCGCGTCGCGGGGGCTGGGAGTGCCCGCAGGGCCGCTGTCCGCTCACGTACCTGGGACCGGCCCCCCAGCGCACTCCGGGCAGCCATGCTTCTCGACCAGCTTCAAGGACAGCTCGCCGACCCGCTGGTTCTCCGCGAGGATGGCCTTCTGGATCTCCTGGATCTCCCTCCTCCTGGCCGGAGGCAGCTCCTCCACTGCCTCTCCCTCTTTGGGCTCATCCGCCTCACAGTCGTCGGCCCCGTCACAGACCTCGAAGTCGTCCTCATAATCCTGCGCGCAGAGCAGACATGCTCGCAGGCAGAGCACACAGCCAGCAGGAGGCACAGACAGGGCCCCGTGTGCTGGGGCGCCCTGCAGCTCACGGGTTTCTGTGCAAACTGCTGTGCTTGTTCCTCCGCGTTCACACACCCCCTACACAACTGTGCACTCTGAGAGCTCCGGGTGAACAATAAAGTGCAAACATACCTGTGCCAAGAATGGGAGCGTGAGCACACGGAGACCTGTGTACCCATGTGTACTTCATGTAGACACACACACACGTGCACACATATAATGCATATACGTGTGTGCACACACACGTTTGACTGCAGTGCACTATCGACAGGCTAAATTGAAAATTTTAATTACACCATACTGGTCAGCAACGATAAGATATATGGCAAACTTTTTATAGGTACCAGATCTAAATCAAATAGATACAGAGTACTGAGAGCAATAAGAGGAGACAAAAAAAACAACTGTTTCTGATTTTAGAACAAACTATCCTTAAGATGAGAAAATTTTAAATACCTACTTCAAAATCGTCTTCAAAAATGGCTGTATACTCATCTGTTCCTGCATTTTCTAAATCGAGGTCTTCCTTTTCAATTTCCTATGGGCAGAAATCAAACGTATAATTAAAATATTCAATCTCAGATTGATTCTTGAAAATAGGCTGGAAAATACATGTTTTCTGAGATTCACTTCAGGTTGTTAATTTAGAAATTCAAATATTTATATAAAATTAACATAACCTAATCACAGCTCTTAAGTACCCTGACTTATAAGTATGAGCAGTAAAAGGAAACAGGTAACAATCATATTCTTTCTGAGAAAACTCTAAATTCTGAAGGCCCAAGAAAAAAGTGGGTCTCTGGTTACTGAACAAATAAACCAGAGACCCAGCATCGCAGGTTCACCACGTCTGAACAACTCATTGCTCGGCAAACACGCCACGGGCCTCCTAGCCACCCGGGGTGCCTGCCAGGGAGAAACGGGAGGAAGGGGACAGGAGAGTGTCGCTGGCCTGCCGCCCGAGCTCAGGACCCCGCTCCGCATCGGTCTGGAAAGAACGCCCCAGCACCACCAGCGGCTCCTGCAGGAGCTGGCTGCTCCTCCACCGCTGGCTCGGCATTTATTTCTGCAAACTTTATGCTCCCTGGACCGCTCCTCACTGACAACACCGGGATCGTGTCTTGTGACGCCTCTGTTCACTTTTTTGCATTCTCCCCAAAGCTACTGGCTTTCAAGGCAGAGAAACGGCAAGAAGGCTGGGGGCGCGTCCAGCTTGAGCTCCTGGGAGTGTACACCGGGGGCGCAGGGCAAACGCACGGCAGCCCCTGCGGCCCAGCCTCCTCCGGGGCCGAGGCGGACAGACAACGCAGACGGATTCGTCCTCTCCTCACCATGGCCGCTTCGCTCCCCTGCCTCTGCGCCAGCTTCCACACGGAGGGGCCCTCCTCGCGGCCGTGCTGGGGGACAGAGCACAGAGGGTCAGCTGGAGGGTGGAGGCAAGGCCCACCCTCCTCCCGCGGGACCAGGGGTGGGCGCGCAGTGGCACCGGCTGAGCAAAGCCTCGTAGGGAACTCGACCAAGAAAAAAAAAATCCGGGCCTCCGGGTCCTCCTCCGAGAAACGGGAGACTGTGACCCTTCCTCCAGGTGCCGGTGAGGCGGGGGCGCCTGGCTGTCCTGCTGGGGCCACGGCCCCAGGAAGGCTCGGTTCTCAGACGCCACCGCCGACAAGCATCCGATGCAAAGGCGTGGGGACAGCATGGCGCCCCCAAGAAGAGGGGACACCTTTCCGCCCAGAAACTTAATCTGGCATAGTGTGGGCTCTCCGTGTAAGTGCTGAGCAACTATGTCAAGGTAACTCAGGGCTGATGCTAGGAAACTCGTGGCCAGCCATAAGCCAAGCAGGCTGCCAGCTATCTTCAAGATCACTTCTGGGCTCTCTCAGGGGAAAACACACCTCTCCTATTTTGCTCCCTTAGTGAAAAAAGAATGTAAAATGTCTAATTTTGTACATTGGCTACATGTTGACAGACTATTTCAGAAATGTTGGATTATATGTTATTAAAACTAATTTTATGTTTCTTTTTTAAGGTGACCACCAAAAAATTAAAATTACAAATGTGGCTCACATTATAATTCTAGTGAACAATGCTAACCCTTACCAAAAAAATTGAAAGCCAGAAAGAAAATATTAAAAAATGTGTATTTTCATTCAATAATTCCAGTTAAGAAACTTACTCATGAGAAGTAGGGGGGAGATCTGAATCACTGCAGCTAGAGGGGTTTCCACAGAGTCAGGGCAAACAGCACATGCCGCAGGTGTGAGCAAGACAGAAAAAAGGCATCCAACCCCACCCCCAACACAGACATCAGAAGAGCACAGCGAGAAATTATACAGAAAAAAGACTACGTGGGAAGAACCACCTATAAGGCTCACTTTTCACTAAGGTGTGGCTATACCTGGACAGGGAAGAATCCAGCCACTGCCCAGACTGAACAAAACATCCTCACATCAACCAACACAGCCGCACGACCTGACTTATCAGAAAATACTGTGTTTCTCTTTGTGTGCGTGGAATAAAGACCCATAAAAACCCAGCATCAGGTGCTAAAGACACGTCTATCATAGTCCAGTGTTTCAGATAACTATCAGAGAAAGAAAAAGATTATTCTTCCCAGGAAACAAAAGAAAGTAGATTAAACCATTAGGCCATTTAGCTATGACCTAAATCAAATCCTTTATAATTATACAGAGGAGGTGACAAATACATTCAAGGGACTAGATCTGGTAAACAGAAAGCCTGAAGAACTATGGACAGAGGTTCATAACATAGTACAGGAGGTGTGACCAAAACCATCCCAAAGAAAAAGAAATGCAAGAAGGCAAAGTGGTTGTCTGAGGAGGCCTTACAAATAGCTGAGAAAAGAAGAGAAGCAAAAGACAAAGGAGAAAGGGAAAGATATTCCCAACTGAATGCACAGCTCCAGAGAACAGCTAGGAGAGATAAGAAAGCCTTCTTAAGTGAGCAATGCAAAGAAATAGAGGAAAACAAAAGAATGGGAAAGACTAGAGATTTCTTTAAGAAAACTGGAGATACCAAGGGAACATTTCATGTAAAGATGGGTACAATAAAGGACAAAAACAGAGTGGACCTAACAGAAGCAAAAGATATTAAGAAGAGGTGGCAAGAATACACAGAAGATTTATACAGAAAAGATCTTCATGACCCAGATAACCACAATGGGGTGTTCACTCACCTAGAGCCAGACATCCTGGAATGCAAGGTAAAGTGGGCCATAGGAAACATCACTACGAACAAAGCTAGTGGAAGTGATGGAATTCCAGGTGAACTATTTCAAATCCTAAAAGATGATGCTGTGAAAGTGCTGCACTCAATATGCCAGCAAATTTGGAAAACTCAGCAGTGACCATAGGACTGGAAAAGGTCAGTTTTCATTCCAATCCCAAAGAAAGGCAATGACAAAGAATGTTCAAATTACTGTACAATTGCACTCATTTCACATGCCAACAAGATTATGCTCAAAATTCTTCAAGCTAGGTAGGCTTCAGCAGTACGTGAACCAAGAACTTCCAGATGTACAAGCTGGATTTAGAAAGGCAGAGGAACCAGAGATAAAATTGCCAACATACGCTGGATCATAGAAAAAGTAAGGCAATTCCAAAAAAAATCTACTTTTGCTTCATTGACTACACTAAAGCCTTTGTGTGGATCACAACAAACTGTGGAAAATTCTTAATGAGATGGCAATAACAGATCACATTACTTGCCTCCTGAGAAACCTGTACACAGGACAAAATGCAACAGTTAGAACTGGACATGAACTGGTTCCAAACTGAGAAAGGAGTACGTCAAGGCTGTGTATTGTCACTCAACTTATTTAATTTACATGCAGAGTATATCAGGTGAAATGCAGGGCTGCATGAAGCACAAGCTGGAATCAAGATTGCCAGGAGAAATATCAACCACCTCAGATATGTAGATGATACCACTTTAATGGCAGAAAGTAAAGAGGAACTAAAGCACATCTTGATAAGTATGAAAGAGGAGAGTGAAAAAGCTGGCTTAAAATTCAACATTCAAAAAACGGAGATCATGGCATCCAGTTCCATCATTTCATGGCAAATGGAAGGGAGAAAAGTAGGAACTGCAAGATTTCATTTTCTTGGGCTCTGAAATCACTGCAGACAATGACTGCAGCCACAAGATTAAAAGACGCTTGCTCCTTGGAAGAACAGCCATGACAGACCTAGACAGTGTATTAAAAAGCAGAGATGTCACTTTGCTGACAAAGGTCTGTCTAGTCAAAGCTATGGTTTTTCCTGTGGTCATGTATGGATGTGAGAGTTGGACTGTAAAGAAATCTGAGCACTAAAGAATTGATGCTTTTGAACTGTTGTGTTAGAGAAGACTCTTGAGAGTCCCTTGGATAGCAAACCAGTTCATCCCAAAGGAAATCAACCCTGATTATTCATTGGAAGGACTGATGCTGAAACTGAAGCTCCAATACTTTGGCCACCTGATGCAAAGAGCCAACTCACTGGAAAAGACCCTGATGCTGGGAAAAATTGAAGGCAGGAGGAGAAGGGGACGACAGAGCCTGAGATGGCTGGATGGCATCACTGATTCAACTGACATGAGTTTAAGCAAGCTCTGGGAGTTGGTGATGGACAGGGAGGCCTGGGGTGCTGCAGTGCATGGGGTCTCGAAGAGTCAGACACGACTTAGCGATTGGACAACACCAACAGAAGCCAAAATCTGCTTCCCACATTACCGATAACAGAGCAAAGCCCAGGAAGCGGTGTGATGATGATGTTAACACCACAGTACACAATTCTAAAGACATTACATCATCATTATGAAGATTATTCTGGTGATAATTAAGAAAATGGCATAGAAAATGAAGACTAGGATTGTGGTGTCTGAATGATACCATATCACTGACATGTGCTTCTCATGTGTACACATGCATGCATAACCCAGAATGTGAAAGAATTATTACATCTTATGACTTGCATGTGTTTCTCATGTACACATACACACACATGTGCACACACTTAATCCAGGATAGGAAGCAACTGTGAAAGGAGAGGAGCCATGAGGGCCTCAGCGTTAATAACAAACGCCTGAGAGAATCTGCCAATCACCCAAGCCTGCGCTGCTTTGTGGAAAGAGTTCCAACACTAACGCGACTTTTTTACTAAGTTGGTCGCTCAGTCGGTAAAGAAACTGCCTGCAATGCGAGAGATCTGGGTTGGGAAGATCTCCAGGAGAAGGAAATGACTACCCACTCCAGGATTCTTGCCTGGAGAAGTCTGTGAACACGGGGTTGCAAAGAGTAGGACACAACTGAAAGGCAGTATATATATATGTATACCCTCAGACTTCCTATTTCTTCTCTAGGCAATGTCACTAACTTCGATCTTCCAGGAATTTCCCTTTTATCTAAACCGTCTAATCTCTTAGCATGAAATGCTGTCCTTCTGTTTGTGAAAATGGGAGCTGAAGTCCGTCTCTATTGACTTTTCCGATTCTCCCTCTAATTCTGTCTGCCTCTACTTCTTGTATTCTGGGGATCTCTTCTGAGTAGCATGTTCATTTACACTTGTCATGTCTTCCTTGCAAGCGACCTGTCTTATTCTTGGGATGTGTTTTTGGGCCTCTGGTCCAGCCACCCAAGCTCCAGCATAACTGTTGTTTGGTGGCCACCTTGTCCATCTTTTCACTTTAATCCATTTGCATCTTTTAATCTAAAATGTATCTCTCATGTGCCTCGTGGAATCACCACTCAAGTAAACCACATGAAAGCAGGCCTGCCAGGCTCTGCTCTCTGAGTCTCAGGACCACACCACAGAATCCCTGGGAAGGGTCTCACCTTCCTTTTTGAGTCTCTGTCCTTCCTATTAGTCCTCACTAAGTTCTCCGCATGCCTAGAAAGCAGATATGATCAAAGTCAAATTAATTTTCAACAAAGACTTGAAAATTAAAGCATTTCCATCTCAGTGAAGCCTGCTGTCAGCATTTGAGACGATTAAGAACGGCTGTAGGTTGGCATATTTGTAAAGCACGCTTTATTAAAACTATTATTAGAACTTTATTAGAACAAAGGCCTTTTTAAAACTATTTTTTAAACTATAGTTTAAACTTTTTAAAATTATTTTTACTGTCTTAGCAATAGTACAGGATAGGAAATATCTTCAGTAGAGAGAAAAAACTGTGTTTTAACAAACTTGTGTTTATGAAATCCTTATGAAATCCATATACTTTACAAGTTCTAGAAAATTCCTACAATTTTATTAGAGAATCCATCCCAAATGTTTTAGGTTTAATATAATATTTATATTTCCAAAAGATTTATCTTGAACTATGTTCTATTTTTATAGAACATATTTTGTATGTTTACTTTGGACCTAAAATTAAGGTTTTCAAAATTACAACCTGATTCTCAGTATTTGGAACTTAACATTCATATAATTCAACACAGCGTATGTTTAAAATCATACAGAACCAAGCAAAAGCTTCACTGCATTTCCAGTAGATCTGCAATACAAAATCTAGGAATCTGCACCCCAGGCTGAAGTATAACTTTGTGCAAACTTGTAAGATTTAGGGCAAGGTGTTTAACCTGAATCTCACTAATCTGTGAAAAAGAATCACCAAATATCGCTGCTGTAGAGAATAAATTATAATCTGGAGCTCATATACAAAATGAGGATTTACAGGCAAACTCTAACCTTAATCTTCATAAACCCCACCAAACTGGCCTCATCCAAGCTTCACCAGTTAAGACAGGCTCTGAAAGGCCAGCCACTTCCAGGAAGGGCGGACACAGCAGTGGGCAGTGCCCACTCTGTGCCCGACCTGCGACACGGGGCAGCAGGCCTGCTGGGCACGTCTGTGCTCAGCGCCCAGGGGTCAGGAACCGGAAGCCCAGAGCCACTGCAAGGGCCCTCCCCCGCAGAGCGGAGACTCCTGGAGACCGGTGCCCGGGGAGGGCTGGCGTCCTGAGGCCAGACCAGCAAGCGTGTAAAAGGCCAAGCAGGACTCATAACCCATNTCAGCGCCCAGGGGTCGGGAACCGGAAGCCCAGAGCCACTGCAAGGGCCCTCCCCCGCAGAGCGGAGACTCCTGGAGACCGGTGCCCGGGGAGGGCTGGCGTCCTGAGGCCAGACCAGCAAGCGTGTAAAAGGCCAAGCAGGACTCATAACCCATAACGAGCTCCCAGCTCCTGGAGAACCCCGAAGACACAACTTGGAGGGTTTGTGTCTGGAGAACCTGAAGTCTAGCTGTAGTGTACTCTCATCTCCTGGCCATCATCAGGCCCAAGAGGAAAAGTCCACTTTGACGCTTTCTGGGAGAACTGAGCTATAAACACAGCAGTCGGCCGAAGGACACACTCACTCACCGGCTGCCCGTGCCGTCTCTCCTCAGACTCGCTGCTCCATGTCCGTGCTCCCCATCCTGTCAGGAAAGCCCACACCCGTTAATGAGTGCAGCATAACGAATTCACAATTGCTAGGCTCTGAAAAAGAAGTCACGGGCTCAAAATCTAACAACCGCTCTATGCTACAGGCACCTCCTAAAATGACTGTTTTTACCACCTGTCTTAGTAAATAAGGTGCTTGACGTAAGGGAGATGAGTAAGGTACACTAAAGGTGGTTACCTGTTGTCTCAGTGATATTACCCAAGTGAAAGAAACTGATACTTACCAATTCTACACAATTTTCAGAAAATCTGACTAGATCCTTATACTGTTTAAAGCAATAAAACTTTCAAACATTTGGAATATGGCTGTTTCACAAATCTGCACACCTATGTAAAAAATTTAAACGCTCTTCTCTTAAATTAAGTGAATTTTTAAAAACAGAATGTAAATCAACACATGAGGGCAGGCTGTTTAAAGGAGAGCCATCTGTTGAGTGTACAGTGCCCGGAAGCACGCAGGAAAGGAGGGGCATTAGGCTGTGCCCTGAGGAGGGCCTGGGCCAGAGGGGCCGCGCCTCCAGACAGAGGGCTCCTGGGGGGCCGGAGGCGAGGGGGAGGTGGGGAGAGAGAGCCAGAAAAAGCACAGAGTGGAAGGAAGCATGGCGTGCAGGGCAACACAGCAAGTAGCAAACGCCTAGTAAAAGTTAACATTATTCAGACACTGTCTCTGACCAATAAATTCTACTGACCTGCATGTCCACCATCAGGTCACTTGTAAACAAATGAGGTTATGGCCATGACAGAATGCCAGGCAGCTAGTTAACGCCGCCCTGTTAAAGAAGCAATTCCCAGGACAGAAGAAAAGCATAACTCCAATTCTGCATTTTTAGAAAGCTCATTTAAGCTCATTATGTAGAAACAGGACTGCAAGTAACTACATCCTGTTGCTGCTGTTGAGTTGCTCAGTCGTGTCTGACTCTTTGTGTCTCCAGGTACTATAGCCCACCCCACTCCTCATTCCGTGGGATTTTCCAGACAAGAATGCTGGAGTGTGTTGCCATTTCCTTTTCCGAATATATATTACAAAATGGATTAGCTCCAAGTCTAGGATTCCAGGTAACTGTTGTTTTATTCTTATCTTCTTCCTAATTTAAAAATCTTTCCAAAATCAATTAGAAAAAGCATACTTAACATGTTTAACAGGAAGAACAGTCTGGCATCAGTCTATAAAACAGACTGGAACAGAAGAAACAGAACGAAATCAGTAGTGCCAGGCAGGAAAGCATTATGATTCAATGGCTACCTAGGTATAAAGAATTCTCAAGGAAATCAGTCCTGAATATTCATTGGAAGAGCTGATGCTAAAGCTGAAACTCCAATACTATGGCCACCTGATGCAAAGAGCTAACTCATTGGAAAAGATCCTGATGCTGGGAAAGATTGAAGGCAAGAGGAGAAGGGCATGACCGAGGATGAGATGGTTGGATGGCATCACTGACTCGACGGACATGAGTTTGGGTAAGCTTCGGGAGTTGGTGATGGAAAGGCCTGGCGTACTGCAGTCCACGGGGTCGCAAAGAGTCAGACACGACTGAGCGACTGAGCTGAACTGAGCAGACAGAAACACAGAAACCTTGAACAGCCAAAGCGATCTTGAGAAAAAAGATGGAGCTGGAGGAATCAGCCTTCCTGGCTTCAGACTCTACTACAAAGCTAGCATAGTCATCAAGACAGTATGGTACTGGCACAAAGACAGAAATATAGATCAATAGAACAAAATATAAAGCCCAGAGATAAAATCCACACACCTATGGACACCTTATCTTTGACAAAGCAGGCAAAAATGTACAATGGAGAAAAGACAATCTCTTTAACAAGTGGTGCTGAGAAAACTGGTCAACCACTTGTTAAAGAATGAAACTAGAATACTTTCTAACACCATACACAAAAATAAACTCAAAATGGATTAAATATCTAAATGTAAGACCAGAAACTATAAAACTCTTACAAGAAAACATAGGCAGAACACTCTCTGACATAAATCACAGAAAAATCCTCTATGACCCACTTCCCAGAGTAATGGAAATAAAAACAAAAATAAATTAAATGCTGTTGCACACCAAAGGAAACTATAAGCAAGGTCAAAAGACAGCCTTCCGAATGGGAGAAAATAACAACAAATGAAGCAACTGACAAAGAATTAATCTCAAAAATATACAAGCAGCTCATGTAACTCAATACCAGAAAAATAAATGACCCAATCAAAAAGTGGGCCAAAGAACAGACATTTCTCCAAAGAAGACATACAGATGGCTCACAAACACATGAAAAGATGCTCAACATGACTCATTATCAGAGAAATGCAAATCAAAAGCACAATGAGGTACCATCTCATGCTGGTCAGAATGGCTGCTACCCAAAAGTCTACAAATAATAAATGATGGAGAGGGTGTGGAGAAAAGGGAACCGTCTTACACTGTTGGTGGGAATGCAAACTAGTATAGCCACTATGGAGAACAGTGTGGAGATTCCTCAAAAAACGGGAAATAGAACTGCCATATGACCCAGCAATCCCACTGCTGGGCAGACACACTGAGGAAACTAGAATTCAAAGAGACACGTGTACCCCAATTTTCATCGCAGCACTGTTTACAATAGCCAGGACATGGAAGCAACCTAGATGTCCATCAGCAGACGAATAGATAAGAAAGCTGTGGTATATATACACAATGCAATATTACTCAGCTATTGAAAAGCATTTGAATCAGTTCTAATGAGGTGGATGAAACTGGAACCTATTATACAGAGTGAAGTTAAGTCAAAAAGAAAAACACCAATACAGTNCGAATAGATAAGAAAGCTGTGGTATATATACACAATGCAATATTACTCAGCTATTGAAAAGCATTTGAATCAGTTCTAATGAGGTGGATGAAACTGGAACCTATTATACAGAGTGAAGTTAAGTCAAAAAGAAAAACACCAATACAGTATACTAACGCATACGTATGGAATTTAGAAAGACAGTAACGATGACCCTATATGCGAGACAGCAAAAGAGACACAGATGTAAAGAACAGACTTGTGGACTCTGTGGGGGAAGGTGAGAGTGGGATGATTTGAGAGAATAGCATTGAAACATGTATATTACCATATGTGAAATAGACTGCCAGTCCAGGTTCAATGCATGAGACAGGGCGCTCAGGGCGGGTGCACTGGGATGTCCCTGAAGGATGGGGTGGGGAGGGAGGTGGGAGGGGGTTCAGGATGNTACAGGACATATATACTTAAACATTATCAATGATTATCTCTAGGTAGGCTGCTGCTGCTGCTGCTGAAGTCACTTCAGTCATGTCCAGCTGTGCCACCCCATAGACGGCAGCCCACCAGGCTCCCCTGTCCCTGGGATTCTCCAGCCAAGAACACTGGAGTGGGTTGCTATTTTCTTCTAGGTAGGCACCTACCTTTAATTTTCTTCTTCTTATTTATTTGTATTTTGTAAATTTTCCAGAATAGCCAATGTTGACTCTTGGAATTGGAGAAACACACTTGCCTAAACGATCTCAGTGCCTGAGAAGAGTCTCAAGTCTTGGACCCTGTTTTACACTCTTCACCAGAAAAGCTCCCACAGTGCCCGCCTGGGTGTCCTGGGCCCTGCAGCTGAGGCCCGGGGCTGCTCCCTGCATACCTTTCTCTCTCGGTACCTTCTCTCCCGATCCTCATCCCCTCGTTCAGAGTCTTCATCTCTCTGCTCCCTCTCTTCAATTCTTGCATTACTTCCTACAAAAATAAAACACATTTTTAACATGCCCAAACTTTAACGTCCTGCAGCAGTCTCTACAGTACATGTCACACAGTATCACATATGTAAACATGTTCTTTAAGAAACATTCTCCAATCTCAAGAATGGAAAGTTCTAGAATCTAAACTTAAAATGGAATAAAGAAGGAGGAAACCTGGAAAGTGTGTCAGAGGAGCCCCAGACGGGCACCAGCCCAAACACAGGCCTTCAGAGCCCCGGTCGCTGGCAGAGACTCAGGAAAGCAAAGTCCAGTCCAGCTGGGCAGCCGTTCCCTCCCCATGCTCAGCCATGGGGAAAAGCCGCATCAGACAAACTGGGGGACTGCCCCCTCCTGCCCCCAGGTCCCCTGGAGCCTTGCCACCGAGGGCACATGAGTGCAGGAGGCCCTGTGATGCAGGGGGCAAGGATGGCCCACTTCACTGGCCCCAGGCGGAGGCTCCAGCCTGTGATCTCTCCCTGCCATGGGGACCCAATACAACCACCTCAATCACCAGTGATGCCCGCAGCCCCATCCAGAAGCAAAAACCCAGACTTTCACTTTTGAATCTGCACGATACTTATTAGGCTTAAAACTACCAAAACCCACATTTTTAAAGGTGAGGACAAAACTCAACATACAGAGATCACTGAAAACAAATTTCATTCACCACAAAAGTATTCACCAAGCCTGACCACTTTCTAAGTCTTGGAGAAATGAGAACAGGGGCTTCCCTGGTGGCTCAGATGGGAGAGAATCTGCCTGCAACGTGGGAGACCAGGGTTTGATTCCTGGGCTGGGAAGAACCCCTAGAGTAGGACACGGCAGCCCACTGGAGTATTCCTGCCTGGAGAACTCTATGGACGGAAGAGCCTGGCAGGCCACAGTCCATGGGTCACAAAGAGTCAGACATGACTGAGCGACCAAGCGTGCCCATAAGAGGTCAAAACACACAGTGGGTCCCCTGGTGGGGGCGACAGGAGTGCAGAGAAGGGCTAGGCTCCGAGAGAGAGTGGTGCTCAGGGTGGTTCCCAGGGTTCGTGAAGTAAGGAAGGAAGGGAGGGTCTGGGGACCCAAGGGAGACCCAGAGGAGACAAGGGAAGGGGTGAGAAAATGGCCAGGGGGAGGAGGAAGGCCCATCAGAGGCAGGTTGCAGACTCCTGAACAACCAGAGCAACGCGGCACTGAGAAAACAAGATCAGGCAGCAACCAGGACGACCAGAAACAAAAAGGACTTCATTACGAGAAACAGAGCAAGAACATCACAATGATAGTCCTGAAAAGAGACAATGGATGGCAAGGGAGTCTCTGCTAAACTTGAGGAGAGACAGCCTACTTAACCCACCCTGCCCGAACCTCGTGTCCCAAGGCCCAGGCCCCTACAAAGAGCAACACATGCCACCAGATCATGAACTGAGGTCCTGCTTCCATTCCGATCACAGCCTGAGGATGCTGGAGCCACAATATGCTCTTCTAACACACGCCTTTTTAGTATATGTTGGCTAGTTTGAATTTTTATAGGAAGAAGATACCATTTGTATAATAAAAAACAATGACGTTACGTAATTCCATTTGGGAAGAAAAAAGTACTTAGCTCTACCTTTAGAATCTCTAGGAATTTGAACAAATATTTAAATATGGCTAAAATAAATCTGATACTTTTGAGAAATTCTTTTTATTAAAGAGCATTATTTTTTAATTTAAAACAGGGGCTGTGAATTATGGAGGGAATAAATCTAAAGTATATTTCAATAGTAAAACTCCAGCCAATAACTGAGCTATTCACTGCAAACAGTGCAGTGCAGGGGCTCTGACCTCACAGTCAGTCTTCAGAGAAACCACAGGAGACCAGGGGGCGGGGTCGCCTCCACCGAGACACAGACCTGCCCGCCGGCGCTCCGGCCTGTCCCGGTCACGGTCGCGATCTCGGTCGCGGTCCCGGTCCCGATGGCGGTCTCTGTCCCGGTCCCGGGCCAACAGGTTGTGGTGCCCGGCCGCCTGCCTCAGCTCCTCGCGGCGCGCCCGGTGCTCCTGGTCCCTCTCGCGCTCCTTCCCCCGGCCGTGCGGCCTCTCCGAGTCCAGGTCCCGGTGCCTCTCCTTCTGCCGGTCCCGCTCCCTGTCCCCGCGGGGGTGCTCCCGGGCGGCGTGGCCGTTGCGCTCGGCGGCCCGCTCTCTGTGCCTGGCCTCGCGGTCGGGGTCCCTGGGTCGGGGCTCTTTGCCGTCTGCCAGGTCCGCTTCCGACTCCCGCAGCGGTTTCCGGTCTCTGTGCTTCTTCTCCTCCTTGGGACCGGAGGACTGAGCCGCCTACACGAGGGAAGAAGAGTGGGGGTCTACACCCTGGGGTCACACCTGCCAAAGGGCCCTAGGCAGCACTGGCTTGAACAATTGTCGCTCCCTGCAGGCCGGCCTGCAGCCAGCTCGGAAGCTCCGTGACCAGCCAGGTGCTCACCTCCAGGGACATCCAAGGGTGCCGGCCAGTCAAACCTAAAGGGCCCGTGAATCCGAAAGAAAGGAAGGGAGCTTGAGGCTGTGCCCGAAAGCCTCAGGACACTGGCCGGGGTCCCCCTCAGAGAACAAGGACCATCGCCACAAACTCTCAGGAGGTGTTTTGTGTGTGTGTGACCTCCGAGATCCAACCAGTCCATTCTAAAGGAGATCAGTCCTGGGTGTTCATTGGAACTACTGATGCTAAAGCTGAAGCTCCAATACTTTGGCCACCTCATGTGGAGAGTTGACTCTTGATGCTGGGAGGGACTGGGGGCAGGAGTTGACTCTGATGCTGGGAGGGATTGGGGGCAGGAGGAGAAGGGGATGAGGGATGACAGAGGATGAGATGGCTGGATGGCATCACTGACTCGATGGACGTGGGTCTGGGTGAACTCCGGGAGTTGGTGATGGACAGGGAGGCCTGGCGTGCTGCAATTCACGGGGTCACAAAGAGTCGGACACGACTGAGCGACTGAACTGAATGACTGACTGACTGACCTCACAGCATGGCATGCAGGATCTTAGTTCCTGACCAGCGATGGAACACATGCCCCCTGCAGTGGAAGCGTGGTCTTAACAGCTGGACCACCAGGGAAGGCGCTTCTCAGGAGGTCTTGATTGCAACCCTTCAGCTCCCCACATATACACACAGAGACCACACACACACACACGGCCCCAGTTATGAAGCCTAACAGGAACCCCACTGGTGGGATGCTATACACACACACACACACACACACACACACACACACACACACACGCGGCCACACACACACACACACACACACACACACGGCCCCAGTTATGAAGCCTAACAGGACACACACACACACACACCTACACACACACACACACACACACGCGGCCCCAGTTATGAACCCTAACAGGAACCCTACTGGTGGGATGCTGGGCTGAAACGGGCCAGAAAACCGGCCCCAGTTATGAACCCTAACAGGAACCCTACTGGTGGGATGCTGGGCTGAAACGGGCCAGAAAACCGGCCCCAGTTATGAACCCTAACAGGAACCCTACTGGTGGGATGCTGGGCTGAAACGGGCCAGAAAACCGGCCCCAGTTATGAACCCTAACAGGAACCCTACTGGTGGGATGCTGGGCTGAAACGGGCCAGAAAACCGGCCCCAGTTATGAACCCTAACAGGAACCCTACTGGTGGGATGCTGGGCTGAAACGGGCCAGAAAACCGGCCCCAGTTATGAACCCTAACAGGAACCCTACTGGTGGGATGCTGGGCTGAAACGGGCCAGAAAACCGGCCCCAGTTATGAACCCTAACAGGAACCCTACTGGTGGGATGCTGGGCTGAAACGGGCCAGAAAACCGGCCCCAGTTATGAACCCTAACAGGAACCCTACTGGTGGGATGCTGGGCTGAAACGGGCCAGAAAACCGGCCCCAGTTATGAACCCTAACAGGAACCCTACTGGTGGGATGCTGGGCTGAAACGGGCCAGAAAACCGGCCCCAGTTATGAACCCTAACAGGAACCCTACTGGTGGGATGCTGGGCTGAAACGGGCCAGAAAACCGGCCCCAGTTATGAACCCTAACAGGAACCCTACTGGTGGGATGCTGGGCTGAAACGGGCCAGAAAACCGGCCCCAGTTATGAACCCTAACAGGAACCCTACTGGTGGGATGCTGGGCTGAAACGGGCCAGAAAACCGGCCCCAGTTATGAACCCTAACAGGAACCCTACTGGTGGGATGCTGGGCTGAAACGGGCCAGAAAACCGCAGCCAGGACGGTTCCTGAGCAACTAACCACATGGCTTTATCTCTGCGTCAAAACGCCTCTGAAATGAGCCACATGTAAGCAAAGCTGTGAAGAGCTGAGAATCGGGTAACACTATCCAAGATTACCATCCAGGGTCCACATAGATCCAAACTCAAAATTTTTTCCCCCAAATCTTTAAAATATACTACCCAAAGGTGTTTTCGGAGGTCATCTGCTTTCCAAGTATCATCTTTGGTTCTTCTCTGAAAAGAAAAGTATAGAGTTAGAATTTAATTTTAGAGTTTAAAACATCTAATTTTTTATGCTCCAGTGAGCTGATTTTTCATTGGACCATTTTAGTCAATGGCAATCCTTGTTATGCCAGAAATTATTGTCTATCTATAAGAATAAAAGGTATCATAAACAGATTTTTTTTTTAAGTTACCCATAACTGATCACAGGCTACCCTGTATTCCCGCTGCTCTGAGGCTCGTGCTCAGTGCAGACACCCAGCCCCACCTCCCCAGGCAGACCCACAGCGGACCTCTCGGTGGGAGGTTTGCCGGGCAGATGCCTCTTCAGGTGCTGACAGCAACAAGTCCACAACACAGGGCCCCAGCTGTGAGCCTTGGGTGACGATAGAAACTAGTCAAGGGTGGTTTCCTATAGACAACAAGATAAACCTATCCCAACTACGTCATTTGCCTTTGAGAAACTGCCTTAAGAGCATAAATACAGGAGGACCTGGTGTTTAAATTTAAAGCAAATAAAAAACAAAAACACATTCATGGACCAGCCACCAAAAATCATCCTGGTGATGTGTAAATGAAGAAAGCAGGGGGAAAATTCACAAAGCTCATAAAACTAAGGAGAAATAAATAAAAAGCAACAAGGTCAAGAATCTGCCAAAGTACAAGCAGAAAGGGCATCATTCTCTACTCTCAGTGGAACATGTACTCTTTTCTGATAAATTGGTTGATTTAACAAAAGGAGTGCACAGTAAGACATGGTAAGGATGGTGAGCAACAGTTAGCATCACTACAACCTGCAGCTGCTGAACTTTAAAACATTTTCTCTCAAGTTAACTGCTCTTTAGAGAGGTTTAATACATGATCTTTTCCAAACAAATGGCCCAAAGCTGAGACAGTGTGCTGCTGGTGGAGCAGGCAGTGGAGTCCAAGACTTCTACCCATGAGAGGCATCTGCAGGAATGTGATCCAATGTGGAAAACCCACTGGATCGGGGCTCTTAATGGTTGTAATTATATTACTTACGCCAATAAAATTAAAAAAAAAAAAAAAAACAAGGCAACAGATCAACAGGGACCCCAGGATTTTCTAGCTGCCTCTTACATTTTCACTTCGGGCCTTACTTCATCCTGAAGCTTTTCTTTCTTTCCTTTTTAAATTTCTCATTTAAATTCTTTAAACTGTAAAATGACACAGAGCTCCTCATGCCCATCAAAACCCCAGTCATCACCCTACATATGCTTAACCACTGTGCTTCAGACCAGGAGCCCCTGCCTCCTGCCCTCTGCTCCGCCAGGGTCCCATGCTGTGAGGCAGATAAAGGCAAATAAATTAAAACTGAGGCTCCAAGTAGGGAGGCAGTGTTTTCCCCCTTGAGAAGAATAAACCGCAGCCTGAAGACAAAGGAAAACTCCAGAAGAGATGCCTGAACAGCAGAACCTCCAACCTCCTTATGCAAGAGTAACTAATACAAACCAACCCTCCTACTTACATATATTTAGGTACACACATGCCCACATCGCTCTGTGAGCAGCAAGACTGCACTCTCTCCCTTGGTCCAAGCACACAACTTAGCTCTGCAGTGAACTCTGTGTGAACTCTGCTTATATAATCACGATATGACAACTGATGACAAGCGGACATTACAATGACACGACTCCAGTTCAGGCAAACAGAAGGGGTAGCCACTGAGGACCCGGCCTCAGACACCACTCCCCAGCACCGAGAAATGAACTGTCTCTGAACAGCACCACGCCCAAGATCGCCACCAGCGACCAGAACAGCACTGAGCAGCGGCGAGGACCCCAAGCAAGCCCTGATCTCCTCCCAGCTCCAGTGATAATTTTTGACAAACAACTCAAGCAGCTAAATGTAACATTGTAAATTCTTGCCTCTATAAGCCTCCCCCACTTTGCAATCGGGGAACACAGTTCAAGAGCTTGAATCTGTGTGTCCCAAGCTGCAGTCGTAACATACGCCACATAAACACCTTTTAACCTCAATCAAGTCTCCTTTTCTACGATTTTGGTTAACACAACTTTTAAAACTTCCTATAAACAAATCAGAGAAAACAAGTTACAGAATAACTTATGAAAATGTAAAAAATCGGTGCAGAAGACGACAGAAGTCAGGAAGTTGACGCTCTAACTCCTAATCGATATTACTAACATTATAAAAGTGAATGACAGAAGACAAAAAAAGGGAGGGAAATGCATGCAAAGTAACTCCTCGTCTTTTACGGGACAGCTCAGTTACTGAGTTAGTTACTGAGCACTTTAACGTTTAGAACCTCATCCAGCCCTACGTCGGTAGGTTTCCTACGGTCCCACAGCGCGGCCCCGGGGCGCCTCCCGCCCCCGAGGAGGAAGCGGCACCGGCGAGCACGGGCTTGCCCGCGTGGCGTCTGCACCCACCTTCCCCGACTCCATCGCTGCGCGCAGGCCCCGGAGGCCGCGTTGCTCTCCGGCCGGTCAGGCCAGGAAACAGATGCTCGGGCTCCCGGGCCCCCAGCCGGCGTCCCGCCTCCTAGCAACCTGCAGGCTGGGTAGCCGAACACCGAGCAACAGCCGGCCCGGCGTGTCCCTCGGCCGCCCCCAGCGCGCCTGCGCTTCTCCTCCTCCTCCTCCTAACAACTGGTAGACGGCGCCGCGGAGCGGCCTCTCCTAACGCGCTTGCGCCGCCCTTCCTCCTAGCAACCGACAGCCTGGGCAGTAGACCACCGAGAGACCGCCGGCCCGGCGTGCCCCACGGCCTCCCCGGCGCGCCTGCGCCCTCCTGTCTCCTAGCAACCGACAGGCCGGCCCGCGAAGCCGTGAGCGGCTGCTGGGCCGGGATTTCCCTGGGGCCGAGGGGAAAGGCGTGCGGAGCGGGCTGAGCGCGGCCGGAGCTCGGCCCAGCGGCTCTCTGGGCGGGGACGCAGCCGGGCAGAACGGGAGCTGCTGCAGGGAAACGGGCAAACCGCCNGAAGCCTTGAGCGGCTGCTGGGCCGGGATTCCCCTGGGGCCGAGGGGAAAGGCGTGCGGAGCGGGCTGAGCGCGGCCGGAGCTCGGCCCAGCGGCTCTCTGGGCGGGGACGCAGCCGGGCAGAACGGGAGCTGCTGCAGGGAAACGGGCAAACCGCCTTTGAAGCGGAGCGGAACCCAGCCTCGGGCCGGGCGGGCGGAGGGCGCTCTCCTTCCGCGGAGGCACGCACTGCTCGAGTCCTTCTGCCGGTGGTTGACGTTTGGCTCCGTGCGGAATTGGTAGGAATCACAAAGTGTCTGAAAAAGTAGTTGTTGAAAGATTCAACTTTTACACAAAACGGGAGACAAGGGGACTGAGATATGAAGGCACTAGTCTGCATCTCACGTTTATAATATTTTATCACAGCTATTTTAAGGTTAACATAAAAGCCAACTTTAATCATACAAGGCTAGAGAGGGACTGGTCCTGCCCCCGTGATGCACATTGTAACTGACATTTAGCTCTGATTCTGTGAAGTGTTTCGCGTCAGTTTAGCCTGCAAGTGTTACTTAGAAAAGATTTAATTTACCAGTACAGAGAAGAGAGGACTCAAATCTTGTGCTAAGGAGCGCATCCGTGAGTGTGTTATTAGGGGGTCTGTACTTTTGATGTCTTTTTCCATTTTCATACTGTTCATGGGGTTCTCAGGACAAGAATACTGGAGTAGTTTGACATTCCCTCTTCCGGTGGACCATGTTTTGTGTTGTCAGAACCTTTTATTATGACCCATCCATCTTGGGTGGCCTTGCACAGCATGGCTTATAATTTCGTTGAATTGTCTAAGCCCCTTCCCCAGGACAAGGCTGTGATCCATGAAGGGACCATAAAGACGGCTGAACACCAAATAATTGATGTTTTTGAACTGTGGTGTTGGAGAAGACCCTTGAGTCCCTTGGACTTCAAGGAGATCAAACTAGTCAATCTTAAAGAAATCAACCCTGACTACATTGAAAGGACTAATGCTGAAGCTCCAGTACTTTGGCCACCTAATGGGAAGAGCCAGCTCATTGGAAAAGACCCTGATGCTGGGAAAGATTGAAGGCAAAAGAAAAGTGTGGCAGAGGATGAGATGGTTGGATGGCATCACTGACTCCATGGACTTGAATTTGAGAGATAGTGAAGAACAGGGAGGCTTGGTGTGCTGGTCATGGGATCACAAAGAGTTGGACGTGACTTACCAACTGAACAACTTTTGATGTCATGGTTTTGCTGTAATATGCAATTTTGCAGACGTTGTGTTTTGAGTCACATACTGTTACGGTTTATGGATCTACTTCTCTCTGGATATAAAAGCCATTTTCTTGGCTGATTGCCTCAGAAGAGTTAGTATCATCAGATCCAGTCGGCCTTTTATATTTAATTGTTCTCTGGTTTTGAACTTTGCAATACTACCTTTTTCATTTTCACTACAGCATTTAGGAAGAACCAAACAGGAAACAAGAATAGGAAAGGGAATTTCAGTGACAGCCACGATTTACGTAGGGACTGCTCCCAAGGAGGCAGCAAACTGAAAGTGTCCCCTTGGTGATTCATTTAATTCTCCTAATGCTCCTGTGAGACAAGCATGTGACTGTTTTCCAGAGGATGAGCCTGAGGGCCAGAAAGATTAATTTAGTTGCCTGAGCTCAAAGCTAGGCTGGTGGATGATCCGACAGCAGTTAATTCTCTTAACCACTGGGTCAGTCTTTGTCAGCTGAGAAAATAGCTGATACTGGAAAGGCTTCAGCCTTGAGGATAAGGCAGTCAGCTACAGTGTTAGATGAAGTCATGGACACACCCACTGTATGAATGACCTGGGTCTGGCCCCAGAACTCCTCTCTCCCCTCCCGAGAGTAGTCATACACTTCTGTCAGGATCACTGTGTCTTAACTGTCTTCCTTATCTTTTCCCTCTCCAGCCCTGACCAATGCATCGTCCATTGCAGCCAGCAATCTAACAGGTGATGCACTTCTACTCCCTGCTTCTGACTCCATCTGGCTCTCACCCAGTTGCACTATTCGTCACCAAGCAGACTAACTTAGGGTTCCCCAGATGCACCATATTCACAGGCTTTTGCAAGTGCTATCTCCCCTCTCTCACTGTCCCCACCATATGTGCCAAATAAATGTCCACAGAGGAAGTTAAAACAGTTTTTCTTTCTCCTTGGGCCTCTTAGAAGAATTCTTTTCTAAACAATTCATTTGCCAGTCACATTTTATCTTGCGCCAATCACATTTATCTTCTATCACTTTAGTCACTAGACGACGCTCTAGTTCATTTGATGATGTGGGAACTCAATGCTGAAGACAGATAAATAAAACACTGCCTGGGAGACGTCCCTGGTGGTCCAGAAGCTAAGACTGCGAACTGCCAATGCAGGGGGCCTGGGTTCCATCAGGGAACTAGATCCCACATGTAACAACAAGATCAAAGATCCTGCACACCACAGTTAAGACCTGGCAAACCAAACAAATAAATGTTTCTTAAAAAACACTGCCTGGACCTCCAGTTGCTCATAATAGCAAACAATAATTAAACAACATGAAAGTGTAAGAGCTACTCATGAAAATAGAGTGATTGAGGAGGTGACAAAGTCTGCCTGGAGGAAATGAATGAGTTTGGGAAGGGCCTCCTTTCAGGTGGACCCTGAAGCACAAACAACCTACAGGCAGAGACGCACAGAGAACACCTTAGGCAAAAACAAATGTGGGTGCAAGTGCAAAGGAAGGGAGGGAACGGTTTGGAGGGTTTAGGAAATGTAGTAACTTATCTATAGCAGAGTTGTCCGATAGAAATATAATATGAGCCACAGAGTCATTATAAATTATCTAGTAGCCACATTTTACAAAGTGAAAAACAGATGAAATTAAATATAGTATTTAACCAAGTATATACCAAATGTTATCATTTTGTCATAGAAAATATATTTAAAATATTGAGTTGTTTTATACTGTTTTTATACTGTCTTTGAAATCCAGTGTGTTTTTTATACTGACAACACATCTCGGTTCAAACTGGCCCCGGTGGCCAGTGGCTTCCACTCCGGTCCGTGCTGGTCTGGAGAACAGGGTGTGTGAGTCGGGGGAGGG
>SJYV01021238.1:11544-48354 GCA_006410875.1 Neotragus pygmaeus
AGTCCATTCTGAAGGAGATCAGCCCTGGGATTTCTTTGGAAGGAATGATGCGAAAGCTGAAACTCCAGTACTTTGGCCACCTGATGCGAAGAGTTGACTCATTGGAAAAGACTCTGATGCTGGGAGGGATTGGGGGCAGGAGGAGAAGGGGACGACAGAGGATGAGATGGCTGGATGGCATCACTGACTCGATGGACATGAGTCTGAGTGAACTCCGGGAGTTGGTGATGGACAGGGAGGCCCGGCGTGCTGCGTTTCATGGGGTCGCAGAGTCGGACACGACTGAGCGACTGAACTGAACTGAACATGTGTGGGGACTAGATTGTGTGTGCTTGTGTTCAGTCATGTTCGACTCTTTGTGCCACCACGGACTGTCTCCCACCAGGCTCCTCTCCCATAGGATTCTCTGGGCAAGAATACTAGTGGTGGCACCTAGGGGGCCCCGGGGTCTAGATTAGTGATCAAATAATGGTCTTTGCTCTTCCTGATTGATCTACAGAATTCTATAAATGAACCTTTTCAGGGAGAACATATGTGTGTGTGTATATATATCTATATAGTTTCCAGAAGGGGAAGAAAAACATTTCTTATCCAACTTCAACCTTCTTCCCCTCCAGCAAAACACACCACTGATAGATAATAGCCTCTCCTAGAGAGAGGAAGAGTGAATCTACATTTACTCTGTGGGATTTTTCTCTGTGTTAAATCTACAGTGCCATCTACTGAATCAGGTAGGGAATAATGCAAAGACTGTAAAAGCATTTTATAGTCAAACGATAGGATGGCCGGATGGCATCACCGATGCAATTGACATGAACTTGGGCAAACTTAGGGAGATGGTGAGGGACAGGGAGACCTGGTGAGCTGCAGTCCATGGGGTTGCAAAGAGTCAGACGTGACTGGGCAACTGAACAACAAAGAAGCATTGCAGATGACAATGAAAGGAAATCTGCTTTTCATTTAAGACCATATATTTTAATCTCATAATTTAGCTGCTATTTCATTGCAATATTTTGATGTGAGAACACTTTTGAAAAACTCACAGCATTTTAAAATCCATGTAGACAATCATTAGTATGTTGTTGATACATGTTGAATCACCTGTTTCCTTTTTTTGAATTAGTTTTTTAAATCATAGAGTCGAAGATTAAAAACTAAGGATTGGGAATTTGTGTGCAACTGTGGTGGATTCATGTCGATGTATGGCAAAGCCAATAGAGTATTGTAAAGTAAAATTTAAAAAATTAATTAATTAAAAAAAAAAAACCGCAAAACCCCAAAGTATATTTCTAATGTCCTTGTGGCCGCAGTAAGGTTTATTTGAGTCTATTTGGTTTTGCTCCAGATTAGTATTGGTGGAACTGTCTATGCTAGTGTCATGAGAACAGTTTCATGATCCAGTAAATTTGGGAACTACTGTATGTTCAACCCCAATCTCACAGATTCACAATGTACATTATACTCATAGAGGTTTTCAGACACTCTGAAGGCCAAAAATGTATTTAACCTGTCTAATTCCATGTTTCCTAAAATTAGCTGAAGCATTTCACATATTAGACTTCACTAGTGGCTCCGTGGTAAAGAATCCTGCCAGTGCAGGAGACTTGGGTTCAATCCCAGATTGAGAAGATCCCCTGGAGAAGGAAAACGGCAACCCACTCCAGTATTCTTGCCTGGGAAATCTCATGGACAGAGGAGCTTGGGAGGCTACAGCCTATGGGAGCACAAAAGAGTCTGACATGATTCAGTAACTAGATGGCAACGATTTCAAATATTGGTCTTTCGTATGCCAGACACGGTGTTGGGTGCTTCACATATGTTAACTGATTTATGCTTCATTGCAGTCATTTGATTCTAAATTGTTGAAATGGCTTGTGGAGCAAACCAAATGAAACACTTGCGGAGCATATGATTAGAACGCGGCAGTGTTAGACCTAAAACCCAGGCCTGCCTGCCTCCTCAGAAGCTGCTGTTTCTAACTGTATCACAGGATCTCTCAACAAGGCCTTTCAGGTACCAAATAGCTGAGGACAGAATCTTCTGCTTGACCAGGAGGTGGGAATCACAAGAGCCCTGCTTTTAGCTGGATTTTCCCTGGGGTGGAGACACTTTCAAAGCCTGCTGTTGTAGAAGCAGCTGATTCTCTTCTCCAGGAGGTAAGAGATCCTGGCCTGCTGAGCTAGCTGGCCTTTGTGTGTTACCCCTCAGAACCTTCACCGTCTAGTTCCACAGCTGCCCTTATTTTGGAGAATACCCAGAGGAACAGTGTCCCTAGGGAATTCTTAATTTGCATGAGATGTTTTGCCTCTAGTCTCTTTCCAGGTCTGTACTAGGCACTGGTTTTGAAAGCAGAGTTTATAGTCAAATTCTCTGAGATTCAAAGTCACTTCCCTGAAGAGATCATAGCTTTTGTACCTTACTAGTAAAGAACAGCTATTAAAGAACAGACAACTTCAGAAGGTCACTTGTCAAGAAGCTATTTTTAGTGATACTATTTTGGGTACTTTCTGTAGGAAAGGTGGATGAGAGCAGGCCTTTAGGACAGAGGACAGGAAAAGATGGGCTCTCTAAAACCTGGCTGAAACTCTTGCTTTCTGAGTGATTCTCTCGGTTTCTTCAGGTGTTGAAAGGAAGTGAGTGTACCTAGTACTTGAGGCTGAATTCAGTACCAGATGAGATCCTGAAGATCTGCATTCTCCCACTCCAAGTTGTTATAAGTCTATAAAATCCAGCAAAGACAATGTGGAAAACAATTGGCATGGTTTATTAATACGACAAAGGAAACTTGCATGTCTGACCCATGATGTAGAAACTATTTGGGATTCCCTCACCTCTTCAAATGGTAGATTAAAAGGAAAGTGAATTTTAACAGTTTGATCTGGAGAGAGGCAGCCAAGATGGTGAATAGGAAGACCTGAATTCGTCTCCCCCACTGGGTACACCAAAATTCCAACTACTTGCCGAGCAACCATCTATGAGAATGACCTGAAGACTAGCAGAAAAGATTTTTCCACAACTAGACACACAGAATGGAATCACAATGAGACAGGTAGGAGGGATGGAGACACGGTATAGTCAGGACACACCCGCCGGGGTTGCTGCCCCACGAACAGGAGGAGTATGACAATTGTAGATGTCCTCCTCCTCAAGGAATGAGGGGTCCAAGTCCCACATCAGACTCCGCACCCTGGGAGTCCTGCACTGGGAAGACAAGTTCCCAGAATGTCTGGATTTGAAACAAACATCAGGGCTTATGTTTGGGAGAGCCAGAGAGTTATAGGAAATAGACTCTGTTCTTAGAGGGTACGGGCAAAATCTCAAACTCTTGAAGTCCAGGTAGAGAGGTAGTAGATTGAAAGAAACCTGGGTGTCAGACCCACTTGCTGATCCAGGAGGCAACAGGGACTGCCCCTGAGAATGGAGATGCTAGAAGCAGGCCTATTTGAGAGCTCATTCTACCACAATAACATTGATTCTGGCAAGCAGTATTTTAGAATTCTCTCTTTAGACTATTAACCCTAGAAGTCTAGTCCCACCTGCCAGAAGACTGACATCGGCTCCATGTCCCCCCATGCCCGGGCCATACAGCCAACCATGCAGGAAACCTACCTTTGTCTCCAGCAGTCCTGCAGCCGCTGCACAAGGCTCAGCCGTGCAACCAACCAGACTGGAGGCCATCCTTGCCTAGCACACCCAGAGGAGTCAGCCCACTGCAACAGAAAGGCTCGCGCAGCCCACATAGCAGCCACACCTATAGCACGCACCTCTGGGGGCCATAGCGGGCAAAGCTCCTGAGCCACATAGGACATCTATATGAGGCCACTTGTCCCAAACTGGGAAATATAACCAGCCTACCACCTAACACAGAGACACAGATTGGGCAAAATGAGGACATAGAGAAATATATTTCTGATAAAGGAATAAGACATAATCTCAGACGAAGAACTAAAAAGTAGAGCTATTCTATCCAATAAAGAGTTAGAGGTTATGATCATAAAGATGCTAACTGATGCAGTAGAAAAATGGATAAACACTGAGAATGTCAACAAGGAGATGTTATAAAGAACCAAACAAAGTAAAGGGTTCCCTGGTGCCTCAGGTGGTAAAGAATCTAACCTACCTGCAATGTGGGAGACCCAGGTTCAGTCTCTGAGTTGGGAAGATCCCCTGGAGAAGGGAATGGGTACCCACTCCAGTATTATTGCCTGGGGAATTCCAAGCACAGAAGAGCCTGGCAGGCTTAAGTCCGTGGAGTCACAAAGAGTCACACATGACTGAGTGACTAACACTAAACAGCAGAAGAATATAATGACTGAAGTAAAAATTACAGTAGAAGGAATCAACAATAGATTAGATGATAAAGAGGCATGGATCAGTGAAGTGGAAGACAGAGTTGGGGGAATCATCCAAGCTGAAAAGAAAAAAAGAATTTTTAAAAATTAGTATAGTCTGAGACCTCTTCGACAATATCAAGTGTACTAACATTGGCATTTTAGGAATCCCAGAAAGAGAAGAGAGTAAGTGGTATTTCTTCTTATTTGAAGAAATAATAGCGGAAAATTTCCCTAATCTGGGAAAAGAAATAGACATCCAGGTGCAGGAAATACAGACAGTCTCAAACAAGATGAAGCCAAAGAGGTCCACATCAAGACACATTATAATTTTAAAAATTAATTTATTTTAATTGGAGTATAATTACTTTATAATATTGTGATGGATTTTGACATCAGTTCAGTCTCTCAGTCATATCTGACTCTTTGCGACCCCATGAACTGCAGTACACCATGCCTCCCTGTCCTTCACCAACTTCTGGAGCCCACCCAAACCCATGTCCATTAAGTTAGTGATGCCATCCAACCATTTCATCCTCTGTTGTCCCCTTCTCCTCCTGCTTTCCCAGCATCAGAGTCTTTTCAAATGAATCAGCTCTTCACATCAGGTGGCCAAAGTATTGGAGTTTCAGCTTCAACATCAGTCCTACCAATAAACACCCAGGACTGATCTCCCTTAGGATGGACAGGTTGGATCTCTTTGCAGTCCATACATCAACATAAATCAGCCATGGTATACATGTGTCCCCCCATCCTGAAACCTCCCACCTCCCTCCCCGCCCTCTCTCTCTAGGTTGTCCCAGAGCACCAGCTTTGGGTGCCCTGCTTCATGCATCGAATTTGCACTGGTCATCTGTTTTATATATGGTAATGTACATGTTTCAATGCAATTCTCTCAAATCATCCCACCCTCAGTTTCTCCCACTGAGTCCAAAAGTCTGTTCTTTACATCTGTGTCTCCTTTGCTGCCTTACATGTAAGATTGTCAGTACCGTCTTTTTAAATTCCATATATATGCGATCAGTTCAGTTCAGTCGCTCAGTCGTGTCTGACTCTTTGCAACCCCATGAATCGCAGCACGCCAGGCCTCCCTAACCATCACCAACTCCCAGAGTTCACTCAGACTCACGTCCATCGAGTCCGTGATGCCATCCAGCCATCTCATCCTCTGTCGTCCCCTTCTCCTCCTGCCCCCAATCCCTCCCAGCATCAGAGTCTTTTCCAGTGACTCATATACAGTATTTGTCTTTCTCTTTCTGACTTACTTCACTCTGTATAAAACGGCAAAAGTTAGAGATAAACAGAGAATCTTAAAAGCAGCAAGAGGAAGGCAACTAGTTACACGCAAGGGGAGTCCCGTAGTCACGTGTGGCTCTTTGCAACCCTGTGGACTTCAGCCTGCCAGACTCTTGCTGACTTTTCAGCAGAAGCACTGCAGGCCAAAAGGGAGTGGCATGATCTGTTCAAGGTGATGAAATGAGAAAAACCTACGGTCAAGAATATTTGGCAAGACTATCATTCAGAGACAAGATAAAGAGTTCAGACAAGCAAAAGCTAAAAGAGTTCAGAACCACGAAACGAGCTTTACAAGAAATGCTAACATGACTTCTGTAAGTGGAAAAGAAAAGGCCACAACTAGAAATATGAAAATTATGAAAGGAAAAATCTCACTGGTAAAGCAAAGATACACTGAAGATAGTGGATCAACCACCCATGAAGATAGCAGGACGTTAAAAAGACACAAGTAGCAAAATCATCTGTATCTATAATAAGTAGTTAACGGATATACAAAACAAAAGTATGTAAAATATGTAATAGAAAATGTGGTGGAGGGAGGAGTTAAAATGCAGGGTAGCTAGAGTGCATATGAGTTAGATCAGTTTAAAATAGTTATATGTAGGTTGTTACATACGGACCTCATGGTAAACACAAACCAAAAACCCATAATAGATACACAAATGAAAAGGAGAAAGGAAACATAACACTAAAGATAGTCTTCAAATCCTAAGGGAAAGGTGTAAAAGAAGAAAGGAACAACCAAGAACTATGAAAACAACCAGGCAACAAAATGGCAATGTGTTTAAAACTCCAGAGATTCAAGGTCAGACCTGCCAGAGGTCTAGCTGTCTGAGAAATCCAGGTGCCTGTGGCGAGAGAAAATTGACCCTTGCGGCTCAGCTCATCTGCAAAACTACTCTTGGTTCTGGGGAAATCGTTTAAACATCACAACCTGGGCTTGATGGGGAAGGACTTCAGTCTGTTAGGGGGTTGCTGTGCATCTTCTTCCTGGAGAGATGAGAGCAGCTGCAAGGGAGGGGTTAAGGAATGTCTCAGGGTGTGGGGGTCCTCAGCTTGGCTTCTAGCCTAGCTTCCTGTGAACAACTCTTTGTCCTTGGAGGAGGGGAGCTGTGATGCAAGAGTTAATCTAAGAGAGTGGTTGCGTTAGTCTGGAGTGGATGAGAAGCAGCTGCCAGGTATTTTGCCTTTACAAGAGCCCAGTAATAAGCCCAGAGCTGATTCTTCGTTTGCAGTACTTATTAGTGAAAGATGGAGGCAGGATGGTCAGAGAGAGAGATGTGAAGATGCTTTACCACTGATTTTTAAGATGGAGGAAAGGCCTTGAGCCAAAGAATGCTGGCAGCTTCTAGAAGCTGGAGAAGATAAGGAAACACATTTCCCTGTGGTTTCTGGAAGGAATACAGTCTTGCCAACACCTTGATTTTAGCTGGTGAGATCCATCTTGAACATCTGATTATACTGGTAAAATACTAAATTTGAGTTTGTTTTAAGCTATTAAATTATAGAAGCGCTAGGAAACCAAACTGATATCCTGAGTTTGGCCCTTCTCTAGGGATTTTTCTCAAAATGTTACATTTTATGTTTCAAAAGTGCTTTTGAATCAGTTCTTTGTTTTTTAAAAAATATGTATTTGGCTGTGCTGGGTCTTAGTTGTGGCTTGCAAATGCTGGGTTGTAGCATGTGGGATCTAGTTCCTGGACCAGGGATGAAACCTGGGGCCCCCTGCCTTGGGAACATGGAGTGTTAGCCATTGGACCATTAGGAAGTCCTCAGTTAATTCTTTCTTATCCAGCCTCACACTTTTGCCCCTGGGTCAAACGCACTTACAATCTAACCCCGGGGTCTCTGGAGGACCTGCTTGTACCTACGAGGTGATTCTTGCTATCCCTTCTTGGGATATACTTTCTTTTCTCTCTTATTGAGCCTAGCACGGTCCAAGCTGAATTATGCTGGATTTAACCCTATCTATCATCCTGGAAGTTAGGAGAGGAGGTGGGAGCATCACTTTGGGAGTTACCTGTTGGAGTAGGAAGGAGCAGCCTTGGTAGTGTCTTCTCATACAGGAGAAGTACTAGTTCTTATTGGGGATGGCACCTCTGGAAACTCTTGGAAGGTCTATGGAGTGAAATCCTTGAGGGAATCCACTCAGATGTCTCCATCCCACATTTCTAGGGTCCCGTGCTTTCCCAACCAGAGCCCTGGCTTTAGCTTAACTGACATTTTTTGGCTGAGTCTTGGAATGTGAGCAATTGCGTAAATCCAAGGGCAGCACCGCAAGAGTCAGACAGGTTATATACTGTGCACAGCAGACGATCAGTATTAATGAAATAAAGAGAAATAGAGTGCACACCCTCCGATACTTCCGAGAGTGATATGTGGACTTGAATAAAAGATGAGAACAGGTGCCAGAGCCACCAATGATGTTTTGTTTCTTACTGAAATCTCTGGAGTTCTGCAGCAATGTCAACTTCTAAACATGCTCTTCAGCTGTGTTTGCTTTTCCCCTGCAAGAAATAAGCTACCAAAGAGGCCCCTGCTTCTCTCAGCCAGCCAGCAACCACCACACCTGTTTCACAGTACTCCTCTGTGGAGCACTAGAACAACTTGGTAACTAACTCAAGAGACAAATTCTTTTGTCTTTGTAGGAATCGTTCCCCAATATCTTTCAAATACCTGAGTCATTGTACGGCCAAGAGCATTTCCTTCCCACAGAGCGTTTTCCAGACCAGCACCGGTGAAAGCTGCAGCAGCTGGACTGCCCCCTGTGCCAGGGACTATCTGTGCCCTGCAGTCTCTTCAGAATGGACTCATCCCTGACATTCGGTTAGTGAGTGAGCCAGTCCCAACACTTTGTAATGCTGCCTGGTTTCTCGGACCACTTCTGGTATCACCTGTGTCATCCAGGAAGCAGATACCAAGATGAGATTATACATGCAAGAGATTTATTGGGGAAAATACCCATTTAAGGAAGGGAACAGAAGCAGGTTGTAAAAGCTATAGGCAATGGTGCAGACCTGGCATTTGTAAGAGGAGAGAGGGAGGGAAGGAATGATTGCATAGGAAACTCCCCAAACAACGATGCAGTCCTGGGAAAGTCTTCGTTAGGCTGATAGGGAATCTCTGAGCAAAGTCTGATTGATAGAGGGATCCTGTGCTGGGTGATGGTGGCCCAGTTCTAATATCTCTGCTGTGCTCATTGTCTGGGAGCAGCCTGGGGTAAGTGCAGCTTTGTCATGAATAACATGGTAGATCCAACCATGCTTCCTGTTCTCTTAAAGGAGGTCTGAGTGGTGGCCTTCCGTGGACATGACAGTGCTCAGGGTTTGAAATTTGTTTGTGCCACTTATTTGCTGTTTGGTTATTCATTTCTCTAAGCCCTAGTCATCACATCTAAAGTTGTGAGGTTTATAGTAAACCTTGCCTGTGAGGTTTAAAGGGTTAATACATATGAAATGCATAGAATACAGATTTTCACATGGAATAATCAATAATAGTAGACAGAATTGGTGACTCTGGAACCTATTCTCTTCTTTGAGTCTAATTTCTCTTGTGATTATTGTAGGGTGTCCACTCTATTCTTCTTTAGTTATTTTACAAATACTAAAAATATCCTAGGCACAATATAGAATGTTGCTGACTCTTGTAGTACTATTTTAGGATTTATGCAGCTCAGGAGTGAATTCTCTGAAATCCTTATAAACGTGAACTGTGTGGCTACCATACAGGGTCCCTTTCTAGTTCTTACCTAGATTCTTTCCTCCTGTGATGTTTACATGGTAGAGAAAAATCCCATTTGTGCACATCAACATCTCAAGTAGTTTTTCCCAGGAATTTGAAATTTAAAGCTGTCCTCTCTCCTCATACTGTGCAACACCAAATTAGTTCACATATATTTTATTTCATTCTTTCTTTATTTGGCCGTGCCAGGTCTTCAGTCTTTAGTTGCGGCATGCGACCTCTTTGTTGCAGCATGCAAGATCTAGGTCCATGACCAGGGATCAAACCCAGGCCCCATGCATTGGAAGTTCAGAGTCTCAGCCAGTGGGCCATCAGGGAAACCCTATTCCTCAAATGTTTTTTTTTTTTTTNGATGGCTGGATGGCATCTCCGACTCGATGGATGTGAGTCTGAGTGAACTCCGGGAGTTGGTGATGGACAGGGAGGCCTGGTGTGCTGCAATTCATGGGATCGCAAAGAGTCGGACACGACTGAGTGACTGAACTGAACTGAACTGATAAGTAACCTAGAGATGTTTTTTTTTTTTTTAATTAATTAATTTATTTATTTTTAAATTTAACTTTACAATACTCTATTGGGTTTGCCATACATCGACATGAATCCACCACAGGTGCACACAAGCTCCCAATCCCGAATCTCCCTCCCACCTCCCACCCCTCAACGTCTCTCTGGATCATCCCCGTACACCAGCCCCAAGCATCCTGCATCCTGTATCAAATAGAGACTGGTGATTCGTTTCTTACATAACAGTATATATGCTTCAGTGCCATTCTCCCAGATCATCCCGCCCTCTCCTAGAGATGTTTTAAAGCAGGGGTCCCCAATCTCTGGGATCGAATGCCTGATGATCAGAGGTGGAGCTGATGTAATAATAATAGAAATAAAGTACACAATAAATGTAAAATGCTTGAATCATCCCCAAACCAACCCCTACCTTGGTCCATGGAAAAACTATCTTCCATGAAACCAGTCCCTGGTAACAAAAAGGTTGGGAACCACTATTTTAAAGTACATAGGAGGATATGCCTAGGTTTTATGCAAATACTATGCCATTTTATATAAGGAGCTTGAGCATCTGTGGATTTTGGTGTCCAAGTGGGTCCCAGAACCAGTTCCCTGAGGATGCTGAGGGATAGCAGGTATTTTGGATGTGTGTGTAGAGAGAGAAGCCAGATTTCTCTTTGGCTACCTGCAGAGAAGCCTGAGTGCCAAAGAATGGATGTTTTTGAACTGTGGTGCTGGAGGAGACTCTTGAGAGTCCCTTGGACAACAAGGAGATCAAACCAGTCCATCCTAGAGGAAATCAGCCCTGAGTATTCATTGGAAGGACTGATGCTGAAGCTGAAACTCTAATACTCTGCATACCTGATGCAAAGAGCTGACTCATTGGAAAAGGCCCTGATGCTGGAAAAGATGGAGAGCAAGAGAAGGGGGCGACAGAGGATGAGATGGTTGGATGGCATCATAGATTCAATCGACATGAGTCTGAGCAAACTCCAGGAAGATAGTGAAGGACAGGGAAGCCTGGCGTGCTGCAGTTCATGCGGCTGCAAAGAGTCGAACATGACTTAGCAACTGAACAACAAGAAAAGCTCCCAGAGGCCCCTCAGTATGAGGAAACACAGCATAAGCAGCGCCCATGAGGAAGGGACAATTTACCAAACGCACGTGCCATGCTCCCTCAGAGGTGGGCGCTGAGAAGCACCTCCCATACTCACTGAAATCAAAACATACATTCAAGGTGTGCATGAGCACCTCGGTTCACACACAGAAGAAAACAAAAGCAAGAGCAATACTCTCAGGGATCAGTGTCTTAGGCTACAAAACAGGATGCTATGCCCACATGTACAATGACTCATGGTGTTAAGAAAAATACCAAGTGGATGTTATTTACAAGATCGCCTTGCCAGCGGGGAGAAGGAAAGACAAACTTCAGCCCAGAGGGACGGCCAACATGTTCTGTGGGATTAGGGTAAAATGTTCTTGGTGATGTAAGGACAGGTGTCAAGGGAGGTAGACCCATTCAGAAACACAGGGACTTCTGAATGGAGAGGCCACTTGGGCCCAGTGTGCCCGGGAGGGATGATACCAGCTGGTGGCCCCTTGAGAAGCTGGTGAAGTCAGGATCAAGTAAGATGATGTAGGTAAAGGGCTTAGACAGGGTATTCTGTTAATTCTTTTTTCTCTTTAAAATATTATTTAAGGACACCCATGTTCATGACAGCTTTATTCACAACAGCCAAAAGGTGGAAGCAACAAAAGTGTCCATCAACAGATGAATGAATAAACGAGATGTTGTACATGTATTTGGTGGAGTATTATTCAGTCTTAAGTAAGGAAATCCATGACACACGTTGTGACAAAGACAAACCTTGAGGACGTTACGCTAAATGAAATACTGTTGTTTAGTCGCTCAGTTGTGTCCGACTGTTTTATGACCCCATAGATTGTAGCCTACCAGGCTTCTCTGTCCACGGCATTTCCCAGGCAAGAATACTGGAGTGGGTTGCCATTTCCTCCTCCAGGGTATCTTCCTGGCCCAGGGATCAAACCCAAGTCTCCTGCATCAGCAGGCGGATTCTGAGGAGCAGTTACAGCTAATTGTGTAGGTGCTTTAGGAACTGCTGCTGCTGCTAAGTCGCTTCAGTCGTGTCTGATTCTGTGCGACTCCAGAGACGGCAGCCCACCAGGCTCCTCCGTCCCTAGGATTCTCCTGGCAAGAACACTGGAGTGGGCTGCCATTTCCTTCTCCAATGCATGAAAGCGAAAAGTGAAAGTGAAGTCTCTCAGTCGTGTCCGACTCTTAGTGACCCCATGGACTGCATCTTACCAGGCTCCTCCACTCATGGGATTTTCCAGGCAAGAGTACTGGAGTGGGTTGCCACTGCCTTCTCCATTTAGGAGCTGCAAGTTCATTCAATCCAAGCACTTCTGATGTGGATAAAAGGCCAGGCCTGCGTAATCCTGGACAAGCTGCTGGGTGTTTGTGCAGGCCTGCTATTTCTCCCAGGCAAGGGAAAGGCAACAAGGTGTCTGCCCACCTCCAGGATCAGTGTTTGGGTAGACACTGGGTCCTCCCAAGATCTCCACCCGATGTCAGTTACCAAACACCCTCAGTTCCTTGGTGTCTGGGAACCCCTTCCTGGGTGCGTTTACTGGGCTGGCTGGAAAATTTGTTTGGGTTTTTCCGTAACAACTTATGGAAAAACTTGATGGAACTTTTCGGCCAACCTGATATTAAGAGCTACAACAATCTGTTTTTTAATACTAGGAAGATTTTAATGCGGTTCTACATATGTAATCCTTAAGGGATTAGCACCAGTAACAAGATTGAGGTCTCTAATCTTGCTGCAATTTTAAGACACAATGAAATATGAGACACTACNCTTTTGATGAAATTGTGTGGGAGAAAGTGGTCTCCCGTCTTATTCCTCCGCCATCTTCCCGCCCTCAGGTCTCCTCAAATGTTTATTGAGTATAGTCACTGGTCAGGCATGAAGATGAAATATTAGTAAGATGACTGAAATACTCAGAAACTGAGTCTCCAGGCAAAGATAGATAAGGCCACTACTCTGAATTTAATGTGAAAAGCCCAATTAGAAGAAAAGCCATGAAAAAGACAAAAAGATATAGTGAAATGATTCCCAGGAGACTTCAAGGAAATGATGGCAGCAGGGACAAATCCAGAATCATATGTAGAGAATGTCAGGAGATTTTCCCTGGCTGCAGTTCAAGCATCTCAGAAGACTTTATAGCAATATTGCATTCTTCTTCATATATTTCTTCCAAAGCCCTTTTGCAGATAGTATCTTGGGAACAGTGCTGGGGATACCGTGGCTTACAACGAGTATACAAAGTGACTCTGATAAGAGTTTAGGGCCCTGTGTATATATGTATGTAATGTGATTTAGCAATACAAGTAATACATGCTTTCCATGTTTATTGGTGATACCTACAGTGGTTCCTTGAGTACCATCTTAGCTCTTAATTATTAGCCAGTTAACCTGCTGTTGGGCTTCCTAGGTGGCTCAGCAGTAAAGAATCTGCCTGCTAATGCAGGAGACTTGGGTTCAATCCCTGGGTCAGGAAGATCCCCTGGAGANCATGCTTTCCATGTTTATTGGTGATACCTACAGTGGTTCCTTGAGTACCATCTTAGCTCTTAATTATTAGCCAGTTAACCTGCTGTTGGGCTTCCTAGGTGGCTCAGCAGTAAAGAATCTGCCTGCTAATGCAGGAGACTTGGGTTCAATCCCTGGGTCAGGAAGATCCCCTGGAGAAGGAAATGGCAACCCATTCCATATTCTTGCTGGGAAATCCCATGGACAGAGGAGCTTGGAGGACTATAGTCCATGGGGCTGCAAAAGAATCAGACATGACTTAGTGACTAACTACAATAGCAACCTGCTATCACTTTTGCAGAGGTGGAGCAAGAATCCCTAGTTAATAGGAAATGAATAAAGCAGACTTATATCCAAAGCTGACATGGAGCAGCACTTGTGAAATTATTACTCCAATAGATGAATAATTGTTGGGGTAAAGCCCGGGTGGATCCAGGGTAATTCGAAGGGGGGACGGAGTCGGCATCTTAGGAAAGAATTATTTAATTAGAAATTTAAAGAGAGATTAGGAAAGAATAATGTAGTAGGAAAAATAGTGCTGATTAAATCAGTATTCAAAAATTCATTAGTATTTATTTTTTGGTTACTATATGCAAAACAGCAAGGTATAGAATCACTTTTTCAAGGAACTCAGATTCTAATAGGAAGATAGAGAACGTCAGGCCTAATTGAAAGAATGGACAAGCATGAACTAAAATTGAAGCTGTGATGCAGTAGAATAAGGAGTTCCCTCTGAGCGAGAGGTACAGGGAATTCTGTGAAGGGGAAATTTTACTGTATTTGAGTCCAACCCTAAAGTGGGAGTTAATTCGTTACAAGTGGGAGTGACTAAACTGATAAAGAAGACTAAAAGGGAAATGGTTATGAGGGGAGAAATTCCAGGCATAAGACAAGACATGGCTGGTAAAGAAGCAGAGAAAGCTTTTCCTGGGGATTTTGAAGGGATAGGTCCCAGAGAAGACACAATATGTGAGAAAAGTAGAGAGGACAGGTAATAACTTTTACCAAGTTTACTGCAGATTTTGTACTTGAATGCCCTTCAGAGTCACTTGGGAAGTATAAAGAGTAAAATTCCTTATAAATTATTTCTTGAATGTGAGTCTGAGACTAAATTGAAAGAGACTAGATTTTTATCTGGGGAAAATAGGCAAGGGGTATTAAAAAATAGTTCCTTATATGGGAATGGTGCCCCCATATTTGTAGCCTAAACCAAAGACTAATGGCAGAAGAATTTCTGGCCAGACGATGGATATCATCTGACTACTCCTGCAGACTGCTCTCAAGGGTTTAGAATGTGGCAAACTAAAGCCAGTCTTTGAGATAAGCTATTTAACTGCAGAGAAAATGTTCACTCTCATTATTTTGGATGTTAAATCTTTTTCAATTAGATTACATATTTCCTTACTTGATTAAACACAGAACTCTAAGAATAATTTAATTGCTTTAATGACTCAGGGGTCATCATTGTGGACATTAATTATTATGCCAGGTTGTACAGAGTGAGACCTTTGGAACTTCAAGTGTGTCAGACTTCTTGCCTCTGTATTCATGGTACTACCATCACATTCAAGTTTTTTTTTTTTTTAATTATTGTTCGTTCCTTACTCTCCTTTCTGCTGCCTATGCTTGGTATGAAGCAGAAGTTCATCTCTAACCTTCCAGTAGTCAGATTGGGAGCTTTTCTCTGATATAAAGAAGAGGGTCTTTGCATTTCAGGGGCCCTGGTGGAGATAAAAGATGTTTCTGTTTAGTGCAGTTTGTAATGAAAATATTAATTGATGGGGCTTCTGTAAGACTTGAGTTTTAGCCTCAGCCCTTTCCCTAGTTGCTATTAACTGTTTGGCATCACTTAACCTTCCTCAGACTTATTTCTACATTAAAAATAGAAATTTGAAGACATGTACCCCCAGGATGATGGATGCAGCATGGATTCAGGAGTCAGACAGTATTTGCAATTTCTTTTTTCCTTTGTCCCCCTGCACTGTTTTTTTTAAATTGGTGGGTAATTGCTTTACAATATCACGTTGGTTTCTGCCATCAACAATGTGTATCAGCCATAAGTATACATGTGTCTCCTCTCTCTTGAGCTTCCATCCCATCCCAGCCCTGTATTTACAATTTCTTCCATGCAAGCTTGACAAGTTCCTTAGATAAGTTAGCTCATCTCTATGCCTCCTTCTGTTCCTTTTCCATTTTGGTGGATGATAATAGTGTTTTCACTGTGGAGTGTGGGTAGGCTAAATGGGGAAAGTTCTCACAGTGCCTACAACCCAGGGGAGAATACTTGCTTGTTCCAGTTCCTTTTCTTCCCCTGGAATCTTTTCAGAAAAACTAAGTGCCTGAAAGATCAGAATTCCCCAAGCTATTGAAAGTCTCTAAGTGTCATTAGCTAAATAGGCCACTGGATGTCACACTTGATCTAAGCTGCTGCACCTGCCTTGTCCAGCACACTCTGGCTCTGGACAGTCTTGGGCTTCTAGAGCTCCAGTGGACCTTAGTGATCTTTGAATCAGAGTTTGAGCTGGAGCTTGAAAACTGAAATTTGTTCTGCATGTGTTCCATTCTGTTACGCTTTAATGGAACATAAATGCACCCAGGCAGAGGGTGCCCTATTCTGATCTGTAGAGCCCTACTTGGACCTTTCATTCATCTGGGTTACCCACCTGGTTCCTCAAGGCAATGGGGTGTAGAGCGCCTGATCTCATTTTACAGAGGAGGAGACCGACCACCCAGACACCTTACATGGTTTGACTGAGGACATGGTTGAATTGGTGGTAAATCAGGCCACTTGCCTCCATGATGTTTAGCCAGGTACCCTAGATTCCATCAAGATTATGCACCTTTAGAAACTTTCCACTGTACAAAAGCAGCTGAGAGGGCTCATTATCGGACGCTTTCTCCTAAGCTCTGTTCAACCACAAGCCTCAGAGTATTGTGGCTTTGACCACAGCACTAGATGGGCGGATGTTTTATCTCATACACTTGGTTGGGGGGTTGGGACTGTGTTTGGACATTGGAACATGTTTCCCAAAGCACTTAGCAGAGAGACATTAGGCTAACAATAAAGTCCACAACCTCTAACAGGAAATCAGTAAGACAAGCCAAGGGTCATGATTTATACTGACTCTTATCAGAAAAAACATGCCAACAGAGCTCACTCTATTAATAAGTTATAATGTAACCGTACACAACTGCACAGGAGTTTAAATTTTCATAACTACCAGACAGACGATAAACACTAATATTGCTCACACTCTACCCACCATGTTTGGAAAAACCAGATCAGAGAGGGTAATTATCTCTCAAATGTAGATTTCCCTGGTTGTGTTTTCTTTAGAATAGAAGAAGGTTCTTTCTGGGACAGGGTCAGCAGATTCGTAGGCCTATAGGAATTAACAAGAGTAATCAGGCTTCCATTGAGAACATTTTACTGCCTAGGTCGGGGGTCCCCAGCCTCTGGTATCTAGTGCCTGACAATCTGAGGTGGAGCTGATAATAACAGAAAAAAAGTGCACAATACATGTAATGTGCTTAAATCATCCTGACAACATCCTCCTGCCATCCTCTGGTCCATGGAAAAGCTGTCTTCCATGAAACCAGTCCCCAGTGCCAAAAAGGTTGGGAACCACTGGCTTAGGGCACTTGTTGGGATATTCTGCACAATTTGGGAAGGCTGTGATCCCTTCCCTGGCAGCCAGGAGTATGGAGGATGAAGCAAGCCTATCTCTTTAGTTGATAAGGATTTTGAAAGTTCTAAAAGGGAGCTTGCTGGCAGTCTCTTTAAAGTCTAATTTGAAGAACTCTTATGTCAGTGATCAGAAATTGTAGCATAGTCTGTTAAAAGGGGAACAAATGTTAAAGAGCATGAAGTCTAACAATTTTCACATTGCACAACCAAAAATAGGGGTCCAGAGGAGACAAAGGCCCTGGGTTCCACAGCAATTTAGCAGAGCCAATACTTTTTCCTTTCTCTTTCCTTTTGTCAATACTTTCTTGTACCCATATCATCAGAATTCTCATCTCTTGATTTCTCAAGTTACCCCGATGCTTTTACTATTCCATTTTTAAATATTGAAGTCTTATTGATATACTGCTACTGCTGCTGCTAAGTCGCTTCAGTCGTTTCTGACTCTGTGCGGCCCTATAGACGGCAGCCCACCAGGCTCCCCCGTCCCTGGGATTCTCCAGGCAAGAACACTGGAGTGGGTTGCCATTGCCTTCTCCAATGCATGAAAGGGAAAAGTGAAAGTGAAGTCACTCAGTCATGTCAGACTCTTAGTGACCTCATGGACTGCAGCTTACCAGGCTCCTCCATCCATGGGATTTTCCAGGCAAGAGTACTGGAGTGGGGTGTCATTGCCTTCTCTGTTTATTATGTATACAAGTATACATAATAAACTATACAAAATAAAACTATACAATTTGGCATCTCACTCTAGTATTCTTGCCTGGAGGATCCCGTGGACAGAGAAGAGTGGTGGGCTACAGTTCATAGGGTCACAAAGAGTCAGGCATGACTGACTGAGCGTGCATAACTGACACATATATGCTCACTAAGCTGTCATTGCTGTCTGGATGATGAACATATTCATCACACTCCAAAGTTTCTGACTGCTGCTTGGTAATCCATCCTTCCTTCTCTCCCCACCCCCGACCCCAGGCAAACACTGACATGTTTTCTCTCACTATAGAAGAGTGTGCATATTCTAGAATTTTATATAAGTGAATCTCTTTTGTCTGAGTTCTTTAACATAGCATACTTACTTTGAGCTTCAGTCACGTTGTAATGTGTATCAGTTGTTCGTTCTATTTATTGCTGAGCAACAGACATTACTTTGTCAAAAAGGTCCGTCTAGTCAAGGCTATGGTTTTTCCAGTGGTCATGTATGGATGTGAGAGTTGGACTGTGAAGAAAGCTGAGCGCCCAAGAATTGATGCTTTTGAACTGTGGTGTTGGAGAAGACTCTTGAGAGTCCCTTGGGCTGTAAGGAGATCCAACCAGTCCATCCTAAAGGAGATCAGTCCTGGGTGTTCATTGGAAGGACAGATTTTGAAGCTGAAACTCCAATACTTTCGCCACCTGATGCAAAGAGTTGACTCATTTGAAAAGACCCTGATGCTGGGAAATATTGAAGGAAGGAGGAGAAGGGGATGACAAAGGATGAGATGGTTGGATGGCATCATCAACTCAATGGACATGGATTTGGATGGACTCCGGGAGTTGGTGATGGACAGGGAGGCCTGGTGTGCTGCGGTTCATGGGGTCGCAAAGAATTGGACACGGCTGAGCAACTGAACTGAACATTCATCTGCTGATGGACCTCTGGACTTTTTCCAGTTGTTGTTGCAAATAAAGCTTCTATGAATGTTCACGTACAGGTCTTTGTATGTGCATGCCTACGTGTTGCTCCGTTGCTTCAATCATGTCCAACTCTGTGAAACCCTGCTGACTCTAGCCTGCCAGGCTCCTCTGTCCAGGCAAGAATACTGGAATGGGTTACCATGCCCTACTCCAGGGAATCTTCCTGATCCAGGGATTGAACCTACATCTCTTAATTCTCCTGCATTGGCAGAAAGGTTTTTGCCACTAGCGCCACCTGGGAAGCCCTGGTCTTTGCATGCATCTAAGGAAATGGCAACCCACTCCAGTATTCTTGCCTGGAGAATCCCAGGGATGGGGGAGCCCGGTGGGCTGCCGTCTATGGGGTCGCACAGAGTCGGACATGACTGAAGCCACTTAGCAGCAGCATACTTTTGATTGAGAGACTGAACTGAACTGATACTTTTGATTGGATTAAGACTCAGTAAAAGAATGGCTAGATAATAGAATAGGTATGTATTTAACTTTTTTAGGTGAAGCTTAACTGAGTTACATTTGATCTATAATACACAGTACATATAATTACACAGTTTGATGTTTTGACACATTTATACACCTGTGAAAACATTACCATATTTGCAATAGTAAACATATTCATCAGAAATGTTTCCTCAGGATCCTTAACTGTCACTCTGCCCTTCTCAGCCTCAAGCTCAGGCAACCACTGGTTTTTCTCAGTATAGATTATCTTCTGTTTTCTAGAATTTTAGAAAATGTAGTCATACAGTATGAGTTATTTGATGTTTATTTTCTTTCACCCAGCATAGTTATTTTAGAAGTCATCCATGCTGCAGAATATCAATACTTCATTCCCTTTTCTTAAAGAGTAGTATTCCATTATATGGGTATATTTTTGTTTATTACAGATAAAGGTGGTGGGAACAATCATGTATAAACTAATACTTTGGCCACAACTCATTGGAAAAGACCCTGATGCTGGGAAAGATTGAAGGCAAAGGGAGAAGGGGGCCGCAGAGGATGAGATGATTACAGAGCATCACTGACTCATTTGATATGAATTTGAGCAAACTCTGAGAGATTGTGAAAGACAGAGAAGCCTGGTATATTGCAGTCCATGAGGTAATAAAGAGTCAGACATGACTTAGTGACTGAACAGCAAAATTCTTAGATTTTTCTTGGGCTGGATCATATAGTGCATATACATTTAACTTTCTAAGGTGGAGTTTTCCAGAGTGATTGTATCATTTTACCTTCTAAACGGTAGTGTGTAAGAGTTCTGGTTCTTCCACATTCTTGCCAATGTTTGGTAGGTCTATCTCTTTAAGTTTTGGTTACTCTAATCAATGCATAGGGACATTTTCTATGGTGTTAATTTGCATTTCCCTTAGGACTAATAATGTTGAACATCTTTTTATGTATTTGCCACTTCACTAAAATGTCCAGCCACATCCTTTGCCCATTTTTTTATTAGGCTGTTTGTTTTCTTAGTGTTAAGTTTTGAGAGTTCTTTACATAGATTGTGGTGTTGGAGAAGATTCTTGAGAGTCCCTTGGACTGCAAGGCGATCCAACCGTCCATCCTAAAGGAAATCAGTCCTGAATATTTATTGGAAGGACTGATGCTGAAGCTGAAACACTAATATTTTGGTCACCTGATGCAAAGAACTAACTCATTTGAAAAGTCCCTGATGCTGGGAAAGATTGAAGGCAGGAGGAGAAGGGGACGACAGAGGATGAGGTGGTTGGATGGCATCACTGATTCAATGGACATGAGTTTGGGTAAACTTTAGGAGTTGGTGGTGGACAGGGAGGCCTGGCGTGCTGCAGTCCACGGGGTCACAAAGAGTCGGACACGACTGAGCAACTGAACTTACAGTCTGGATACACGTCCTTAATAAGATACATGCTTTGCAAAGATTTGTTCATTGTCTGTGTCTTGTTTCATTCTCCGTTGAATGCCAGAAGTTCTAAATTTTGATGAAGCTCAATTTTTCAGTTTGTCTTTGTATAGGCAATGCTTTTGATATTATATCTAAATAATCTTTGTCTGAGGGTCACAAATTTTTCTCTTATTATTTTTATTCTATGAGTTTTATTTTAGGTTTTAAATTTTACTCTATCATCCAATTTGAGTTAGTAGTTATGTACAGTGTGAGGTGGAGATCAAAATTTTCTGTTTTACATATAAACATCCAATTGTTCCATCACAGGTTGTTGAAAAGTGTAGCCCTTTTTCACTGACTTGACTTTGAACTTCTATCAAAAAACAGTTGTGTGTGTGTATATTTAAACTGTTTCACTCCATTGATCTATTTCACTATTCTGATGCCAGTTCCACAAGATCTGGGTTACTTTAGCTTTATAATAAGTCTAGAAGTCAGGTAGTGTAAGACCTCAAGCTTCATTGTTTTCAAAGTTGTGTTAGCATATTGTATTTGCATTCTATATAAATTTTGGAATCACTTGTCAATATCTAAAATATCTTCTGGGATTGAGATTTTGATTGGGATTGCATTGAAATTATAGATCAGTCTGGGGAGAATTGACATTTTTAGGAACATTGAGTCTTCTGACTCATGAACATGGTGTATCTATCTACTCATTTAGACTTTAACTTTTTTAAATTCTGTTTAATCTCAGATGTGTTCTGTAGTTTTCATTGTATAGGCCTCACATGTTTTATCAAATTTAAGTCTTTGTATTTCACATTTTTTGATGATGTTGCAAATTGTATTTATTTTTAAATTGCGACTTTGAATTCTTTGTTGCTATCACATAGAAATATAATTGATTTTTGTATTGATCTTATATCCTGAAAGCTTGCTAACTAAATTATTAGTTCTGGTAGCTTTTTTGAGTCCTGCAGATTTTTGGTACAGAGTATCATGTTGTCTCTGAATAAAGACAGTGTTTTCCTTTCCTTGTTGCGCTGGCAAGAACCTCCAGCACACTGCTGAATAGAAGCGGTAGAATCGATGTCTCTGCTGTTACAGCCTTTCTCCTTTGAGAAGTCCCTGCTGAGGCTGGGGGCACGGGTGTCTACTCAAGGCTGCCTGAACCTGCTCTGCATCCTTTCTTTTCTAAGATCCTATTACCATCTGGTGGGTGCTGCTTGGATGCAGAAGCCAAATTCCCCATATTCTTCGCTTTTCAGATCTCACTGTTCTCTCTCTCCCCATCCCCATCCTCTTTCTTCTCTATGATAGTCTGTCTATACTATGAATCCCTGTCTCCTACACTTTCACTGCCTGTAAATTCTTTGAATGGATAAAGCTTTTGGAAAAACACAGTCAGATATCCTTCCATGGAATCTCCAATGTTTGGTCAGATACCTTTACTGAAGCAATGTAGACAAATGGACCTGCTGAGAAAGGGGGACAATACAGTGAGAGCAGAAGTGAGTTCATGTCAACCCTTCTTTTCCTTTTCTCTTTCTCTTTGTCTCTTTCTCTATACCTCCATCCCTTTCTCCCTTTCTGCTTTCCTCCATCTTTCACTCTCTCCCTTCATCTATCCCTCCTTTCCTTTCTTCTTTCTATTCAACCAGCAATTCTGAGCACCTCCTGTAGCCAACCTCCTTAGCTTTAATCCTCTGCAGTAGTGGGCAAATGCTCCTGCATATGGACAACAGCAAAGTGATTCACAAATCCAAAAATGGTGGGTTCTCTGATTTTGCTAACAGCTTCAGTGACTCTCAGATAATAAGCACAATTTACATTCACTTTAACTTGATAACTTTTCACTGTTTTATTATTATCTATTTCTTCCCGATGAATTATCCTGGAGCTTAGCAATTTAGAAAAGACTTGTAACCTCCTATAAAGGATCCAGGGATCCAGGTGCAGTTTAGCTGGATCCTCTGCTTCAGAATCTGTCATGATCTGCCATTAACCTTGTTAGCCTGGGCTACGGTTCTGTCAAGGCTCTGCTGGGGAAGAATCTGCTTCTGAGTCCAGTCATGTGATTCTTTGCCTGATTCAGTTCCTCACAGGCTATTTCTTGCCATATGACCCTTTCCATAGCACAGCTCACATCAGGGCAGTTGGCTTCACCAGAATGAGCAAACGAGATGAACTAGCAAGATGCCAGTGAATGGAAATTTTAATCTTTTATAACCTTATCTCAAAAGTGATATTCTATATTCTCTTCATTAGAAGTGAGCCACTTGGTCACTCAAGGAGAAGAGATTATTTAATGGTGTAAATACCAGGAGGTGAGATCAGTGGACCCCTCCCTACCATAACTATACTTTGAATGGGTGCCAATGTCTAAAAAATTAAGATAAATTGGCAATTTCTTTTTATTTGGTGAAGGGGAAGGAGCCAAGGTTTATATGCATCTACCTTGTGTCAAGCCCAGTGTCGAATGATCTTATGTGCCTTCCTTATTTCACTCCCACATCTTTCTGTGATATATTTATGGCAGATATATTGAGGCTTTCCCTCAATATTCATTCTTCCGTTCTTTCCTGTTGTTGTTCAGTCGCTAAATCATGTCCAACTCTTTGCAGCCCCATGGACTGCAAAATTTCTGATGGTTGCCCAGGTGAAGACTACATTTCCCACTCATTTTCTGCAGCTAGGAATGGCCATGGGCCCAAGTTCCAGCTGATGGGTTGGAAGCTGAAGTGTTGTGTGGCAGCTTCCAATAAACCCGCTTGTGGGACAGCTAGTAGGTATCCCTTCCTCTTCTTTGTCTCTATCCTCCTATTTGAAATGCCTAAGTGCCATAATTTTAGGTCATAAGATGGACACCATGCGGGTAAAGCAACTAGAAGAGAGCCCTTCTGTTTATGACACTGGGAAGCAGAATAGCAGCGCTGTACCGCCTTTGGGGACCTTAGGGCAGGGACAGTGAACTGCTGTCTCATTTAAGCTGCTGTTTCGGTGTTTTCAGAGTGTCTGGCTTTGGTTTAGTGCAGGGCTGGCACACTCTTTGCAAAGGGCCGGATAGTAGAGTCCTTAGTCTGTGTGGGCCGTCTATGGTCCTTGTCACAAACTCTTCCTTTCTTTTTTCAAAACAACTTTTTGAAAGGTAAAAATAGTTCAGTCCTTTAAACAACAGCAACCATCCATAGCTCAAGGTCCAACAAAGCACAGGCAGCTGGATTTGGTCTCCAGGGATGGTGTGCTGACCTCTCTGCTCTTGTCTTTTAAGGGAACAGTAGGAACCCCAGGGTAAATGTTGACTTCAGGGCCCACTTACCTTTCTGGAGCCATGTTTTCTCATTATTTTTTGTTTCTGAGTGTTCTTGTTTTCTTTATTGATTGGAAAACAATGCATTCAATTGGGAGCTCGTATACACCTGTCGTGGATTCATGTCAATGTATGGCAAAACCAATACAGTATTGTAAAGTAGAATAAAGTAAAAATTAAAAAAAAAAGTTACATTTACTCTCAGAAGTTGCACCAGAGGAAACTTTTATAAAAGATGTGAATGCAAAGAGGTCACCAAAGGGACATTGCAACTATGGATCATTAATATTTAGGCATTTACTCAAAGAGGGAAAATTTTAATTTTCAAGAAAAGAAAATGAATCCGCAACACATGTTGATACTTTTTAAAACTTTATAATGATACTTGAAAATTCAATTAAAATCATTTTACCACCTTGGAATTACAGAATCATTACAATATCACATTATTTATTATCTTATGAGATTTACGCTTCTATAGTGCACACTATATCTTCCAAACCAATGATTACTTTCCCGATGAATGAATGTTGTAATTTTACTCAGTATATTTAGATAGATCACAGAGTTTAATAAAATATTGTACGCAAAGTACAAAAATAAGTGCCTTATGCACACTCTTTAATACTGTTTTCGTTTCTTTCTTTGGTACCTCAGCTAACTAACTTCACATAAATAATGTCAATAATAACAAGAAGGAAAAGAAGCAAGAAATTGCTTAACATCTAGAAACTAGAGATGTATTTTGCAGATAGCATGCTTTTTATCAAGAGAAGAGATAACATCTGGCTATATTGTATCAGAAAAGTAGGAAAAAAAAAACTCAAGAAGAAATAGGGATAAAATGCCAATAATTACATCACATCTTTAAACCACTGATAACAACAAATTGATTTAAATGGATTGATCTTCAGCCTAGGAGCTCAAATATCTCTTATGAATTACTGCAGAAAATGCAAAGTTTCAGAATTTACATTTGGAAAAAGTATATATACTTCATTGTAAATCATCTACTGGAAATAAAGGTATAGACAAGGATTGTTAAACACTGTTAAATTTTATAAACACAGGCATATTTAGAAAATAGAAATAGTTAATAACCAAAATGTTCTCAAGTAAATAAAAAGCATGGATCCCTGCTCATTAAGATCATAACTTAATATGTGAATTTGTCAACTCCATGTTTTAAAGCTCCTCTGGATCTCTAACTATATTTTTTTCTTCTTTTAAAATTTTTGGATAGTCTGTTATGTTTCTCCTGGGGAAAATATCTGAAAACTCATTTTTACTTAAGTAGAAATAACAACAGACCGAGTTAAATTTGTCTTTAAAAAGGCCTACTGTACCAACCTAGCGTTTGCCCGGAAACAAAGTTTAGAGCAGAGTTGATTTATTATGCGGATTCTGACTAAATAACCAAACCTACCAGCTGATGCACTTAAATATGTGCAATTATATTCATTTTTTAGAGCTGCATAATGGATCACTAGACTGTGTACCCCACTGAGGGAAAAAACTTTTAAAAAAATTTGTATTCACAGTTTCTGGCATAAGAGTAAGTGCATAGTAAAACAGACTGATCATACATTCTATGAATATTTTTGTGGGCTAATAGCAATAGAGACTAATAACACTCAATATTAGTAAAGAGAATAAAGGAAGAGTGAAAAACTTTCCTTTTTAACAGGAATTTCTATCCATTAATATTATTTTCCATTACAAATAACAAAATCTTTATATGTGATTATATGAGGATGGGGGATGAAGAATAGTTGATGAATAACCATAACGGTGAATTAAATGCAAGGGAGTTAGTGTATGAGCAAATCTGTAAGACACAGAAGGAGGGGAAAAGGCAACATGCGTCTCACTGTGAAGCTTTATATAGGAAATTCTTTTTGTTTTGAGGTGCAGGTAACTTGGTTCAAGAAAGAAAGAAACCAGCAAGTGCTCTAAGACCTTGCTAACGCCCCCCAGATTTTGACAGAGCAAGCACATGCCTCTAAGGGCTATTTTTCATCTTTTCTGCTGCACTCTCTGGCCAAGTGGCTGTGAGTTCAGTGAATGAAAGGCAGAACTCAGGACCCAGCACCCAGGGGCAGTGGGAAGAAAGCAAGGGCCAGAATGGGGTCACAGAGACTCAGCTAGACAGACAGTGGATCGAGGGTAACCCTGGAGGAGAAGACGATGCAGTCTTACGTTCACCATGCTCCTACCCCAGTCAGAAAGAAGTGGTCAGGTCTTTTAGTTTAAGCTATATCTGCGCTGGAGACAAGAAGGCCACATTGACAACATCGAGAAAACAAAAATAGCCGTAAAGNGTGGATTCATGTCAATGTATGGCAAAACCAATACAGTATTGTAAAGTAGAATAAAGTAAAAATTAAAAAAAAAAGTTACATTTACTCTCAGAAGTTGCACCAGAGGAAACTTTTATAAAAGATGTGAATGCAAAGAGGTCACCAAAGGGACATTGCAACTATGGATCATTAATATTTAGGCATTTACTCAAAGAGGGAAAATTTTAATTTTCAAGAAAAGAAAATGAATCCGCAACACATGTTGATACTTTTTAAAACTTTATAATGATACTTGAAAATTCAATTAAAATCATTTTACCACCTTGGAATTACAGAATCATTACAATATCACATTATTTATTATCTTATGAGATTTACGCTTCTATAGTGCACACTATATCTTCCAAACCAATGATTACTTTCCCGATGAATGAATGTTGTAATTTTACTCAGTATATTTAGATAGATCACAGAGTTTAATAAAATATTGTACGCAAAGTACAAAAATAAGTGCCTTATGCACACTCTTTAATACTGTTTTCGTTTCTTTCTTTGGTACCTCAGCTAACTAACTTCACATAAATAATGTCAATAATAACAAGAAGGAAAAGAAGCAAGAAATTGCTTAACATCTAGAAACTAGAGATGTATTTTGCAGATAGCATGCTTTTTATCAAGAGAAGAGATAACATCTGGCTATATTGTATCAGAAAAGTAGGAAAAAAAAAACTCAAGAAGAAATAGGGATAAAATGCCAATAATTACATCACATCTTTAAACCACTGATAACAACAAATTGATTTAAATGGATTGATCTTCAGCCTAGGAGCTCAAATATCTCTTATGAATTACTGCAGAAAATGCAAAGTTTCAGAATTTACATTTGGAAAAAGTATATATACTTCATTGTAAATCATCTACTGGAAATAAAGGTATAGACAAGGATTGTTAAACACTGTTAAATTTTATAAACACAGGTATATTTAGAAAATAGAAATAGTTAATAACCAAAATGTTCTCAAGTAAATAAAAAGCATGGATCCCTGCTCATTAAGATCATAACTTAATATGTGAATTTGTCAACTCCATGTTTTAAAGCTCCTCTGGATCTCTAACTATATTTTTTTCTTCTTTTAAAATTTTTGGATAGTCTGTTATGTTTCTCCTGGGGAAAATATCTGAAAACTCATTTTTACTTAAGTAGAAATAACAACAGACCGAGTTAAATTTGTCTTTAAAAAGGCCTACTGTACCAACCTAGCGTTTGCCCGGAAACAAAGTTTAGAGCAGAGTTGATTTATTATGCGGATTCTGACTAAATAACCAAACCTACCAGCTGATGCACTTAAATATGTGCAATTATATTCATTTTTTAGAGCTGCATAATGGATCACTAGACTGTGTACCCCACTGAGGGAAAAAACTTTTAAAAAAATTTGTATTCACAGTTTCTGGCATAAGAGTAAGTGCATAGTAAAACAGACTGATCATACATTCTATGAATATTTTTGTGGGCTAATAGCAATAGAGACTAATAACACTCAATATTAGTAAAGAGAATAAAGGAAGAGTGAAAAACTTTCCTTTTTAACAGGAATTTCTATCCATTAATATTATTTTCCATTACAAATAACAAAATCTTTATATGTGATTATATGAGGATGGGGGATGAAGAATAGTTGATGAATAACCATAACGGTGAATTAAATGCAAGGGAGTTAGTGTATGAGCAAATCTGTAAGACACAGAAGGAGGGGAAAAGGCAACATGCGTCTCACTGTGAAGCTTTATATAGGAAATTCTTTTTGTTTTGAGGTGCAGGTAACTTGGTTCAAGAAAGAAAGAAACCAGCAAGTGCTCTAAGACCTTGCTAACGCCCCCCAGATTTTGACAGAGCAAGCACATGCCTCTAAGGGCTATTTTTCATCTTTTCTGCTGCACTCTCTGGCCAAGTGGCTGTGAGTTCAGTGAATGAAAGGCAGAACTCAGGACCCAGCACCCAGGGGCAGTGGGAAGAAAGCAAGGGCCAGAATGGGGTCACAGAGACTCAGCTAGACAGACAGTGGATCGAGGGTAACCCTGGAGGAGAAGACGATGCAGTCTTACGTTCACCATGCTCCTACCCCAGTCAGAAAGAAGTGGTCAGGTCTTTTAGTTTAAGCTATATCTGCGCTGGAGACAAGAAGGCCACATTGACAACATCGAGAAAACAAAAATAGCCGTAAAGATGGAGTCACTGTATAATTTGTTGTCTAAACTGAGACACATTTGAGAGTAAGGGGGACAGTTGTTTATTTTAATTGTTGATAGTTAATATTTATAATGGGACAACAGGTGTAAGCCTACACTGTTCTGGCAAACCAGGATGTACAGTCACTCCAGAGAGATGCTATTAAACAATGAGTGGCGTGGATGCTCATTGGTCTCTAAGAAATTCCTGCTGGCAGCTTACTTTCTTTAAAGAGCTGCTGCTGCTGCTAAGTCACTTCAGTCGTGTCCGACTCTGCGTGACCCCATAGACGGCTTCCCCGTCCGTGGGATTCTCCAGGCAAGAACACTGAAGTGGGTTGCCAGCGCCTTCTCCAATGCATGAAAGTGAAAAGTGAAAGTGAAGTCGCTCAATCATGCCTGACTCCTAGTGACCCCATGGACTGCAGCCCACCAGGCATTGCCTTCTCCACTTTAAAGAGCTATTTCTTGCTATTTTTCCTCCCCTTTAGGCAAAGTAACATATGTGAAGAGAGAGTGGGGGCATCTTCTTTTCTTGATTTCTCCCTCAAAATAGGAGAGATGTCCACAAGAGAGAGGTAGATACGGAAGTGTTCTATATTTTATTCCAGGCATTTTTGAATGAATGCAGCCTTCTGGTTTCATATTGTTTTTTACTTCAAGATTGGTTATGAACTTCTCTTCACTACTAGCTAAAGTATAAAGTATTGTTTTATCTTTCCTACAAAACTGAGGGCAACGGGGCATGTGTAAAGCCTGCTATCCCCCATAAATACATTGCTGTCCCTATTATACCTGTTCATTCTATATTCTGTATAGCATTGCAAGAAAAAGCTGGCTTTTAAAATGTTGGCATTTGCGGGGCATTGGAATATCCTATACCCATTTTTTTATTGAGTAAAAAGATTTTAATGTTTTACCCCATAAGTAAAGAGATAGGTATGGGGGGAGTCAGAAAAAAAATCTTATTTCCCTAGTAGTTTCACTAATTATAGCAGGATATGTTTGGCTTTGTTCTAATGTTGGCAAATACAAATATATAGCCTGGTGAATACTTGACATGTTTTATGATTATGTCCTCATTTAACTGAGAGTATTTTCAAGATATTGCTAGAATGAAGTGAAATATCAACATCAGATTTGACAAATTAACAAAACCAGTAGACAGCTGTTGCTTGTCAGGTAGGAATGTCTATTGTCTTGTTTCTCTTTCAATAAGTATATTAAAATTCCTAAGTTGTGCTATTAATATTTTCTCTTAAAAGTGTTTATCACAAAGTTCACTTATGGTATCATATTTGAAACTTATTTTGTCTTTAATATATGTCTTTACAATATATAAAAATGTATCTACAAAATATAAAAAGTAAGGATTCTCTAGTTTAAACTGTAGCTTTGTTTTTACCTCCTGGAAACTTCTATATGAGTTCAAGGCTGAAGGGGATACATGACTATGGACTTGTGTTGTTCCCTTTTAGTTGTAAGTTACTTTTGGGAAATCTGGGATAGGGCTGGAGTTGCACAATAATAACAAACTTTATCAAACTTTGTAGCTTTGAATATAAGACAATTTACTGAAAAATCCTAGCTTTCTTTATTGACCCTTATTCTGCCAAGGCACCTTGGAAAATCTCCCTATCCCCATGAATTCAAATTGTGACCCAGTTGCCTGAGAAAGAACTATAAAATAGTCATTTAAAAATGCAGTGAAAAAGAACATAAGTTAAAAATTAACATCGAGGTAATATTTCTGAAAAGCTAATCTATATGACTGGAAGAATATTTTATTTTTTTAAAAAACTTTTAAGTAAGACTGAAAGTAATTTCCTGCATGTCTGTTATCAATACATAGCTATAATTTAATTTCCATCCACCATTAAAAAGTTAAGTATCTGTGGTTTGGAAATATGTTCTCATTTGTCAGATATTTTTTGAAGTTGATGTTTCCTTAACATGAGGTAGCTTCCCAGCAGCCTTCTGGGTGCCGTCACCCAAATACAGTGTGGTTTGGCATGACACTAGGTTTGAGCAGCGTTGGCTGGGTGTGCATAGTCATCTAGGAAAATTATATTTTGTGGCAGTTAAGGGCAGTTCTAGCTATGTTAATGGGGTGGGAGAGAAATTCAACAATTTAAGAAAAGGAGCATTTTTACAGAGAAAAAAACTGACATCTAATCTCACTGCTATTGCCTTTCCTCCCAAGAACTATAGGACTGATTTTAATTCTCATAAGCTATTAATACCCAAATTTAGAAACCCAATTCTAACTTACTAGATGTCTCTAGATTATTGGCTTGGATAGTTTGTTATTATCACTTGGTAGGTCGATTTTAAATTTTTCTATGAAGATTTTTTTTCTACTAAGCAATAAAGAAATAGGAAAATATCAATATACGAAGAATGATAGGTATTAGATAAGTGCTAATTTCTGAAGTCCAAAAACATGAACGTGCAAAAAGAAATGTTCGTTCTACATTTGCTTTTATATTTAAATCTCAAGTTTTAAAGTTTCAAATTCATCATAGACTTATTCTACATTATTTAATTTGGGCAAAGGAAATGAAAACATATGGTATGGTGAACACACTGAAACTTTCATGATTTATGTTATAAATGGGATTCCCTAAATTCTACTAGAATAAAGTTTTAGCAAATATATAAAACTATATCTACTCACTTGAATAAAACTAGCACTCAGGAAGTAAATGTCATGAATACTTGTTTTCCTTTGAGCAAGAATGAGCTGATATTCCAGTGGAAATTTTCTTTATACTTTGGTATTATTGTATATTTATGTTTCTGCTCTTAACCTTTAAAAAAGTGATTATGACTTAATTTGGAATAATAATTTTTTTCTCATAAAGAGATTCTTATATTAAATAATTGTTCTTTTTGATTACATTTTAAACTACTCTGGATCGGACCTTCTATTGTACATATACTAGCCACGCAGAGTGACTTTTTCTGTTTATTTTCAAAGATTTTAAAGAGCCTTAAAACTTCTGTCCTTGGAATTTGAAATGCTTCTTTGGACTGAGTAGAAATTTGCCTGCCTTCACTGTAATTATTCTCCATGAGTATGAAAGCAGGTCCATGGGGGAGTATAAATTTAAACCTAAGAATTGCTTAAGGAAATATTATTAACTTTCTTCTATTTAGAATTGGTTTGGCCCAAGAGTTAGTTTGAAGCCAGTATGAATTATAGTCACATCTATACTTCTCATGAGATGAATATATTTAAAAATAAGATCTGGCTTTTGTTTTCATTTATTGGACATTTTTTTTTCATGCATCTTTCTACTTAATGAAAGTGAAATTTAAAACATTTTTTTTAAACAGAGTGGAAATACAAAGAATACAGCAGTTCCCAAATTTAGCTGCATACTTGAATCACCTAAGGATCTTAAAAAAAAAAAAAAAAATACTGATGTCAGGCTCGGATCCCAGGACATTCTGATGTAATTGGTATGAGGTGTGACCTTGACTTTGGTGGGTTGAAAAGCTCTCCAGGTGTTTCTAATGTGCAGTCAAGTCTGGGAAACACTGTCCTTGGAAATAGGAAAAGTAAAACATAAAACTGAAAGCACAAGGCCTTTCAGTGTTTCAGCTGTAGCCTTGAACCCTTCGATACCTGATTGGAGTTAACAGAACTGAAAGGTTACAAGGACTCCTAAGTGTTGTTGGAATTTAACTGATTTTGACTGGAATCTGGACTGATCATTTGGATCATAGAATTCCATTCAAGAGCTAACAAATTTTTCTACCCTTTGGTGTTTATGTTTGCCTTTTAGTCTTGCAGAATTTTACAAAGGCCAAGGGATTTTTGAAATGTAAATTGAGTACTGAATGTTTTTCACCACTAATGAGACTGCAGTGGTTCATAATAGGTATTCTGTGTTTGGACTTTGCTTATTTCTGTTTTGAACAAAAAGCCATCATTTACAAGTACAAAAAGAAACCAGCACCTTCTACTCCCATCTTCATCCCAGTTTCTGTGGCACTCTCACTTCGGATGTTCTAGAGAAGAGGCCCCAAACTCTGGAGATTTTGATAAATAGCACCTTTGCTGAATGTCTGAAGACTCAGCTTCTAATATTCAGTGATGGACATGAGGTTCTCCTGTGATAATTTTCAAGACCAAAGGGCTCAGATATGGTAAAGCGGTCTGATACTTACTGAAAGTAAAAGGAAGAAAAGGCAGTGGATTTCTCAGCAGATTTAGTACAAGTGGGTTAGAGAGTCCGTGGCTGAACGTAAGATGATATAACTGTCTCTGAATGCTGGACGGTGGGCTAGGTGCTGCAAAAACGTCAAAGAAATATGAGTAAATCTTCACTCCTCTCTTAGTTTGAAGTGACTTTTCAGCCAATTTGAAGAGGGAAAAGTAGCATAAATGGTATTCTGTAGATTTGATTTAATTTTTACAACATTGGAGATGAGCAAAATGAGACTGAGCGGAAAGTAAATCACTATGAACAAGTCAGGATGTTTAAAATGAGAAAAAGTCATTTCATGTTAGTACGACAATTATCTTCTGGGGATCCTTGGGATTGGTAGGAGTTCTAGGGAAAAAGAGGTGTGGGCTAACGAGTTAACAAACGATGGGCCTGGATTTGTTTTAACAATAGCTATAACAGATCACATCAATTACCAAGTCCCCAGGGGATGCAGGGGATGAGAAGATCCTTACCTACAACAAATGACTGGATGGAATTTTCAGACTGACATGATGCTGATTCCCTTAAACCTTGGACAGTCTCTCACAAGTTCCAGGCTGTGAACATGCCCCATGCAGTGGGCAATGGGAAATGGAAACGCATCTCCTACCTTCCCGCTGTCTTTTGTGACTGTGTATTAAAGCTGTAAGCCAGGGGCTAAGACTCTGGAACTACTTGGCTCCCTTGGTTGTTACTGGTTGCCCAAGTCTGTTTAGCGCCTGAATTCTTTCTTGCTGGCTAAAAGGTCTCTCTCTGCTTTGTCAAGGTTTGTAAACATGCTTCCAAAACCCTCAGGAACCCTGAAAGAAAAACCTTTGGGGACAATAACTCTTTAGCTCTCTGTTAGATAAATGGCTCCTTAACATTGCATTTAGTTAGGAATAAAGTTCTGTTAGCATAATTTTACAATTAGAATAAGCTGTACAGTCTCAGGACAGGCATCACTTGGGACAGGTATTGTGATCATTGGGAGACTGCGTTAGAGGTTTATTTCTTCTGGACTCAGTTTGTGTGTTTTATTCTTAAGACAGATGTCTTCAGAAGGTTCCATATCCATCCCCTCGGGCAGTCACTGCAAAAGTGGGGTAGACCTCATATGCTGCATATGCTGCTAAGTCTTGTCCCAGGGTCACCGCTTGCTTGAGCTGGGCTGCAGACACAGGTGCAGTTGGACTGGGGACAGCGTAGCCTGGAGGAGGAGGCAGAGAAAACTTCATGAGGGGGGTTTAGATTTGCTTCCTTTTGGCTTGTTGTCTTCTTTTTGAAAGATGACAATTTAGCATGGTTGCTTAAAGCCCCAAATTAATATGTACATTTTAAAAGGTGCCCTCTGAAGACATAATATCTGGACTCATGCATTAGGGAACAGTGTTTCTCAGAATAGGGTCAACCACCTATGTCAGAATCATTTCACTTTTAGAAAACTAGAAACATTGCTGGTAGATCCCAAGAAACAGACACTTCACAGGATGCTGAGTTGAGAAAAGCTTGAGGTTCAGAACTTTTTCAGAGGGTCTCAAAACTTATAAAGGAGGGTTGGCAATTGATGGGTTGGCAAGGCATGGAGGGTGGGCTCTGTGGGTCTGGTACTGCTGCACCCCCACCTCACCTAAACAGAATATTAAAACGCATTGCTGTACTCAGGATTGTAAGGACTGTGCAGACCAGTAGGATAAATATTTAACATTTTAGCACATTTCTATGGAGCAGCATAAAAGCAAATACCTAGTGTGGCCATATTTTGACTTAACTGGACAGGGCTAAAAATACCTAACCGCCCCCCCCCCCCCGCCCCCATCAGTCTGTCTTTGGTGTATGTGGAGGCCTTGATGCTCATCCTGTCAGAGAACCAAGGGATTTAAGTAATAAGGACATAATCATGTACTTTCATATTACTGTTTTTCTAGCTGATCAGTATTCCTTTTGAAGAAAAGAGCATAATAGCTGTTATCTACAAGCAATATTTCCCTGTTAATGTTTTAGATCCAAACCTAGTTCTCTCTGAGATGATCCCCAAATTGTGAAAGATAACAAGAAAAAGGGAAAAGTGTGCTTAAGCAACGAATGGGGACCTGATTTTTTTATTTTTTAAAAAGCCCATTGGTTTCTGTGTTGTGGAAGTCTGCCCAACCCCAGACACATTGATTTCTTTCTGGTGGCTTCTCAGGAAGTGGTGGCAGGAAGCTGGCTGGACTAGGTTTTAAAAAATTTAATCCACTCCTTGGCTTGTGCCCTTGGGGCAGTAATGCTGACTAATGCACAAGTGGAGTTTGGTACATTTTCCACGGATATAAGAAATATGTTAAGAATTACTTTCATAACCTTGGAAACAGTATTTCTAAAGTAAGTAAAATGTGTGTGTGTGTGTGTGTGTGTGTGCATGGGGCATAGATTTTATCTTTAGGGATTTTGAGTTTTCTTTTTCAATTTGGCTAATTTCTAAAGCGCAAGAGTATTTGTGTTCCAAGCAGAGTCTTCCCTTGGAGCCTGTTATTCTTTGCTTGACTTCATAGTGAGTTATAAAAGATCATCTCAAATTCTTCAGCATTCCCAAGATGATTCTCCTGCTCTAAATAATTTTTTATTTCTTGTGGGGCAAATAAAAGTGAGGATAAGATAAAACACTTTTGAGTAAAAAGCAAATCCTTTCCAGTGTGAAAGCAAACTCTAACATTCTTCTGGCAGTGGCTCATTTATTTTTACAGTACATGAATTAGATGTCTTTGGGGTACAGCTCGCTGTAAGGCAGGGGTTTAACTTGCTGCAGGAACTGAGAAGCCTGACGCAAGTCCCCAGAAGATGGATGAGTCAACACCCTGCTGTAGGGAAAGCGAGCACAAAGCCTATGGCCCCAGCACAACCCAAGAGGGACCTGGCCCTTAGCAGTGGCTGCCGTTGCCTTGGTAACCTTGAAGGCGTGCATCACACATCTTCTCCACATTCTACGGAACAAAGCTGGAAGTGAGATCATACTTGTGTGTGGAGCGTGATTAGTTTTAGCTTCACTTGCCAGAATGGAAGGCATACTGGCAAGTTTTGAGAAATGAAACGAGAGCAGGCTCTCATTTGTTATGGATGTGAGGGATATAGCAGCTCTCATACCCACATGTGATCAGTATATAAGTTAATCAGTTGATAGGACTGTCCTATTTCTAGATCTAGTCTGATTTGGGTTTACGGGAAGTATGCCAACAGTGACAAGTCAGAATGATAGATTTCTTTGAAAGATACAAACTTTTATTATTAAGAGTGGAGTTGCTCAACTAACTGCTGAAGGAAAATTTGCAAAAGACATTTCTCGTCTGGTGCTCTCTCATCTCTAGAGGATTCATTTTAATTATTAGCGTTTGTTGTGGATACATAATAAATGGGGGAAAGGCTTTTACATGTGACCCTGAAGATATGTTGATCTACAGATAGGCTTTACTTTAAGTGATCAGCATACGCCCCAGACCTAAATTATACAACAGATCAAATGAGCCTGATTATCCCCTTATTGAAAGGGTCTCTCTCTTTTCTCTCCCTCTCACATACAGAATTTACTTCAAATAATTTTTAAAAATCTGCTCTACACGTGTCTTTCAGAAAGCAAAGTAATAAGTAGGATTGAGTAGAACTGAAGATTAGAACCGGGGAGGGAGTCCAAGGATTGCTTCAAAGCTGATTGCCCTTGGCCAATGGCTTAATCTTTCCAGTACTTGGTTTGTTCATCTGTACAATGGGCATGATGGTAGGGTCGGTCTCTTGCGGTGTCACGAGCATTGCTGAGATAGCTGAGTGCCTGGCACATAGTTCGAGGTTAAATAAATATCAGCTATTCATAGGCAGTTCTAAACTCTCTTACTAAAGGTAAAAACCAAAACAAAACCAGAGGCAGAGTGACTGCTTCATTCTCAATCACACAGATGCTTATCGCTGAACTAAGACCCTAAGGGAGGGTGCCCCCACCCCTGCCGCCCAGCTCTGTTCTCTCGCCTATACGTTAACGGCTCACTAATCAGATTTAGAGTGGATGTTGTTCACAGACAGCTCTGTGAGT
>SJYV01021245.1:0-19675 GCA_006410875.1 Neotragus pygmaeus
GTGTGTGTGTGTGTGTGTGCACGCACGCACACGCATGTGAGTGTGCCTGTGTCTTGCTCTTGCTTCAGGAGCTTCAAAATGAAGCCTGCTGTCAAGTGGTAAACAAGGCGGATTCTGGGGATTAGAATGTCAAGCCAGGTCTTTGCTAACATGCACGGTGGCCGGATGGTGCCCAGAAAGGTTTTTAAAGTCTGGAGGCGGCACGAGGTGTGTGAAACCAGAGCTTTCCCTTTCCGTGGAAAAAGCAAGGGGGAACAGGAGGAGACAGGCTCTCTCACACTGAAACGTGTTTAAAGAAGAATCATTTGAATTAAAATAGATGCGCTCCCGAAATAATCTTGTTTTGAAAGCTCGGAAATCTTAGGAAGAGAAAAAGGCTATCAGTATACTTACCCTTTGAATCCGTTATGGCCCTTGCTATTTATAATTTATTTTTCCTCCATGTGGCTTAAAATAATCAACAGACATTATCACATTAACTCTTGCAATCCCCCTCGCCCTGTCCTTCAGGCCACAAAGGACACAGCCCCAGCCCTGTGGATGTGACCCCTCTGGCCCTGGCGCCTCTGAGCCCCCTGGCCGGCCCGGCCCGGTCTGGGAGAACATTCTGGCCACCACAATTCACGGTTTTTCCTCATCCACCCCAAGGCCAGGTGGCGAGGAGCCTGCTGGAGGACGTCAGCGCAGGAGAGCCGTCAGGACCCCGGAGACGCCCCAGGCCATGCCCCTGCGTCAGCGTCCTAACGGTGTCACTGCAAGGCCCACAGCAAGCTATTGTTAACAACAATAAAGCTCTGGTGTTCACAAGTTGTTCCCTTTTTTAAAAAAGCAATTTAGAGAAGGGTAAAGTTATCTCAAGAGAGGGTGGGAAATTGCAGCTCACACAGTAGATATGTGTTAACTTAAAGAATTCACATAAAAATTTATATTATCGGTTTCTTTTGGAAAACCCAGGGGTTGGGTCAGCCCTTGATGGGAGCTAAGTGTCCCTGACCCTTCAGTCGAGAGCAGGGCTCTCTCTTCGAGTGACACTGAGTCCCTGAGTGGGCACACCACTTCCCCAGGAGAGATACTGCTGGCCCCCTGCAGGCTTCTGGGGTGTGACCTCTGGAAGGCAGGAGTGGAAACTGTTTTCCTGGGNCCCTTCAGTCGAGAGCAGGGCTCTCTCTTCGAGTGACACTGAGTCCCTGAGTGGGCACACCACTTCCCCAGGAGAGATACTGCTGGCCCCCTGCAGGCTTCTGGGGTGTGACCTCTGGAAGGCAGGAGTGGAAACTGTTTTCCTGGGGGCCAAAACCTATACAATTTCCAGCTTCCCAGGGGGGTGTTAGTGGTAAAGAACCCATCTGCCAATGCAGAAGACATAAGAAACACGAGTTTGATGGCTTGGTCAGGAGGAAGAAATAGCAACCCACCCCAGGATTGTTGCCTGGAGAATCCCATGGACAGAGGAGCCTGGTGAGCTATAGCCCATAGGGTCGCATGTTGGACACAAGCGAAGCAACTTAGTGCACACACACACACGCACACACACACATTTTAAGAAAAAAATATACAAAGTTAGAGATACAAAGTTAAATGTAAAACAAATATTTATTTATAATGACAAATTTTAATTGACAAATTGTAAATTTATTTACAAATTTGATGACAAATATCAATGATGACAGTTACAAGCTATACAATGATAACAATACCCTTACCACAAAATCCTGAAGAATAACATAATTTTAAAAAATAATACTTCAAGCATGACAAACCTCTTTAATACTCTTTTTTTAATGTTTTTTTTTTTGACTGCATACTCTTTGATTAAGTCTTCTTATGAAAATGATTGTGTAATATTTTCTCTAGAAAGAATAGATAAAAATTCACTCTCTTCCTTAGATCAGCTGTTTGAAATTTGGTTTAGGTTATTGATAGGATAAAAGAGCTTCTTCCAGCTTCACCTCTTGTTACTGGTAGTGTCACATGAATTTTTAGGATTGTTGTCAAATTTAAGAAAACTTTTATCAAATTTCTTTCATATCTGAGGTGCTGCTATTGTGCTTGAGGTGTGAAATACTGTTATGGGCCTGTGCCTGTAACATAGCAATTCTAATCAGTTTTGTTTTACATGATTCCCATTGAAAAAGGAAAAAGGACATATAGTACAATTATAATTGTTCTGCCTTGCTGAGTATATTCTTGCATAAGTGAACTTCAGTTTTGACTAGGCATTGATGAGAATTGAATCCATTGCTTACAATTTTATTTGCTGAATAATTAGAAGATTATCTTACCATAGTCTGTGGATGTTTCAAGCCTTATGTCTCCTACATTACTCACATATTTCAGGAGCTGGATGCCTCGGGTGCTGAGAGAGTTTGCAGAATGGGCAGTAGGCACATTCTTGGAAGTCATTCCTATACTAGCATGGCCAGCAATGATTTATCATTGACAGTGATGCAAACCGCAGAAATACATCCCACTAAACCCAAACTCAATCCATCCAACCCAAACCACTGTAAGAGACACAGAAAAGCCCTTGGCCACTCCAGTGCCACCAGAGACACAGAGAGAAGCCTGACAGAGCAGACGAGGGGATGGAGAGTGACGGTGGTTGCACTGTTGCCATTCAAACCCCTCAGCTTTGCAGACTTGGCAAATATGTGGGTCCATCTGCATGTACTGTGAAGGCCCCTCTGTAGAGTCTTGAAGGGAACTAGAATTTGAGAGGCCCAAAGTCAAAGCTTTACTCGCTTATGGGTGAATTAGCCTCTGATGGATAATAACAATCTCACTCCCCACTTTCCTGAATGGAGAAGAAAGATGTTAAATAACTTGTAGAGATGCTGGACTTTCATATCACCCGCAGCACCTGGGACCTGAGCCAGAACCTGGTGTGAGTACCCTTTACTGCTTCATCATGAGTCGTTGTGGTGCTTGTCAATTGTTGAAGAGACTTACTTCTCCAAAGCTATCTTTTGGAGTTTCGTCAAAATCTGTATCTTGTGGAGGAAATGCATCTTTGCATTTCAACTCAAACTCATCCATTCAGGTGGCCTTGCCCACCAGATGACCCATCACAAAAAAATGGCAGAGGACTGCTGTGCTCGTGGGAGACCCTTATTAGCAGAGAGATGTGAGAACTGCCGAGCGTATTGGGCCCAAGATTAGATGCCTCCTGAACCATCCTTAGCCCAAAGTGCTTTCTGCTGAGACTCAGAGCAGAGTGTCAGCTTTAAGGTAGCTCTATAGTTTCTTCTCACACCTGGTGAAACACCACATGTGCAGATGGGTCTTACTTAATGTGTTGATCAGGTATTGTGCCAGTGTTGTGTAACCACCCACCTCAAAACCCGATGACTTGAAACAATCATCATTTATTCTTGGGGATTTGAAAGGTTGGCTGGAGAGGCTCTTTTTCCTGCCATAGGATTGTGAGCCTAATGTGGTTTGCTCCACACATTTCTCATCTTCCTTGGACCAGAGGACTAGCCTAGACATGCTCTTCTCAGAGTGATGGCAGAGGTTCAAGGCGATGAGCAGAAACATGTGAGGCCTCTTAAGACAGGCTTGGAACTGGCACACTACAGCTTTCATCCACATGCCATTGGTCAAAACAAATCCTGTGGTCAAAATCAAAGTACAGGAGGTAAAGGGTACTCCATTCCTAAGGCTATGGCAAGGGTGTAAATGCAAAGAGGAGTGAAAACTTGGGACGATAATTCAATCTTCCACACCTAGCAAGGAGCACAGATGACAGATGGGCAAGGCCAGCAGCCCACTGTAGAGATGAGAGAACTGGGGAGTGCCACAGACAACACAGCTTTAGCAGGGCATTTGGCAGGGGCCTACATGGACAGCTGGGTAGATTTATTGCTGAACTACTGTGTCCAGAGAACATTGACTAATAGATTGATGTCCATCTGGAAGAGGTTTGCAGTGGCATACCATTAACTTCTGCCCTGCCCACTGTTTTACCCACATTTGGATGTAGGTATTGGAATGATGTCTTACCAGATCTGCAGGTGATAGCCTGACTATCAGTGAGGAGCGTGATTAATATGTTTTGATGGCAATTTTAAAATTCAGATTGGTATTAACAGGCTGGATTTATGGGTCCGAAGCAAGAATGAATAAATAAAAAGGGAAATAACATTTATTGAACATCTATTATATGCCAGGCACATGTTTTATTTAATCCTTGCAACAACACTTTGAAGCAAATATGCTTTTCTTTTTCAGATTAAAAAACTATATCCTATAAAAAGAATAAACTACTTCCAAATCAAGCAAAAGGAAGAAAATAAAAAGAAGTATGAAAATAAATAAAACAGACTAGAAAAACAAAAGAGAAAATCAATAAAACTAAAGTTGGTTCTTTAAATAAATATCAACAAAATGGATAAAACTTTAGCTAACCTGATCAAGGAAAAAGGGAGGAAACTCAAGTCATTAAAATCATGACTGAAAGGACATTATTACTGACCTTACAGAAATAAGTATAATAAGGGAACACAATAAATAACTTTACATCAATAAATTCGATAACTTAGATAAAATGGACAAATTTTTTTAGAAAGACACAAGTTACTAAGACTGTCTCAAGAAGAAACAGAGAATCTGAATAATGACAAGAAATCAAACAAGTAATTTAAAAATTTCCCATAAAGATAAGTAGTCCTGGTCCAGAGGGATTTACTGTGAATTCTACTGAAACTTAAATAAGAATTAATACCAACTCTTCACAAATTCTTAGGAAAATTAGAAGAGGAGGAAATATTTCTCAACCCATTTTATTAAGCCAATGTTACCCCAATATAAGATCAACCCTAGGATTTCTTTGGAAGGAATGATGCTAAACCTGAAACTCCAGTACTTTGGCCATCTCATGTGAAGAGTTGACTCACTGGAAAAGACTCTGATGCTGGGAGGGATTGGGGGCAGGAGGAGAAGGGGACGACCAAGGATGAGATGGCTAGATGGCATCATGGAGTCGATGGACATGAGTGTGAGTGAACTCCGAGAGATGGTGATGAACAGGGAGGCCTGGCGTGCTGCAATTCATGGAGTCGCAAAGAGTCGGACACAACTGAGTGACTGAACTGAACTGAACCCCAATATCAAAGCCAGATAAGGACATCATACTTGCACACATCAAAATAATCCTACAGAATTGCTATGACTCATAGAGGATGAGATGGCTGGATGGCATCACTGACTCAATGATGAGTTTGGATGAACTCCAGGAATTGGTGATGGACAGGGAGGCCTGGCATGCTGCAATTCATGGGGTCGCAAAGAGTCAGCTATGACTGAGCGACTGAACTGAACTGAAAAATATAAAAATCCTCAACAAAATATTAGCAAACCAAAACAAGCAACATATAAAAAAAATTATGTGCCATGAAAAATGCGTTATCCCAGGAATACAAAGTTGGTTTAACCTTCAAAAATCAATTAATGTAATACACCATATTGGGTTTCCCCCGTGGATCAGTGGTAAAGAATCCACTTGCAATGCAGGAGATCTAAGAGATGTGGATTCAATCCCTAGGCTGGGGAGATCCCTTGGAGAAGAGTCTGGCAACCCACTCCTTGCCTGAAGAATCCCATGGATAGAGGAGCCTGGCAGGCTAGAGTCCATAGGGTCTCAAAGAGTTGGACATGACTGAAGTGACTTAGCACAAGCAATACACCATATTAATGGAATAAAGACAGAAACCATGAGATAATCTCAACAAATGCAGAAAACGTACTTGATAAAAATCAATACACTTTCATGATACAAGCACTCAACAAACTAGGAGCAAAAAGGAACTTCCTCTATCTGCTACACAGCATTTATGAAAAACCCACAACTAGCATCATACTAATGGGTGAAAAGTTAAACACTGTCTCCTAAGATTAGGAACAAGATAAAGTTGTCCATTCTCACACATTTTTTAAAGCATGTACAGGAGTTTCTAGTCAAGACAATTAGGTATGAGAAAGAAATAAAAGGCATCAAGATTGGAAAGGAAGAAGTAAAAGTCCATTTCAGATGCCATTGTCTGTTTAGAGAAATGCTAAACAATCCACTAAAAGACTATTAGAACTAAAAAAATGAATTCAATTATGTAGTAAAATACAATACCAGTATTTAAAAAATCCACTATATTTTTATACACTAACAATTCAAAATTAAACAGTTTAAAACTGGAATTAATAAAGCAATTCCATTTACAATAGCATCCAAAAGAATAAATTCTTAGGTTTAGATTTAACAAAATTAAAAAAAAAAAAGAAATACAAGACCCGACTTCTTGAAAGAAAATAAAGAAGAGCTAAATAAATGAGAAGACATACAACGTTCATTTTTTGGAAAACAGTATTATTAAGATTGCAACCAGAAGTAGGAGTTGGAGACGAACTTGGCAGTTGTGTGAAGCCCTCATGTGTCCAGGAGCTGCAGAGTGACACAGCCTTCAGTGTAGTAGTCACTCCTGTCTGGGTACCAGCTCTCTGCTGCTGCCTCACACCGGGCTAGCTTCAGACAAAACATGGCAGTAGGGTACTTGTGGCAAGAATCAAAAGGAGAAGGAGACAGCTAGGATAGGCCCAGAAAAATGATCAGGGGAAAAAAATCTCATCATGGTGAATATCCACTAGGAAAAGAAAGAAATGGAGCAGCCCATGCAGAATGGACAGGAAGACTACCCTTTGGGAGGAGGTGAATGTCACCAGTCAGCAGGAAGTCATAGAGGGTGACGGGCTCACAGACTTGCCCCTAGTTTCCCATGAGCCATGCCCAGTAGGCAGGGCGATGATGGGATCAGTGGAGATGGAGATGATATGGAAATATTCATAGAGGAGTTGAGAGAAAGTAGGAGAAAACAGGGAGCTGTAACTGAGGAACTGTCTTCCTGTCCTCACGGGGGAGGTCTCTCATCATCAGGACCATCCTGGCGAACTTTGCCTTATGCCTTGACTCCTGCCATTTTCCGTGAGATTCATACTGTGATTCCCACTGCTGTCCCCTTTATCCTTGCATTTTCCTGTGAATGCCTTTACTGGCCCATTTGCTGTGAACCTTATGTAATCTCCATGTGTCAGATGAGTTCTGTGTTACCAGCATCTAATTGGAGACTGCCTTGGTACTCAATCTAAGTTTCCATCAACAGTAGAGTTTCGTCCATTTGCATGGAAAAATGCAACTAAAAGTGCAACCACATCCACACAAAGACTTATACACAAATGTTCATAGCAGCATTATTCACAATAGCTAAAAAGTGAGAACAACCCAAATGTTTGTCAACTGATGAATGGATACACAAATATGGTACATCAGACAATATTATATTAATTGGCCACAAGACAGAATGAAGTACTGATATGTGCTATTAAAAAACATCATGAATTTTGAAAGCATTATACTAAGTGAAACAAGCCACACACAAAAGACCACATATTGCATGATTCCATTTACAGGAAATGTCCAGAATAAGCAATACATAGGCAAAAGTAAACTAATAACTGCTCAAGTCTAGGCTTGGAAGTCCCACTCCAGTACTCTTGCCTGGAAAATCCCATGGGCGGAGGAGCCTGGTGGGCTGCAGTCCATGGGGTCATGAAGAGTCAGACACGACTGAACGACTTCACTTTCACTTTTCACTTTCATGCATTGGAGAAGGAAATGGCAACCCACTCCAGTGTTCTTGCCTGGAGAATCCCAGGGACGGGGGAGCCTGGTAGGCTGCCGTCTTTGGGGTTGCACAGAGTCGAACACGACTGAAGTGACTTAGCAGCAGCAGGGCTTGGAAGTAGGAGGGGAATGCAAATTGACTGTAAGTAGGTATGCGAATATTTTTATTAAATAGGGACAAAAATTATCTGAAATTATGTTATGGTAATGGTTGTACAGGGCTTCACAGGTGGCACTGACGGTAAAGAAACTCCCTGCCAATGCAGGAGATATTAAAAGACACAGGTTTAATCCCTGGGTCAGGAAGATCCCCCGAAGGAGGGCATGGCAATGCATTCCAGTATTGTTGATTGGTGAATCCCATGGACAGAGGAGCCTGGCAGGCTACAAGCCATAGGATGGCAAGGAGTCAGACATGGTTAAAGTGACTTACCACTCATGCATGCACACAATGGTTGCACAACCCTGTGAACAGAGTAAAAAACAGTGGACTGGATGCTTAAATGGGTGAATTGTGTGATATGTAACATATGACAATAAAGCTCTTTTTTAAAAAGTGCACAGGTGAGAAAAAAAGGAAAGTGCTTGTCACACTTTAATGTGCATGCAGCTCCCCTGGGGACTTGTTGAAATGCAGATTCTGATTTGTAGGTCTAGGAAAGAGCTTAAGATTCTGTGTTTCTAAAATCTGTCTGTAGCACACCTTGGAGAGCAATACTCTAAGGTAGCTACACAGTTTTCTCAGGGTTAGACAGCTAGTAAATGGGGAAAACCAGGCTTCCATTTTGTGTGACAACAGAATTCATATCTAGTGGTTAAGTGCAGAGTAGATTACCCAGCTTCTCATCAGCTGTTGTGAAAAAAAAACAGAGGCTTTATAACCATAACCTCAATGTATCAAAAGTTCATCCCAGTCATTGAAACTCTGAATAAAGTCTTTTTTTTTTTTTTTCAAAAGATTCATTTATTTTTTTGGCTGTGGTGTCTTTTTTGCTTCACGTGGCTTTCTCTAGTTGCAGTGAGCAGGGACTGCTCTTCACTGCAGTGTGTGGGCTTCTCTTGTGGGACACGGGCCCTAGGCACGTGGGCTGAGTAGTTGTAGCTCCAGACCACAGGCTCAGTAGATGTGGAGCATGGGCTCAGCTGCACTGCAGCATGTGGGATCTTCCCGGAGCAGGAATTAAACTCATGCCCTCTGCATTGGCAGGAGGATTCTTAACCATTGGCCCACTAGGGAAGTCCTGTAATATACTTTTAAAAAATACCTTCTTCTTTTAAAAATACTTTGAGAATAAAAACAAGCTGAACTAATTGAAGGAGAGGGTCCATCCTAGTAAGTAACAGGTAGCCTCCCCTGGAATCCCAGGTTCAGATGTAAGAGCCACATTTAAGAGGAACACTAGAAAACCATAGTTTACCTAGAAAAAGCTAACCTGCATAGTGAGGGGATTCGAAATTTTGCCAAAAGGAGAACAGACAAAATGACTGATGAGGTTTATACTCCAAAAGTAAAGATTCAGGCAAGCTATAATATCTTTAAATAAAGTCTACTTTAAAAGAAGAAATTGATGTTTTCTATGTGACACAGAGGGCAGAATAAAGATTAAGAAAGGAATATTATAGGGAAGTCACTCCAATAAATTTTAAAAGTAATAAAACTCTAATAATTAAAACCTTCCTATATCATTCAGAACTCAGAAACTAAACACAAATTGGCTTAAGCCATGTGGAAAGTCTATTTTTCACATAACATAAAAATCTAGAAATAGGTTTCAGGCACTCTATCATTCCACAGTTTTTTTCTATGCTGGCTTCAGTTTTGGACATACTCTCTTTCAAGGGTGGTAAAGTGGTCAACAGAGGCCCCAGACTTAGATTATATCAGTTTGAAAGCCAAGAACGTGGCTCCTTCTCAGGGGCTCCATCAAAACTCTCACGGCTGACTTTCACTGGACAGCTTGAATCACATGCCCATTTATGAACCAATCATTACGGTCATAGTGTGAAACAGAGTGATTCACCAGGCTTGGATCACTGGCCCGCCACTGATGCTGAGAGCTAGGCTCAGTCCTGCCCAAACCACAAGGACTGAAATTGGAGGAGGGGTGGTGCTCCAAAGGAAAATAGCCTGGTTGCTCCCTCCAGAAGAAGGGAGACTAGAAGTTTGTCAGGGAAACCAACAGATTTCCACAAACTGTCTTCTTTGATTTAAGGGGCTCCTTTAGGAAGGATGGAGGGAGAGAGCTCCCTACCTCTGAAGACATCCAAACAGGCTGGATGAGCCCCCTGAACCCTGCCCAGTAGGGAGCAGTGGATGGGAGTCACGTCTTAGACAGTCACCTCACTTCCAAGGACAATGGCTCTCCATCGCATTCACTCTTGCCCTCAGGCACTCACTTCTGCCTCAAAATATTTAACACCTTTTATCATAAAGCAGCTTCCCACTTCATAGCACACAAACCTTTCTAGGCTCTTTTGGAAATAGACTTATTTCCTTTTGTCTTTCCTCCTAAACCAACCTTGTGGACTTGATGTACGCTCATTCTCTGTCCATGACCTTGGCTTTCTGTCTTTGCTCTAATCAAAGGTGCTCTTTCCAAGGACACGTTGGAGTGAAGCTTCAGAAGAGTGTTATCATGTCTTCTGTAGATAGTACTCTTTGGGAAGTCACTTCTTATTCAAGGTGATTTATTATTTTGTTTTGCAAGAAAATAAGATCACTCAAGCTAACTAAAGAAAGGTGTGTGTGTGTGTGTGTGTGTGTGTGTGTGTGTGTGTGTGTGTAGCAGGGCTGACATTGTGAAGATATGGAAGTGCTTGGGGGTGTCTAGGATAGGAATCATTGCCAACCAGCAGGCCTCACAGAAGCTGAAAATCTTCTCTGAGTTCCCACTTCAGAATAGCCTGGGACTTGGGCAGCAAGTGTTCACACAGCCTCCCCCAGCACTCGGCCACATTCACCTGGTTAGCCAATCGTCACATGTTTGGAACTTCATACTCCACCAACCAACTTGTTTTTCACTGTCTGTTCTGGAGTCCTGGAAGAGGAAGATCATTGGGCCAGCTCTCATTTTGCTTCAGACAATTAGTTCATTTCAGTTCAGTCACTCAGTCGCACTCGACTCTTTGCGACCCCTGAACCGCAGCACGCCAAGCCTCCCTGTCCATCACCAACTCCCGGAGTTTACTCAAATTCATGTTCATTGAGTCAATGATGCCATCCAACCATCTCATCCTTTATCGTCCTCTTCTCCTCCCGCCTTCAATCTTTCCCAGCATCAGGGTCTTTTCAAATGAGTCAGTTCTTCGCATCAGGTGGCCAAAGTATTTGAGTTTCAGCTTCAGCATCAGTCCGTCAAATGAATATTCAGGACTGATTTCCTTTAGGTTGGATCTTCTTGCCGTCCAAGGGACTCTCAAGAGTCTTCTCCAACACCACAGTGGTCAGCCCTTGTCTAAATCTCATCGCTTATCCAAATACTCAGGGCTGAGGCGGGCCAGGTGGAGTCAGAGACACAACAGTCTGCTGTCAGTGAGTCTGCAGATGGCCCTCACCTAACCCACACCGGGAACTTCTCAAGTTTCAGCATCGCAGAGAAGACTTGGTGCCCAGTCTCATGTTTTCCCTGTAAACAAGCAACCAGCTGGAAAGGATGTAAAGCGACTGGACCATCAGGCAACACAGAATAACCATCTCAATGGTAGAGGCAGAGGAGGCTGGGGCTGTCACCTGTGACTCTGAAGAGAGTGCCAAGAGAGGAGTTCAGATTAAGGAAAAGGAGGGAATTCACTAAAACTCAGGTATCCGTGCTCCAGCCTGTGTGCCCATGCTCTACTCAGGGCTGGGGCTGCATGGACGGCAGACGGGACCAAACTTGGGGAACCCCAGCTGAGTATGAAAGGGACTGGCACCTGAGTTCCATGTACCCCTATGCAGAGACTGACCCCACTCTGAACCTCCATCCCCTTCTGTTCAGGCAGGGGTTCCAGGGGATCCACCAGGGGAGGGGTCAGACCTAGAAGACCAAGGTATCAGGGAACCCCCCTGTGATCCAACCCTGCTGCTTACTGGGAATAAGGCAGAAAACATCTGATAGTATAAGCATCTGGGGGCTCATCGGCCTAAACTGAAGACACCATCGCCATGAAAATACACAGCCAGAGAGCCTGGAGGGAATTCAGAGAGATGGAAGGGATGTGTGGGCTGCAGGCAGTGAAAGGAATTGAACACAGTAATTAATGGAATCTTATAAAACAAATTCAAATTGATCGGTCTGTAAATGAGAGTATTGCCACCCAGACCAAAACCGATTTAAAGGAACATAAATTGAGTCAATAACAAATGTGGAAGGAGACAAGAGTCAGGGGAAAGTATCCAGTGTAGCATTATTGGAATTGATGTTATTTATTATAGAGGATTAATAGTAATAAAAAAAAACCTCCCATGACAAAGCCTTTGGAAGAGCTACAATATAAAACTTAAACCTATAAGTAAGATCTGGCTTTAGGAGCTTAATTGGAAATATTAAATAGGGGACAGCAATTTAATTAAATATAAAGATGATGATAAATTGCTGGGATTGCATCTAGTCAGGGAAGGAAGGATCCTGATCAAAGGGCCCTGGTAATCAGAGGGTTGGGAACTGCAGGGCATTTTTTTTTTTTTGGTAAAGAGAAAATTTGCAGAGCATCAATTGTGAACTTTCTTCCACCTCCACCTCCCACAGGGCTCCCTGTCAGATATGTGACAGGGCCCCTTTAAGTGGGGAAGCCCCTCTGGGGTTGGTCTGTCTCCCATGCTGTCCAGAGAGAAAGTCCCCCCTTTTCCGGCTGCCCAGCCTTCCTGGCAGGGCATACACACAACCCTGAATATGGTTGTGATTCCCATATGGTTCCCACACCAACCCTGAATATGCACATGGGCAGACAATCCCAGAATCACCCCTGTTCTACCATTACCCTGGAGAAGGGGAAACTCCAGGAGCTGAGGAGATGTGATTCATCACCAATGACTCTGATTAACAAGGGAGGAAACTCAGGATAGAGAGCTGTGATGCTGCTTAATCCCAGAGCAGCTGACCTCTAGCCCTTTCCCAGAATACTGCCCCAGCCCCAGCTGTGCTCACACAAGAGAGGCCGCCGCTGGGCTCAGGCTTGGCGTGGAGAGGGAAGGACCCTGCTGTCCTCATGAGTGCACAGAGAGGAACCGTGAGCTCAGAAGCGTGGGAGGACTCTAACAAGAAACAGACAGCCCATCAACAAGTGTGCTCGGGTGTTCTCTGAGCCCTGAAGAGCTGCTGCAGCAGTGACATGACGAGAGGGCCTGCCTAGATTTCCTGCCTCCCTAGCTGGTGTTGGCCCTCCTCCTCCCAGGACGTCGTCTGCAGAAGCTTCTCCCCGGGTGCTCAGCCTGGTGTCTGTGCCGGCGTCTCTCCCCACTGCAGCGAGTCCGGTTCACTGCAGCTTCCCCAGCCACCAACAGAGTCAGGCGCAGTGCAGTGGATGGAATGATCGACCGGCAGGACACTTCCTCAGCTGCCCACCCGTGGTGGGGGCGGAAAATGTTCGACGCTGATGGCAGGTATCAAGAAATGTCCGGCCACGACTTTCCCCAGAATCAATCTGACTTACTCATCCCCACATGCTCTTGGACCCCAAAGATGTGGCCTCTTTCTGAGCCCTGGGAGCCAGCCTGAGATGTGGCCAGGGCTCCTGCTTTTGCTGTGGGGAGAGAAAAGGAGCGCTCAAAAGACATTTGGAATTAACATGCACTCACTGCTATATGTAAAACAGATAACCAACAAGGACCTACTGTACAGTACAGGGAACTCTGCTCAATACTCTGTTAGAATCTAAAGGGAAAAGAATCTGAAAAAGAACAGATACCTGTATATGTATAACTGAACCACTCGGCCATGTACCTGAAACTAACACATCATTGCAAATCAACCATAATCCAACATAAAATCAAAATTTTAAAGAAAACATCTGTGGACGTAAGATGGGACACAAGTTGAAGCTGAGTAATGAGTACATGAAGGCTCACTATAAACCTCTCTACTTTTATATATGTTTACATTTTTTCCATAATAACGTAATTTTTACTAAATTATATTTTTAAAAGACATCAACCTCAAATGATTTTCCCTCATGCTCTTGCTGCCTCACTACCCCCAGCCTCCTCTATCACACTGATCCCCAAACTGTAGTCCCCAAACTAGTGGTATTGACATCATCTAGGAACTTCTTAGACATGCAAATCTGCAAGTTCACCCAAACTGACTGAGAAGGAAACCTGGGGTGCAGACTGGCAAACTATGCTTAACAAGCGATCTAGATGGTTCCGATGCATGCACAGGTTTGACAGTGGCTGGTCTAATGTATTCTATTGATAATCTTCAAAATTATGACTTCTGCAGATTGATACTTCAAATTGTTGTAAGATCCCTTCCTACCACCTTTGGGAGAAGATGTTTTCTTCACAGCTGGCATCCACTGCATGTATGCTTAGTCGCTCAGTTGTGTCCAACTCTTTCAACCCCATGGACTGTAGCCCACCAGGCTGCTCTGTCCATGGAATCCTCCTCTCCTGTGTTACAGGTGGTTTCTTCACCATCTGACATCCCCTGATCCTGCCCTAATCACTGGGCATCCCTTATGCAGAGGACATAATGGCTCCACATTCAGGGGTTCCTGACAGTCATGGGCACAACTCCGAGCTCTCAATTGGTGTTATCTCATTTGACAATCTCAGCAACCCTAGAAGGAATTTACTGTGATCACTTTCATTTCACAAATGAAGAAATGGCATGAAGCTGCTAAGCAAGTTCACCTAGCAAGCAAGTGGCAAATCTCAGATTCCAGAGCATGAGCCCTAACCAGTAGGGCCACCACCTTATACTCCTGCCCCTTGTCTGGCTCTGATTGTGTGGCCCAGGACATATCATTCCCCAGATCAAGCCTGTACCCAGCTTGGACCCTGAGCCTGTCTCCCTGTTTCAATTATACACCCAGACCTGGAAGCTGAGGCTACAGCTTATTCACTCCCGAAGATAATTACCTAGTTAGGAGGCTTCCAGGTGCAAGGAGCAAATCAATGAATCTAGACAACAGGTAAAATCTATCACTGCATCTAACAAGAGGCTTCCAGGTAAGGTAGTTGTCTGATGGGTTAATGCAGTGGTTCCATGGTGTAATCAAGGTCCCAAGTTCTTTCATTCTCTCCTCTCAGCCATTCTCAGCATATACCTCTCTTCTCAGAGACCAGCTCCCCTCATGATCACAAGTTGACAGCTGTGTTTCCTGGCTTCATGATTAGATAAGAAGAAAGACCGTTTCTTCCAAGTATCTCCTATTTCAGTGAGGAGTCCATTTCCAGCAGACCTCCCCTCATGTCTCAGTTGCTGAACATAGGTGACATGCTCATTCCTAAATCATCGTTAAACCAATTGCTGGCAAGGGGAAAATAGAATGACTTGATGAGATCAGCTTAGTTGGATGGATGCCTGAGCTACCTGGTATAGTCATGCGCACGCCAATACAACTGCAACTGGACAAAAGGGAAGGGGATGGAATGGCTGCTCCAAGTCTTTCCCCAGGAGTCCACGCCTGGACTCTTGGGGAGAAGGAACTGTCCCACTGTGAGGCTCTAGAAAGGGAGACACAAACATTTAAGTCACTGGGATTTCAGTGTTGTTATCAAAACCTATCCTGACTGATATAGAATCCGTCCTCACGCTGCACAGACATGAAACTGAAGAGGTTTGCTCCAGAGAGATTGAGTCAGACTTGCTTTGGATGGGGAGACACCAAGGGACGGTGATGAGCAGGAGTGAAGCTTCATTATGAAATTCCCATCCCTTTCTCCACCCCCACTTGGCTTCCAGGCTGCTAATGGTTGGGTTATATCCAGGCAGGAAGCTGGAGAATATTCTGGAAACTGGAAAAACTGATTCAAGAGAAAGCTCTCTATAGTTTAAGTTCCCCCAACAAGACATCCAAGTCCCTGCCTGACTTTCCCAAAAAAAGTCCAACCACCAAGTCTTACGCATCATCTTAAATGTGTGCAAACATTTAAAGATGCTCAGAACGGCAAGAGTTGAGATCAGGTCAAATAATCCCAAACAAACTGAAGCATAAAAGATTTAATAAACCTGAAAGAAACAGAATTCAGAGAGAAGAAAAAACGTTTTAAATAAATATTTAGAAAGATGGTAATGATAACCCTATATGTATGCGAGACAGCAAAAGAGACACAGATATATAGAACAGTCTTTTGGACTCTGGGAGAAGGCGAGGGTGGGATGATCTGAGAGAACAGCATTGAAACATGTATATTATCATATGTGAAACAGATCTCCAGTCCAGGTTCGATGCATGAGACAGGGTGCTCAGGGCTGGTGCACTGGGATGACCCAGAGGGATGGGATGGGGAGGGAAGTGGGAGGGGGGGTTCAGGATGGGAAACACATGTACACTCATGGCAATGCATGGCAAAAAAACCCACTACAATATTGTAAAGTAATGAGCCTCCAATCAAAATAAATACATTTTTTAAAAATAATAATAAATTTTAAAAATTATTCAATAAAAAAAGAAAAAATATTTAGAGAGATGAAATACCTTACACAACAATATAAGAAAAAAATGTCAAATTTGAAGAAGGAATAGAGAATGAGTTTTATGAAGTTCATAAAACTAGTAGACAGAAATCCTTTGTAATCCTATATACTAATAATGAAAAGTCAGATAGAGAAATTAAGGGAACAATCTTTTTCACCACTGCAACAAAAAGAGCACAATGCCAAGGAATAACCCTACCCAAACAGACAGAAGATGTGAACTCAGAAAACCATAAGACGCTGATGAAAGAAATCAAAGAAGACACAGATGGAGAAATAGACTATGTTCTTGGATTGGAGGAATCAATATTGTGAAAAGACTGAACCACCCAAACCAATCAATAGATTCAGTGCAATCCCCATCAAACTACCAATGGTATTTTTCACAGAACTAGAACAAAAAATTTCACAGTGTGTATAGAATCACAAAAGAACCCAAATAGCCTAAGCAACCTTGAGAAAGAAAAACGGAGCTAGAGGAATCAACCTTCCTAATTTCTGAAATGGAAACCCACTCCAGTACTCTTGCCTGGAAAATTCCGTGAACTGAGAGGCTCCTCAGAGCCTGGTAGGGTACAGACCCTGGGGTCGCAAAGAGTCGGACACGACTGAGCAACTTCACTTTTACTTTATACTATAAAGCTACAGTCAACAAAACACTATGGTACTGGCACAAAAACAGAAATATAGACCAATGGAACAAGATAGAAAGCCCAGAGATAAATCCATGCACCTATAGTCACCTTATCTTTGACAAAGGAGACAAGAATATACACTGAAGAAAAGATAGTCTTTTCAATAAGTGGTGCTGGAAAAACAGGACAGCTATGTGTAAAAGAATAAAACTAGGACATTTCCTAATACCATACACAAAAATCAATTCAAAATGGATAAAAGACTTAAATTAAGGACAGAAACTATAAAGCTTTTAGAGGAAAACATAGGCAGTACACTCTGACATAAACCACAACAAGATCCTCTTTGACCCACCTCCTAGAGTAATGGAAATAAAGGATGCAGGATACTTGGGGCTGGTGCACGGGGATGTTCCAGAGAAACGTTGTGGGGTGGGAGGTGGGAGGGGGATTCAGAATTGGGAGCTCGTGTACACCTGTGGTGGATTCATGTCGATGTATGGCAAAGCCAATAGAGTATTGTAAAGTAAAATAAAGTAAAAAATAAAATAAAATAAACAAATGGGAATTATGTTTAAAAGCTTTTGCACAACAAAGGAAATAATAAACAAGATTAAAAGACAACACTCAGAATGGGGGACAATAACTGCAACAGAAAAAAACTGGCAAAGGGTTAATCCTCAAATATATAAGTAGCTCATACAACTCAATATCAGAAAAACAAACAGCCTAATCAAAAAATGGGCAGATCTAAACAGACACTTCTTCAAAGAAGACATCTAGATAGTCAATAAACACATGAAAAGATGCTCAACATCACTAATTGTTAGAGACATGCAAATCAAAACTACAATGAGGTATCATGTAAAACGTTACCAGCAATCAGGAGTCTCTCTAACACCCACCCCAGTCACTGCCCCTCAAGAGTGACCACTCTGCTTCTAACAACATAACTTGTAGTATGTAGTACATGTTCAGTTGCTCAGTTGTGTCCAACTCTTTCTGACCCCATGGACTGTAGCCTGCCAAGCTCCTCTGCCCAAGGGATTTTCCAGGCAGGAATACCGGAGTAGGGTGTCATTTCCTACTCTAGGGATCTTCCCGACCCAGGGATTGAAATATGCCTCTTGTATCTCTTGCATTGACAGGCAGATTCTTTACCATTAGTGCCACCGTACACAACTGTTATGTCAATTAAGAAGCATTCACACAGAGATTGGTTCAAGATGGTGGAGTAGAAGGATGTGTGACCATCTTCTCCTGTGAGTGTTTGGGGGTCTCCTGCAGAGGTGTGGATCGGCAGTGTCCCGCCCTGGAGACAGGGACACCGGTAGTACCCTGTTTGTAGATTTTTTGTTGAAGGCCATTCTGGCTGGTGTGAGGTGATACCTCTTGCTTAGTATGGATGATCTTCACATGGATATACTCAGGTTCGGAAAATAATTAAACTTTATAGACTTTGTTCTGTTAAAAAAAAATCTGCAAACAATAAATGCTGGAGAGGGTGTGGAGAAAAGGGAACTCTATTGCACTGTTGGTGGGAATGTAAATTGATACAGCCACTATGGAGAACGCTATGGAGATTCTTTAAAAAATTAGCAATAAAACTACCATATGATCCAGCAATCCCATGGCTGGGCATATACCCTGAGAAAGTCATAATTCTAAAAGACACATGTATCCTGATGTTCACAGCAGCATTATTTACAAGAGCTAGGACATGGAAGCAACCTAGATGTCCGTCTACAAATGAACGGATAAAGAAGATGTAGTAGATACATATATACATGTAGTGTGTACATGTATACAATGGAATATTACTCAGCCATAAAAATGAACAAATTTCCATCAGTTCTAGTGAGGTAGATGAACCTAGAGCCTGTTATACCATGAAATAAGTTAGAAAAATAAATATTGTATATTAACACATATATATGAAATCTAGAAAAATGGTATTGATGAGTCTATTTGCAGAGAAAGATTGGGGAGGAAGGTATAGCAGGCAAACCAATAGAGTATTGTAAAGTAAATAAATAAAAATTTAAAAAATTAAAATATAAAATTCAATTGAAAAAATAGAAGATAATTTGCCAGAAGTTGAAAATATTAGAAAGATGACAGTTAGGTAGAACAGGTAAGGAACAAAATAGTGCATTCAGGAGTTCCAATGTCCAACAAAGGGGTTACAGAAAGATCAAACAAGGGAAACAGAGGGGAGGAAATGATCAAAGAAATGACACAAGAAGATTTCCTAGGACTGAAGGACATGAGTTTCTTCCATTGAAAGGGCCTGAGTATCTACCACAAAGGAAGGATGAAAAACCCTCACTAGGGCATGTGATCATCAAGTTTCAGAACACTGGAGCAAAAATTTCCATGCAGAAACAAACAAACAAAAAAGTCACATGTAAATGATTAGAGGTGAGTGGCATTGGCCTTCTAAACAGGAATTTCTCACAGTGCATCAGAAGACAACAGTGTAGCTCCTTCACAATGATGAGGAGATTTAGGGAAAATGATGTTTTGATGAGAACTCCAAAAATGGCCAAATTATTAATCAGGTGCCAATAAAGACATTTCTGAAATTCAACAGACATTCAAGGTCCCAGAATCATGTACCCTTTCTCAGAAAGCCACAGGGGATCATGATTCAGCAAACTAGGAAATAAACTCAGAAAGAGAAAGAAATGGGACCCAGGACATGGAAGCTGCTGGAACAACAGAAAAGGGAAAGCCTAGGGTGATGGTCA
>SJYV01021246.1:0-11898 GCA_006410875.1 Neotragus pygmaeus
AATATGCTGTCTAGGTTGGTCATAACTTTCCTTCCAAGGAGTAAGCATCTTTTAATTTCATGTCTGCAACCACATCTGCAGTGATTTTGGAGCTCCCCAAAATAAAGTCTGCCACTGTTTCAACTGCTTCCCCATCTATTTGCCATGAAGTGATGGGACCAGATGCCATGATCTTAGTTTTCTGAATGTTAAACTTTAATCACTCTCTTCTTTCACTTTCATCAAGAAGCTCTTTAGTCCTTTTTCCCTTTCTGCCATAAGGGTGGTGTCATCTGCATATCTGAGGTTATTGATGTTTCTCCATGCAATCTCGGATCACTCCTGGGTTTCTGCACACCCATTCCCTTTACTGAGGACAATCCACTCCAGTCTTTGGTCCCAAGAATTCTGACTGTTTTACTAGTCAACACCCAGCCCTCATTGGTGGTGGGTGAGGAATATGATTAGACAGCCTGCACTGGCATATGCAGGAGTGCACAACAGTGTATTTTTAACCCTCCACTAAGCATTCTGAACTATGTGCAATGAATTTGTGCTTCCTCTCAAGTCAACCATAGAGAGGAATCCAGTGAAAACCTGCCCTAGGTCACTACAAGGTCTGGCAGCAGCCAAACATCAAAGCCAGCCTGAGAACAGAGACAAAAATGATATTGTGTGCCAGGGTCAGGACAGCTAGTCAGGTGCCAAGTGGAATGACAGAGCCTAAGGTGAGAACCAGAATTCAGGTCTTGAGTTCAAGTCATGACAGATTAAATTTGATCTTGACAGACAGTGTCATTATGTGAAAGCTCAGAACCAGAAGTTTAGTGAAGTCGGAGTCCAGGCAACAGCTCTGTCTGACCAGGGAATATAATAACCTTAGTTGTTGTTTTTTTTAATTGAAGTATAGTTGACATGTAATATTATATTAGTTTCAGATACTGAACTATTGTGCAACATAGTAGTTCAATATTTTTAGATTATGCTCCATACAAAGTTGTTATAAAATATTCACTATATTCCCTGTGCTGCACATTACATCTTTGTAGCCTATTTATGTTTCATAGAAAAACATCTATTTCTGCTTTATTGACTATGCCAAAGCCTTTGACTGTGTGGATCACAATAAACTGGAAAATTCTGAAAGAGATGGGAATACCAGACCACCTAACCTGCCTCTTGAGAAATCTGTATGCAGGTCAGGAAGCAACAGTTAGAACTGGACATGGAACAACAGACTGGTTCCAAATAGGAAAAGGAGTACGTCAAGGCTGTATATTGTCACCCTGCTTATTTAACTTCTATGCAGAGTACATCATGAGAAATGCTGGACTGGAAGAAACACAAGCTGGAATCAAGATTGCTGGGAGAAATATCAATAACCTCAGATATGCAGATGACACCACCCTTATGGCAGAAAGTGAAGAGGAGCTAAAAAGCCTCTTGATGAAAGTGAAAGAGGAGAGCGAAAAAGTTGGCTTGAAGCTCAACATTCAGAAAACGAAGATCATGACATCTGGTCCCATCACTTCATGGGAAATAGATGGAGAAAGCGTGGAAACAGTGTCAGACTTTATTTTTTTGGGCTCCAAAATCCCTGCAGATGGTGACTGCAGCCATGAAATCAAGAGACGCTTAGTCCTTGGAAGAAAAGTTATGATCAACCTAGATAGTATATTCAAAAGCAGAGACACTACTTTGCTGACTAAGGTCCGTCTAGTCAAGGCTGTGGTTTTTCCTGTGTTCATGTATGGATGTGAGAGTTGGACTGTGAAGAAGGCTGAGCACCGAAGAATTGATGCTTTTGAACTGTGGTGTTGGAGAAGACTCTTGCGAGTCCCTTGGACTGCAAGGAGATCCAACCCGTCCATTTTAAAGGAGATCAACCCTGGGTGTTCCTTGGAAGGACTGATGCTAAAGCTGAAACTCCAGTACTTAGGCCACCTCATGAGTAGAGCTGACTCATTGGAAAAGACTCTGATGCTGGGAGGGATTGGGGGCAGGAGGAGAAGGGGACGACCGAGGATGAGATGGCTGGATGGCATCACGGACTCGATGGACGCGAGTCTGAGTGAACTCCGGGAGCTGGTGATGGACAGGGAGGCCTGGTGTGCTGAGATTCATGGGGTCACAAAGAGTCAGGCACAACTGAGCGACTGAACTGAACTGAGGCAACATTGCTGCAGAGAAACAAGCACAGATTTTTGTAACCCAGTTTCCAATCCTAGCTCCCTCATTTACTAGGGACACCTCCATTAGCTTCTCTTTGCCCCAGCTTTCTCATTGAAAAATGGGCTAAAAATTTCTAGATTTCATGTTTCTCTTGAGGACAAAACGGGGTGTCATATAAAGCACCTGGCCTGAGTTAAGTGCTCAGGAACCAGGTTCCACCTCAGGCCCTCGAAAAGCAGGCCTGGGGTAGAAGATGACTGTGGTGATGCAACGGTTTTCACTGCAGTAAGATGCCGGATTCTCTAGTCCATCTTCACCCCCGACCCTCCCCAGCATGGAGACAGCCCAGCCTTAGGCAGGCTTTCCAGGTAGCTTAGGGATCCTTACCTTTTGCAAAGATGGGAGGCTTGTGCCTCTGGGAGTTTACAGATTGTTCTAAATGCCCAGCGAGGGCTGGAAGCTGAACGGTTCGGTGGGCTTGAATCAGGGAGGGTGGGAGACACAGGGCAGCCAGGTGAAACCTACAGCCCTTCTCTTTGACATGAAGGGGAGGTGACACGTGTATCTCCAGGTCCTCGTAGAGACGCCTGACACACTTGGCACCAAGAAACATTTCTGAATGAATGCCTGAGCTGGGAAGTTCACCCTCTGCCCAGCCTGGCTTTCTTCCCTCGCGCTGCCCGCTTCCCAGAGAGGCGGAGTCGTTGGCTCTGAGCAGCTGCAGGGACACTGGGGGCCCCTTTGCCTTACGGCTGACGCACTGTGGGGGACGGCAGCCAGGCAGCCAGGCCAGCAGCGCAGTCACCCCATCCCCGCCGGGGGCAGGGACACGGAGTGAGGATTCTGTCCGGGCAGCCTGGGGCAAGTGCCGAAAGCGGCCTGAGGGACGCTGAGTGGGGTGCTGATGGAAAACTACAGACTGAGACTCGGGCTTCACACCCCGGCCCTGCGGGGAAGTTCTAGAACACAAAGGGGAAGTCCAGGCTGAGGGAAATTTCCCTTCTCCCCACAACTTCTCCTCCCCCCCAACCACCTGGGGCCAGAGAGATGTCTTTATTGTTCGGAAGGGGACCCTGGCTGTACGGAGTGAAAGATCACGGGCAGCCCTGTGCCGCTGCCGTGGGGACATCGCAGAAACATCAATGAGGACCCTGTTCTAAAGCAGCTCCCCGGGCACACAGAGGGGACACAGACGCTAACTCAGACACCAGTTCACCGCAGGTGGCTGCCAGGTCAGCCAAGTCCCGGCTGTGTGCTTACTGCCCAGAGGGCACCAGAGCATCATGTCGCCACCCGGGACTCCTGCACCCTAGCCCCTGCTTCCGGAAGACCCTCAGCAAACACCAGCAAGTGGCCCGAGACACCAGTAACACCCGTTAGCCCTCTCGGCAGCTCTGCAGGTGGGTGCTATCAGGTGGGAAAAGAGGCTCAGATGCCTGCCTGGCTGACATGACCGGGAGGTGACAGAGAAGGGGGCAGACCCAGGGCTGTCTGCCTGCAAACCTGTGTCCTTTGCGGATGCTGCTTCCCGAGGCATGCTCTGGGCACTGTGTCTAGGAAAATCCCAAGGAAAGGGGCTGTGGCTGGGGAAGGTCCAGAGCCTGGCCGCGAAACCGCAGAGGGCAGGTACTGGTGGAAAAGTCCAGCGGTGATTCACCTCCTCCCTGCCTTGCCCTCCCCAGATCTCAGCCTGCAGCCTGGGGGTTGGTAGCACCCACCCTACCGCCCAGTGAGAGAGGGCTGTATCCAGCCCTGTCCATCCCATCCGCTTCCCTCCGGAGGAGCAGAGGCCACACCAGAGGGGCGAGGTGAGAGGGGAGGGGAAGGGACTGGCAAAGGACAGGAGGGACGTGGGACTCTGGGGGGTCGTCCTGAGACAGCGCCTCAGCCAGCAGCCCGGCTGGGAGGGAGGGCGGTGGGGGAGGGGGCTGGGGACGGAGGAGGCTTCCTGAGGTTAGGTGTTGTAATCCTGGTTCACAGACTCTTGGCCTGCGTCCCTCTTTCTGCTTGCAGCATTTCTTTGCCCCTTCTTTTTCCAACATACTGGCTCACATGCACGTGAGCACACACAGACACACACACAGTCACTTTCTGTCTTGGGTGAGGGGGCGGTCCCAGGACCACATTGGATGGGATTCTGAGCTGGGAGGAATAGGAGAAGGAGTGGGACAAGTTCCTTTTCAGGCTGGATCTCTCAGCGTCTTCCCGGGAACACTGCTGGGGACACGGGAGCCGGGAGCTGGACAAAGGGATGAAGTGAGTGGGATGTGGGATGGGGAGGACTGAGAGCTGCCACAGAGGGCTCAGTGGACCCCCGGGAGGAGGACCAGATGGAAGTGTATGTCTGGCTATGAGCGAGGCTGGAGGGGAAGTCTGGTGCTGGGGACTCTTAGGACACGGCAACCCCCCAGCTCCCCGCACCATCAGCAGTGTCTGAGCTGCTCAGGGACAAGTCTGCCTAGCAGGAGGAAAGTCCTTGGATTGGGGGGTGGCTCCAGGGAGTGGGTGAGAGAGAGGTGATCACCAGCTCGAGAAGGAAGGGGAGGCAGGCAGGTGGTGCCTGCAGATGGGGAGGAAGCCTGGCAGGTGAAGGGCCACGACCTGATCAGACTCCCGGCCAGGCAGGCCCCCCGGAGGAGGAGGAGGGTGTGGGCTTGTGCACCAGGGAACCACGAGGGCTGAGCCAGGCAGTCCACGGGGTGTGAAGGACTGGACGGGGGTGGGGGTCAGGTCGTGGTGTGGTGCACACAGGTATGTGAGCGCAAGGGGACGTGACGGGAGCGGCCCCAGTGTGTGTGCAGAACAGGGGCTGGTATGTGGGTGTGGGCTGAAGCCGGGGCTGAGCGTCCAGGGCCTGGGCCGCTCCCCTATCGCCGGGACTGCTGGGCAGCAGCGTTTTCACCTGTGTTTTCTCCTTGGCTGGACATGGGGCAGGCCTCCACCCACCTGCCCAGCCCCTAAAAATGGTGACTGTGGGGCTTATCAGCCTCTTGAAGAGTTCCTTCCTGGGCAGGGCTGAGCCAGCTGTGGGTGTGGGTATCTTGCCTCTGGAGGCACTGAAGAATGGTGAGGTCCAGGTCGCACCCTCACTTCCTGCCTCAGCTGAGCAGAGCCGGCGGCAGCCTGGGCAGGTGATGCGAGGAGCTGGCGAGGTGACAGAGCTGGGGTGAGCCCTTGGAAGGGGGAGTTCTCTGCAAGTCATTGAGACTGAGGGTAACACTGTTGTTTAAGTATTCCTTACAAATGGGCCAGAGGTGGAAAGGCATAGTGTGGGTGAGGAGGGCAGGGTGCTATCTTTTTNACACTGCTGGGGACACGGGAGCCGGGAGCTGGACAAAGGGATGAAGTGAGTGGGATGTGGGATGGGGAGGACTGAGAGCTGCCACAGAGGGCTCAGTGGACCCCCGGGAGGAGGACCAGATGGAAGTGTATGTCTGGCTATGAGCGAGGCTGGAGGGGAAGTCTGGTGCTGGGGACTCTTAGGACACGGCAACCCCCCAGCTCCCCGCACCATCAGCAGTGTCTGAGCTGCTCAGGGACAAGTCTGCCTAGCAGGAGGAAAGTCCTTGGATTGGGGGGTGGCTCCAGGGAGTGGGTGAGAGAGAGGTGATCACCAGCTCGAGAAGGAAGGGGAGGCAGGCAGGTGGTGCCTGCAGATGGGGAGGAAGCCTGGCAGGTGAAGGGCCACGACCTGATCAGACTCCCGGCCAGGCAGGCCCCCCGGAGGAGGAGGAGGGTGTGGGCTTGTGCACCAGGGAACCACGAGGGCTGAGCCAGGCAGTCCACGGGGTGTGAAGGACTGGACGGGGGTGGGGGTCAGGTCGTGGTGTGGTGCACACAGGTATGTGAGCGCAAGGGGACGTGACGGGAGCGGCCCCAGTGTGTGTGCAGAACAGGGGCTGGTATGTGGGTGTGGGCTGAAGCCGGGGCTGAGCGTCCAGGGCCTGGGCCGCTCCCCTATCGCCGGGACTGCTGGGCAGCAGCGTTTTCACCTGTGTTTTCTCCTTGGCTGGACATGGGGCAGGCCTCCACCCACCTGCCCAGCCCCTAAAAATGGTGACTGTGGGGCTTATCAGCCTCTTGAAGAGTTCCTTCCTGGGCAGGGCTGAGCCAGCTGTGGGTGTGGGTATCTTGCCTCTGGAGGCACTGAAGAATGGTGAGGTCCAGGTCGCACCCTCACTTCCTGCCTCAGCTGAGCAGAGCCGGCGGCAGCCTGGGCAGGTGATGCGAGGAGCTGGCGAGGTGACAGAGCTGGGGTGAGCCCTTGGAAGGGGGAGTTCTCTGCAAGTCATTGAGACTGAGGGTAACACTGTTGTTTAAGTATTCCTTACAAATGGGCCAGAGGTGGAAAGGCATAGTGTGGGTGAGGAGGGCAGGGTGCTATCTTTTTAGCTTAAAAAAAACAATTTTTTAAAAAATATTTACTTATTTGGCTGTGCTGGGTCTTATTTGTGACATGTGGAATCTAGTTCCCTGACCAGGAATTGAACCTGGGACCCCCGCACTGGGAGTGTGGAGTCTTGGCCACTACACCACCAGGGAAGTCTCTTTCTGGCTTTTAAAAAGTAACCCTCCAAAGGGAGAGCTCAGACAGCTTTTATGTCTAACATCTGCCTGGAAAGTTCTTCCTTGAGTCTAACTCGAAGCCTGCTTGCTGCAGTTTCAGCCTGTTTCCCCTTGACTTGCCATGGCTCTGGGCCAGCTTTTCCTTTCCTGTGTTCTTGCTTTCGTCCTGCTGTTCAGTATTTCATCCTTAACCCATAAATCATGCTTCTCTCAATATATATATATATATATATATTTTAAGAAAACAGAGCAAAACTTTTCAAATCGGGGTCAGCTTGTACACGTTCTCTTCTCCCAAATCCTGCACCCACTCTGGACTCTGAGGTTTCCCCTGCATTTTGTACTCTCCTCCAGTTTTCCCTTCATTTCCTCCTTACCCAGGGTTGAGGGGGGTCTCCCTATCTCCAGCTGATGGGGCCAGCTTGGCCCTGAAATAACTGCCTCTGGTCTGGGGACGGTGAGCCTTGTCTCCCGGCCACCCAGTTGGTGACCCTGTGTTCGGGCCCCGAGCTCAGCTACCTTATGGCGTGGCAAGCAAAGGCAATATCTCTCCTTGGCTCTTGTGTATCTCATTTGTATCCCCCACTTCCCAATACCACAGTTGTGCAGACGTCATTCTCGCTTTCAGGGAGACTTAAAGCCCAGAGAGGAGGTGAGACTTACCTAAGAGAACAGAGCAAACTGGAGGCACAGCTCCCCACTTACTGTACCGGTAAGTTTCTTCAAATCATTCAAAAATCGTTACTGTGGGTATCAGGGCCTGTTCTTGAATTTCTCTGAACTTCATTTCATGATTCATAAAACAGAGTTAATAGTAATTCCTAGCACAAAGGTTTCTATGAAGATGAAACTCAATAATGCATTAAACACGTGCGTGTTTTGGGCATAGTGCTAAAGGTTTGCTTCTGTCGTTATTCTGAGCCAGGTCTGGACCAGACCTTGGAGTTCCTGTCTGATGCTTCTCCATCTGTGTTTTCAAGTCCATTCATTCATTTGATAAGAATTCAGGGGCCAGTCTTCAGGGCGCCCAGCCTCAATTCTGTACCAGCATCCACCATTGGTTCAGGTGTCCCCCGGGGCCAGACCCCCCTTCTTTCCACCTGAGGCTTGGTTCTCAAAGCCTTGGGGGTTGGCCTCTTTGTTTTTCCTTCCCTTCTCTCCCCACCCAAGAGGCTGAGGTCTTTGATTCCACCAGGCGCCTCTCTCCTCACCTTCCGTCCAGGGCTGAGCTTGCCAGGGACACCTCCTCGCAGGTCCCAGAACTTGAATTTCTGCCCCCGACATGCTTCCCCATTCCTGGGACAATCTGCACCCTCCAAGTCACCTTCAAAAATTTCCATAACCTCAAATGGCCCTGCCACGCCCTCCTAGCTGACTTGGGCTTGGGCTGTTGCCTGGGTTAAAAGGACCAACAAGTAAACAGACGCTTCTTTTAATAAAAAGAGTCCCTTGTGTTTCTCTGGAGCCTTGGAGGAACAGAGCCCTTGGTAGCTCCTGGTCACTTTGGTTCCCCAGCGACCCTCGGAGTCGGGGGCGGGGAGGGGATGCATGGGTGAGTGCCCCCCTCTGCAGCCTGGGCACCTCTTCCTGGCAGCTCCTGGAAACAGAATCAGAGGTGGCCTTGGGCAGAGTATGGGGAGGGGAGGCAAACAAGGATTCCAGATAGAGCAGGCATCAATTTATCTCCTGGCAGCCGGTAAATGGGCCACGGGAGGGACAGAGGAGAGCAGACAGCGGCCACCCTTCAGGTCTGTAGGGAGTCAGGAGGAACAGTGACCTGCCTGTGATGGGCACTCACTCTGGGTCTCCCTTGAGGAGACCACTCGGATTGGAGGTGACCACGCAAGTGAGGATCTCTCTGGTGACCCCCTCCGCCTCCAGGATCCTTGCCAGCTCTCAGGACGGAGGTTCAACCAAGAGAGGGGGAAGATCCAGGCTTCCCTTGAAGGCCACCCTGTCCCCATCTGGCCTCATGAGGTGGCCCCACCTTCCCCTGCCCTCCCAATCAGATGCCCAGAGCAAATTGGCCTGTGTTTACACAGAGGCAATTGATTGCTCTGGCGCAGTGATGAGCGTGCAGCTGGCCCAGGGAAGACCACGCTGTTACCTGGCCACAGCAGCCCTTTGACCTCCCATCGCCCCCAGCAGCCTCTGACCCCTTGTGGCTGGAATGGCGCCACTCACTGGACACTAGGGACCTAAGGCAGATGGGCCCGCAGGGATGGCAGCTGGCTGCAAGGATCAAAAGAGACTTGGGATAACAGTCCCCGAGCCTGGGTTTTAATCCCTATCCAGTGTGGTCTCAGGCAAATTATTTCTGCCGAGGGCTGGATTTTCCCGTCTGCAAAATGGGCAAACTAAGAACAAACTGCTCCCATTGTAAAGAAACTACTGTTTTTGTTGTTTAGTTGTTAAGTCGTGTCTAACTCTTTCATGACCCCATGGCCTGTACCCCACTGGCTCCTCCGTTCATAGGATTTCCCAGGCAAGAATACTGGAGTGGGTTGCCATTTCCTACTCCAGGAGATCTGGAGTAGGATCGAACCCACATCTCCTGCATTGGCAGGTGGATTCTTTACTGCTGAGTAAAGAATCCCCACCAGGGAAGCCCCAAAACACTATACTCCAGTAAAAATTAATAAAATAAATAAATAAATAAAATCCAGATGCAGTTCCCATTTAAAAAAATATGCTTGCATTCATAAGGTCCTTCTGTACATTACAGGGAACTCTTTTTGATACTCTGTAATGAGCTATATGGGAAAAGAATCTAAAAAAGAGTGGTGTATGTATGTGTATAACTGAGTCACTTTGCGTACAGCAGAAACTAACACAACTTTATAAATCAACCCTATGCCAGTACAATTTTTAAAAGCCATAAAAAATACATATGTACATTTTAAACAAGAGCAAACCACTCCCTATTTATTATTGGAGCCATGAGAGCAAACGGTAACTCGAGGTACAAATGTCACGGAGAATTTGAGAAGAAAATCTGGTCCAACATTATTAGAAAACCTCCCAGCAACGCTGAAGGGTTAGAATGGAGAGAGCAGGGGTGACAGCACCCCTGGGGGTTGCCCTGCTCATTCCTCTCGTCCCTCAGGCCGGCCTCTCCCACCGTCCTGCCCACGCCCATCTGCGGCCTCCCAGCCCATCCATGGCTGCAGACGACAGGAAGGTGGCAGCTCCCAAGGAGGCGCTTCCGGTGGTCCCCTGGGCCCCCGAGGAGGGCCCGAGGCCGGACCAGGAAGCCCAGGGCCAGGTGAAGGATCGAGGCCAGTGGAACAACAAGATGGAGTTCGTGCTGTCCGTGGCCGGGGAGATCATCGGGCTGGGCAACGTCTGGAGGTTCCCCTACCTCTGCTACAAAAACGGCGGAGGTGAGTTCACTCGAGGTGGGTGCGGAGGGGGAGAGCTGTGGAGCTCCAGTTCCACCACTGGCCTCAGCATCCCCCGCCATGAAATGGGCTTGATTCCTCAGAGCAAGCTCCTTTCCAGGGGAAGTCAGTCATTGCAGGACTCAATCCCTCACTCAGCCCCTACTGTGGGCCACCCTGTGCCAGGCTCTGTGCTAGATACAAAACAGAACACACTCTGGGTTACGTTGCAGTGAAGGGCAGCAGGTTACGGACAAACACCTCCGCCGCAGTCTGCCGCGTGGTGAAGCGTGGACGGGCTAGAAGCAGAGCAGGGTGGAGGGACGGGGTGGGGCGATACTGGATCGGGAAGGGAGGGACGAGACGTGGGAGGCGAGGGGACCAGGAGAGGGTCTGTCCAGGAGGTGGCCTTTGAGCTGAGGACTGAAGCAGGTGAAGGAGCGAGTGCCAGCGGTGGGGTTCAGGAGAAGAGCACTCCACACTCAGGGAACAGCAAGGGCCAAGGTCAAGTGGAGAGCAGCTGGCCTGTCTGAGGAGGGACGAGGAGGGGAGTGATGGGTAGGGGCGTGGGGGAGAGACCAGAGGTCATGGGCCTGGACCCTGAGGTTCGGATCTGAGTGAGGCAGGAGCCACTGTGGAATGCTGATCAAATAAGACACAGGACCCCTGTCTAGGATTTTTTTTTATTAAAGAAGCAATTATACATGTTTTAGCACCAGTGGTAAAAATGAGCAAGGGTGTAATGGGGAGGGGCCAGAGTCACCTTTTTAAGTGTGGTTTTAGTATATTCAGAGAACTGAACAACCAACCCCACAACTGATTCTAGAATCTTTCCATTACCCCCAAAAGAAGCTCTGTACCCATCAGAAGTCACTCCCCAGCCCTTTCCCAGCCCGCCCTCAGCAACCACAAATCTGCTTCTTGTGGCTGTGGTTTTACCGGCTTGGAATATTTCACATCAGTGGAATAATTCATTTACATGGGTTTGTTTGTGAGTGGCCAGATTCATTTTTGCCTTTTGAAAATACCTTTATTCTTTTGTGGAAATGATATATGTGAATATTAGAAATATTCCAGAAAGGTGAAAAAGAAGAAATAGTCCTGTTTAAAAATAGCCATTGTTTAGAAAATCCTTCTAAACACCATTTATATTTAAGTTGACAAATATTTATTGAACATTTACTATGTATCCTGCTCTCTTTTTTAAGCATCCATGATTAATTTTCTTTTTTAAATATATATTNAAAAGAAGAAATAGTCCTGTTTAAAAATAGCCATTGTTTAGAAAATCCTTCTAAACACCATTTATATTTAAGTTGACAAATATTTATTGAACATTTACTATGTATCCTGCTCTCTTTTTTAAGCATCCATGATTAATTTTCTTTTTTAAATATATATTTATTTGACTGAAACCAATCTTTAGCTGTGGCATGTGGGATCTAGTTCCCTGACCAAGGATCGAACCCAGGTCCCCTGCATTGGGAGCACGGAATTGTAACCACTGGACCACTGGGGAAGTCTGTACATTTTTAAACGGTTATCAAGTCATGCATAGTAGGTTCTTATTTTTGCAAAAAAAGAAATATATGTGGATATGTTTATAAGAAAATTGGAAGGATATACTGATACAAGGGCTTCCCTTGTGGCTCAGCTGGTAAAGAATCTGCCTGCCATGCGGGAGACCTGAGTTTGATCCCTGGCTTGGGAAGATTCCCTTGGAAAAGGGAAAGGCTGCTGCTGCTAAGTCACTTCAGTCATGTCTGACTCTGTGCGACCTCATAGACGGCAGCCCACCAGG
>SJYV01021247.1:0-10928 GCA_006410875.1 Neotragus pygmaeus
CTGGGAGCCCTTGGTGGGCAGCAAGCTCTGGGTGGGTCTCCCTACCCCAGGCTTCTGGCACCCACCCAAGTCCCCAGCGGCCGCCAGCCCCGCAGAGGGCCACCCCGCCGGCCTCTCCCCACGGGCTCAACTCCTCGCCAGCGCAGCCGCCTCCTCTCTCCTTTCCTCCCCTCTCCCCTTCTTCTCCAAGGGCTTTCTTCCGCAGGAACGACTTAACCTCTCAGTGCCTCCATTTCTACAGACAGGACCACGGTACCTGAGGCCAGAGCAGCTGGCGTGCGGGCTGCTGAGAACGCACCAGCGCACGGGGACTGCCAGGGCGCCGGGACCGCCACTAGGCGCCCCCTCAGCCACACTGGAAGCCCCCAGAGCCCCGGGCACAGCTTCCCCAGCCCAGGACATCTGCTCGTTNCAGGAACGACTTAACCTCTCAGTGCCTCCATTTCTACAGACAGGACCACGGTACCTGAGGCCAGAGCAGCTGGCGTGCGGGCTGCTGAGAACGCACCAGCGCACGGGGACTGCCAGGGCGCCGGGACCGCCACTAGGCGCCCCCTCAGCCACACTGGAAGCCCCCAGAGCCCCGGGCACAGCCTCCCCAGCCCAGGACATCTGCTCGTTCTCAGGAGAGGAGCCCGGGAGGCACGAGCAGAAGCTCAAACACGAGGGCAGTGCCAGCCTTTCCATGTGCTGCGAGGAAGGACTCGAAAGCAGGAGTCTTAACTGGATTCTTGAAACAGCTGGCTTAAAGCTCCACATCCAGAAAATGAAGATCATGGCATCTGGTCCCATCACTTCATGGCAAATAGATGGGGAAACAGTGGAAACAGTGACAGACTTTATTTTGGGGGGCTTCAAAATCACTGCAGATGGTGACTGCAGCCATGAAACTGAAAGACACTTGCTCCTGGAAAGAAAAGTTATGACCAACCTAGATAGCATATTAAAAAGCAGAGACATTACTTTGCCAACAAAGGTCTGTCTAGTTAAAGCCATGGTTTTTCCAGTAGTCACGTATGGATGTGAGAGTTGGACCATAAAGAAAGCTGAGTGATGAAGAATTGATGGTTTTGAACTGTGGTGTTGGAGAAGACTCTTCAGAGTCCAACCAGTCCATCCTAAAGGAGATCGGTCCTGAATATTCATTGGAAAGACAGATGCTGAAGCTGAAACTCCAACTTTGGCCACCTGATGCGAAGAACTGACTCAGTGGAAAAGACCCTGATGCTGGGAAAGATTGAAGGTGGGAGGAGGAGTTGACAGAGGATGAGATGGTTGGATGGCACCACCAACTCGATGGGCATGAGTCTGAGTAAACTCTGAGAGTTGGTGATGGACAGGGAGGCCTGGCGTGCTGGAGTCCATAGGATTGCAAAGAGTCTGACACGACTGAGTGACTGAACTGAACTGAGCTGGATTCTTTTGAGCTGAACATCACCTAATTTATGGGACAAAGTTCTCAGGCGTTTTATAACTGTGGAAAATATTTTAAAGCAAAAATATCCAGTTCAGAAGACTGGTGCTTTTTTTTCCCAGATGGCGAACAGCTTAAAGACGTGCTCCTGACTCTGCCAGGTTTATCTGTAAGGACACTAATTATCCTACTAGAANTGCATTTTGTGAAATGAAATGGCTCATTAATGGTTTTCTATGTTTTTTCTAACTCATCATATTTATAAATATCTTAGTGACATTCTGAGATGATCTGTAATGCTGTATATACCTTGAAAGTAAATATACAGCCATACATATGAATGTTCAGATGACAAAAATAGTAGCAGAACTATCTGTATCAAGATCTATGAGTGTCTGTATGGTTAGAAAATCTGATATATTCTGAACATTCTCTCTCAGGGTTTTCATCTGTAAAACAGATCCTTCCTGTTTAGAATTGCCATGCATTTCAAATAAGATAATACGAGTAAGTGGTTTATGAGGTAAAATATACTATTCAGATATATGTCTGGCCAAGATGTGAGGGCCATTTGGCTGCATGTCCATCTCTCACAGGTTCTTAAAAGACTAGAATGATTTCTACAGGTGACAACAAAAGAGGTGAAGCATTTATTTGATATTTACAGCTTTCTTCCAAATTACTTTTCCACTTAATTCGAAAGCTCATTTATGCCCCCTTTCCTGACTTTGTTGTATATGTTCTAGTTTCTATCCTTGCTTCTATATTTGAATTTGATCCTTTCTCTGGTAACATTATTGGTTCCTCCTAAGCTATACGTCCACAAGCAACCCCATCTAAGTTGCCTTTTGGCCATCTTTCCCAATTTGATGCAGAATCCTCCTGTCCTGAATCTATCCCCTCCTTTGGAGTCCAGGCTTCTATGGTCATTGGGTGTTTTTGCTGGGCTTGCCTGAACATTTCTAAAAGGCAGCAGATATTCTACACTTTTTAGAATTATCCAGCCTTATTGAACAATGAGGGCTTCCCAGGTAGCACGAGTGGCAAAGAAGCCACCTGTCAATGCAGGAGATGTAAGAGACATGGAGAGACATGGGTTCTATCCCTGGGTTGGGAAGATCTCCTAGAGGAGGGCATGGCAACTCACTCCAGTATTCTTGCCTGGAGAATGCCATGGGCAGCGGGGCCTGGCAGGCAATGGTCCATAGGGTCACACAGAGTCAGATACAGCTTACGTGACTTAGCANTCCAGGTTAGAAACTTCTTCACCCAGTAAGTTCTGCTCCCAGGTCACCGGCCCACCCCCCAAAAAAAAACGTCAGGAAGAAAGCCTGTCGGAATGCTGAGTGGGTTTAGATTCATTTTGATGTGAGGAGTCTGCTCGCATTCCAGGGACAGGGACACGCAGCCGGGGGAGCAGGACTCGAGGGCAGCCCTGCTGTGGAGACGCTGCGGGCTCGGCGCAAGGTTTCCCGCTCATGTGCCAGAGGAGATTTCATGTTCTGTCTTCAAGGCGGGAAGGCTGGATTTCATGCAGCTGAAGCCAAGGGAGGCTATAACGGCATTTCTAACACTCAAGTCAGATGTGAAGAAAGACTGCATGCGCTGCCTGTGTTTCTGGACTCAAGGCTGGAGAATGAGGAGAGGGGAGGAGTGGAGGTGAGAAGGCAGCCTGGACGCTGAAGCGCGACAGCCAGACAGGTGCTGAAGGGCTGCACAGACTTTCGTGTTCACGGTGTCTTCTCTGGGGGCTTGGCTGGCCCCTGACAGGCAAAGGGCCAAAGAGGAAACCTCCCCTCCGAAGCCCCAGTTCCCCCAAGGGTGGAGCAGGCCCAGCGGCTGCCCAGGTGGCTCCTGGCCCCCACGCCTCCCAGCCCATCTTTAAGAGGCTAGCACAACTAACCCTCGGTTTCCCAGGCGGAGAATTAAAACCGCGCTTAGCCACAGAGAGCCTCTCTGGGCCCAGGAGGAGCTAAAAGGAGCCGTTGCTGCGTGCCCGGAGAGGCGTGATGGGGTGTCCCTGCGGAAGCAGGAGGCAAAGGGTCCCCACCAGGCCCACCAACGCCAGTGAACGAGGCTGTAGCCGTCTGCTCTGAGCACGTGCCCTGGGGTCAGATGGTGCGTCTCCAACCAGCCAGCACAGCCCCCAGCTTGTAAGAACTCTGCTGGCGCCCAGGGAAGGCCTCCTGGCGCACAGGGAGATTACTGACCTTGTTGCCAGGGGACGAAACTGACTCTTCCTTAGTTGTATTGATGAAAAATACTCTAGGAATTCCCTGGTGGTCCAGCGGTTAAGAATCTGCCTGCCAAGGCAGGGAACTCAGGTTCCGTCCTTGGTCTGGGAAGATTCCACATGCTGTGGGGCAACTAAGCCTGTGAGCCACAGCGACCGAGGCCCACAGGCCAGGCCCACGGGCCACAGCGACCGAGGCCCACGGGCCACAGCAACTGAAGCCCCGCCCATGAACCACAGCGACCAGGCCCGCAGGCCACAGCAACCAGGCCCGCGGGCCACAGCGACCGAGGCCCACGGGCCACAAGGACTGAGGCCCAGGAGCCACAGCGACCGGGCCGTGGGCCGCCGCGACGGAAGCCTGCGCGCCCTAGAGCCCGCGCTCTGAAACAAGCGAAGCCCACGCGGCCACAGAAGCCCAACTAGGAGGAGCCTCTGCCTGTTGCAACTAGAAAAAGCCTGCACGCAGCCACGAAGACCCAGCGCAGCGAAAACAAATACATGGTTATTTAAAAAAGAAAGAGAATACGCTTAAGAATTGCACTAACGCACTAGCTGAGAGCTTCACGTGGCTACTGAAATGGAAATTAATAGAAATTAAAGATTAAGTTTCTCATTCTTACTTGCCACATCCCCAGTGGTCAGTGGCCACCCGCGGCTGGTGGCACAGAGACAGAACATCTTCAAGAGTCAGTGGCCCGTTCACCTCCTGTCTTAAATCCTGCTTCCGTCCACAAGTGGCCGTGGCCCACGATGCTATGCAATGCCTGCTGCTACTGCGTGGACCCGTCACCACTAGACCTTGCTGTTCAGACAGTGACAAAGGGCTTGCCCTGGACAAGACTGGCTTGCACTCTACAGCACTCTTAAGGTTTCGGATGACCACATGCATGGGCACTCAGAGTTAAGACGGATGCCTCTTCCAAGGATGTTTGCTAGCAGCTCAAGGATTGCAAATAATACAGAATCCAATCTCTGTTCCTGACTCTGCCAAGTTTTAGAGAGAAAACAGCTCAATGTCGGTGCCCCCTGCCAGGTTTCACTGGGATCAACGGATTCGGTGTTACTTCACATTTCACTTGCTCAAGAATCCTGCTGACTGGCAGCCCTCAAGACCCACACGTGCTGGCAGGTTGGCCCCACACCCCAAATGGTCTCTGGGTTTCGATGCACCTTAGCGACTCAACCCACCTTTGTGTTAGCTTGAAAACCCCTTCTTTGCTTGACACACTTACCCACTTGGGACAAGCTTTCTCTCTGCCTCAGAGGAGCTGACACCAGTATTGCTGCCTGAGCAGCAAATCCCCAGAGAGAGCCCATTACTGGCAGGGCGGCTGGGTGCAGCGAGACCCGGGAGCAGCGTGCATCCCGATGGAGTTTACAGAAACCCAGCTGTTCAGTTCATTCCTCTGCTGTTAATTCCAAGGTGCTGCTACTGTTACTTCAAACTGTAATGATGTCTACAAACAATTTGCACTTTCAGAGCGGCAGGATCCTAGGGGGTAATTAACAAACCCCAGGAATAATCTCTTTAAAAGCCTTTAAAAGCAACCTCAACGGAGGCCACCATGATGAAATGAAACTGCCCCTCCCCTTCTCCATGGTGTTAGCATAGCCCTGGCTGATGCCTGGAGGGGCTGGGTGAGCACGGGTGAGGGCTTTCTGGACGACTCCTCCAGATGTGTGAATTGAAATCAAACCCGCGGAACTTTCAGAATTGGGGCGGGGTGAGGGGGCTGGTTCTGAAAGTGGGCTGAGATGACAGGCGTGCAAAGCAGAGTTCAGGAGGGCCACTTGATGTGGGGTGGGGTGGGGACGTGGTCCTTACCATGGACCAAGCCAAGTGAGGAGACCGCGTTCACCAGGACGCCGCCCTTCCGGAAGTGGTCGCTCATGTGCTCCAGCCAGTTGGCATCCAGACTGCTGACTGTTGGGCCGTTCTTGGAGACCCGGAGAGGAACGGTGACAGGGTAATACTGCAGGCGCTTCTGAGGGCTCTTCGGTTTGTTGAAAAGGGCGAAGATCTCCATTTCTGTGGGGATTCAGAGAGGACGAGGGATAGGGGGTTAAATGGGGACAGACTGCCGAATCGGGCTGGGTGCGATCTCACAGGAACGTGCAGGCAGGGCATCAAAGGCCAGCATTCTGCTAGGCTGCATGTTGCCTAATTAGAAAACCCAAGCGGCATGTTAGGGAGCCTTGAAAGTGACACGGACCTCGAAGGCCGAGTGCTACGGGGACTGCCAACAGAAAACCGGCCCTTGTCAGCTGCGCCCATGGGGGTGAAGTCCTCGGCCACTACAGCCATGGGCCTTCAACACCCCGAGAGGCCTTCAGAGCGGAGACCAGGAAAGGGGACTCTCTGCTCTGCGAAAAACTGGCAGGTTAAGCCTGTATATAGGTATTTTTCAAGAGAGCATTTTATGAGCCTAATTCTTGCATCTCCTCAAATCGAGAAAAGGACTAAAATCATTACCAGTGACATCTGCTCCTTGTGGCTAGCAGCAAGCCTCTACCAAAATGTGTGACTGACCACACATATCTCCTTCACAAAAATCGTACATTTCACTGCCCTCTCCCCCTGCCTCCCTGGAGCCGTTTCTCAGGGCTGTCGGAAGACCTGTCTCCCAGGCTAAGTCCTCATTCTGTCCCCAAAAAACACAGCTCGCAGCTCTCAGGCTCAGTTCTGAATATGACATATGCTGAACAGCTGTCAGCTGGGATTAATTTGTATGGTTAGGTGTTTGAAAAAAGGATATAGTAGACATTTCTGGAAATTCATGCAAAGGTGTATTTTAGAAGAAAAAGCAGACATGTTTTGGGGCAAGAGCTGATCCGTTTTTTTTTTTGTTGTTTTTTGTTTTTTTAAAGGAAATGCACAGAGGCACATAAAAACAAAAATACTGCCGGAATTCCAGGAACTCTGCACCTCCCTGAACTCACTGTTTACAAACTGCAGTGGTGTTTCCCGGGGCCGAACGCATAATACTTAATCAAGTCCATCAAAAATACATCATTGAAATGTAAAAATAAGTTCGCTCCAGTAAATGAGGGTTCCTGCCTGGAGTGGGAAGGTTGCTCCAGCAACCGATGGTCCCCGAGAGCGAGGCGCAGCTTCCCGGGCCTTCCTTTATGGCTGGGCTCCGTAAGAATCCATGCTCACTGCCACCCAGCAGCTGACCCTTGCCTCCCGCCCTACGTGCAGCAGGCCACGAGTGAGCAGCCTCAGCCTCCGGAAGCAAATACCTGGAATTTCAATCCAAGGCTGAAGGTCTATTTTTGTGTTACTCATTTAGTTGAGCAACCAACAATTCACCCCGCTTAAAAACCTTTGCTTACACAGTCTACTCAGGAACATGCTTTGGTTTCCAAAAATATCTATTCAGATAAGAAAATCCCCACCCTTCTGCCAAAGAAATAGTCTAAAGGTCATAAACAATGGCTGACATTAGCAAAAAGGACAAAGGACACCCACACACTCCCTATAGGAGACACCTTGCCTGGACCCCACATTCTGGGACACTGCATCCTATATTTATTTCCCAGTTTTCCAGTCTCCAAATACATTACCTTTGAAAATGGATCCACTTTCCTTTATCTAGATAAGTGTGCTTAAACAGGAAATGGAGCTTCACGACCATAAGGGACACAATTACCATTTGCCACAAACAGGAGCAAATGGTGAGGCACGCTCACACCAAAAACGTTTCTCCACGTAGCATCTCAAGTTATCTCACAGGACGACTGTATTCTGGGACAAAGGGAGTCTTTCTACAGCCCCACCTGAGTAAGCGCCAGCAGAGACCTCAATTCTGGGCCAAAGACTTTGCTGTCAGCAACAGTGAAGCCGATGGGCAGGCCATTTCGAGCAATCCAGGAGCTAGAATCAATGAGGAAGGAGGGGACCACGTCTTCACAAACAGCTACCCGGCTCTCCAACAACCAACGCTGGCCTCATATACTTTCTCGGTCCACTTCCCTGACTCAGGAAGCCATCGAAAAGGCAGCCGGCAAGTGCTTTCAGGGAAGAAATTAGCTCTTGGTATATGGAGCTAGCGATCCTCTGACTATTTTGTGACTTTCGAATACAAGCGTTAGCCATGGCGTCATGTCGAGAAAGGTTTGTAAAGGAAGAGAATCAAGCAAGGGGATTAGGGCTGGGGGATGGGACAGGAAATGCCCTTTTCCAGTCCAAGGAGTCGCGATTCAAGTAAGAGCTGCAGCTGCTGAAAGGGAAGAGTGGGAGCCAGGCCTTGACTTCATCTCTTCAGAAGCAGACCCTGTAAGCTTTGGGGTGCAAGCTGTTTCTCTGGTGAGTAATCCCAGACAACATGAGTGAGGGAGCAGGGATAAGAAACGAGGAGGAGATGAAAGTCAAGGCAGGCATCCACGAGCAGGTTATTGGGGACCGGAGATGCCGCGTGTTGCCCTGTGAGGGGCAAGGAAGGCGGGCATCTGTCCTCGGGGATTGAGGCCATTCCTGGGGCACTAATGCCTGGGGCACCTGCCCATTCCAGAGAACACCTAGAGGCAGAGGCTAGGGAAGCTGTCCTCAGGTGACGCCAAGGTGGGCCGGAGCATCTGTCACCGCGCTCAGCTACCATCAAGCAAGCCCAAGGACGCACAAAGAGGAAGAAGCCACAGCCTCCGGGAGGGGAGCGGAGAAGCAGCCCAACAACTGACAACCCAGAAGGACCCCTGGTCTCACGGCTGGACAGAGCCACGGCCTCTCCACACACAGGGAACAGAAGAAGGGAAGGCCAGAGTGGGAGGTGGGTGCAGGCCCAAGGCCACGGAGACAGAGTCACAGCCTCCCCACACACAGGGAACAGAAGAGGGGAAGGCGGAGGGGGAGGCGAGTGCAGGCCCGAGGCCGTGAAGACAGAGCCTGCAGGCTGGGCTGGTGGTGGGGTGCCCAGCTCCCCATCTGGGTCCTCCCCGGAGAGCAGGGCCGGAGCCAGAGACAGAAATAAATTTTTCGGGAAGGAAAAGGGGAATTAAGAGCCTCCCAAGCACGAGAAGAAGCCTGCTTGCAGACGCCCAGCCCCGCAGTAAGCGCCTCCGACCCGCCGGCTCCCCGGCCACAGTCCTCACCTGGAAACCAGCCAAGAGAAACTGTCCCCAAACGACGCCCTTTGATGTTTTAATATTCCGGCTCTCCAGTACACATCCTCACGGGAGTGGCCACCAGGGACTCCACAAAGAAGACCAAGCGTGTTTACATTTTCTCAGCTGCTCCGTTGACTCTGCCCTGACCCCAGCTAGAAGATTTTTCCAGACACGGGACAGAGTCCCCAAGGAGGGGGAAAGCATTGTTTCTGAGAATGTTCCGAGGACGGCTGCAGGCCGGGCCTGGCAGGGCACCCAAGCAGCTTCGAGACGGTTTTGTCTCATCTCCTCTGACCCCCTTGCACACAGTGGGGGCCAGTCTGGTGCCATTTAGAACCTCGGTGTCCAGAAGAGGTGGCAGTCTAGAAAATACGGCTGGGGTTGCACCTGCATTCGCTGGACTGACCTCAGCCAGAAAAGCGCAAGTGGCCGGGGCAGGGGGCGCGGGGTGCCCACAACCAGGCCTGCCAAGGCCTTGCTAGGCCCCCCGGCAACGAGGACGAAGAAGGCAGACGCCTGGGTCTGAGGCAGGTGCCAGGCAGTAGGGACATAGGCACAGGACGGATGCCTGCAGTCTGCAGCTGGGGCCCCTGAGAGCAGGGACCCGCGGGTTGAGCTGACGGGGTCCTGGCACCCTGGGGGACCTCCAGGCAGCAGGAGGGCTGAAAGCATGAGCCCCCCAGGCTGGACGGGGAGAAGGAGCCGGCTGGCACATCGGCTGGGGTGGAGGGACAGGTGGGCACCAGACTTGGCCTGGGAGCTGGACTCGGGGGGCCTGGTGGGCTGACGTCACAGCAGGAGGGCTGGGGCCAAAGGTTACGCTGGGAAGGCGGGGTGGTGGGCACCACGGGGCAAGAGGGAGGAGGGCCTCGGGCCCAGCCAGGTGCCGGGGGCAGGGGAGACGCCGCTCCCGGTGTGGGTGCAGCGTGGGGCACCTCTGGGCCTGGGGAGGTCGGCTCGCCAGGCAGAGTGTGGGACTCGCTAACTGCACAGAAATCGCAGGATGCGAGGGTGTCAGTGAGGGTTGTCACCGCCCCCATCTCCTGCGATGCCCACCTCCACGGGGAAACGGTGTCCCTTCTACGCCCTAGAAGCCTTAAATGGATTCCCCAGAATCACAAGCCGGCAAGTGACAGTCAGTTCAGTTCAGTCACTCAGTCATGTCCAACTCTCTGAGACCCCATGAACTGCAGCATGCCAGGCCTCCCTGTCCATCACCAACTCCCAGAGTTTACCCAAACTCATGTCCATCGAGTCGGTGATGCCATCCAACCATCTCATCCTCGGTTGTCCCCTTCTCCTCCTGCCTTCAATCTTTCCCAGCATCAGGGTCTTTCCCAGAGAGTCAGTTCTTCGCATCAGGTGGCCAAAGAATTGGAGTTTCAGCTTCAACATCAGTCAAGATTCTTCCAAACCCTCCAACCCCTGGCTGTTTCCCAAACCTCATGAGAGGCTGGTTTCATCAGCACAGAGAGAGTGGGAGCTGATGCCCGTGGGTGGCCAGGGAGGTGGTCAGTGGCTGCTGTTAATGGACTGAGTGCAAACAGCCAGGACGATGGCGGCAGGCGGGGGGCACACGGACCCCAGGGCAGAGCTGTCTGGAGGGGTTCCGGGAGGGGAGAACCAGGCCCGGCCTGGTGAGGGAGGGCAGACTCGGGGGGGCATCCCCCCAGAAGGAGCTGCCTGCCAGGAGGCTTGCTCATAGAAAGCCCTGGAGAAGGACACAGAGATCTGGCTCAGGCTTCTGCATTCTGGACATTTCAAGTGAGCCGGGGCAGGGAGGAAGGGCAACTCGGGACGGCACTGCACTACGGCGCTGGCTGCGTTATTACTTGGGTGGCAGTGAGAACAAGCTCATGCATGAACCTGTGCAGCCCCCTCATTTCTCCTACTGGCGCTGCAGTGCCCGAGACCAGGCAGGGATGCCAGCGGCCAGCGGAGAATGCAGGGAATACGGTCCAGCGATGCCACTCTGAGCTTCCCGAGCCCTGGTCTTGTCCCCCGGTCTGTTTACGGTCAATGAAGGAAGCTGCCTCCCCTACCCCGGGGCACAGAAATGGACTGGGAACCCAGCGGCGGGGTGGGCCAGCTCTTCCTGGGGGCCCTGCGTCCACCTGCAGCCGGGAATGAGGGAGGTGTGGAGGGAAGCCCACTGCAGTGAGGCTCAGGGGA
>SJYV01021251.1:0-43178 GCA_006410875.1 Neotragus pygmaeus
TCTGCTTTTCTGTGTTGTAGTTCTTCTAGGGTAAATGCTCAGAATTGGATTTGCTAGATCAAGGGTTTCAGTGCATTTCTGTTGCCAAATTCCCTTCCAAGGAATCGTATCAATTTGCATTATTTACCAGCGGTGTGTTAGAGGGCCTGTTTCCTTATAGCCTTACCAATTGAGTTGTCAAGTAAGGATTTTTGCCATTGTAATAGATGAGAAATATCTTAGTGGAAGTTGAGTATCTTTTCCTCCGTTGGTGGTCATTAGCATTTCTTTGTTTGTGATTTGCATGTTCCTGTTTTGGGGTCCTTTTCTTGTTAGCTTTTTGGAACTGTTCAAATGTTAGGAAGGTTAACTTTTTGTGATAAGGATTGCAAATGTTTTTTCTCATTTTATTGTTTGATTTTATATAGCTTCAAGTTTGAACTCAGTTCTGATTTCATAGTCCATTCTCTTCATCACTATAATTGTACTGCCTCAAATAATTACACATTCTACATTCCTGAAAAGATTCATTTACCCTGTTATTTAATACATCTAGCATTTAAATGGAGAAGGCAATGGTACCCCACTCCAGTACTGTTGCCTGGAAAATCCCATGGACTGAGGAGCCTGGTAGGCTGCAGTCCATGGGGTTGCTGAGGGTCAGACACGACTGAGCGACTTCACTTTCACTTTTCACTTTCATGCATTGGAGAAGGAAATGGCAACCCACTGCAGTGTTCTCGCCTGGAGAATCCCAGGGACGGGGGAGCCTGCTGGGCTGCCGTCCATGGGGTTGCACAGAGTTGGACATGACTGAAGCGACTTAGCAGCAGCAGCAGCAGCGTTTTAAAACTGTCTTCAGATAGCAATTTCTTCCTTCAATAGACACGGCATCAGCGAGGAGATACACATCCTCTTACTTTAGAAGAAATTTTGGATGAAACGCAACATTTAGATATTGGACTCAAACAGAAGCAATGGCTAATGAGTGAGGTAAGAATAGTCTTAAATTATTGTAAAAAATTTTTTTTACTGTAAGTAGAGTTTTCATATGCTGAAATCTGATGTTTTTTCTTAAAAGAATTGGTATAGGGTTTGTTTTTTTAAAACATATTTTGAGATTGATTTGTTTTCATATATTCTGTGTATCTATTTTAAAATGTCACAGACAGTAGTATTAAAGTTGTAAAGAAGTCAGCCACTACTTTTTTTAAGTTTTTACAGAATAATTGATGCTTATTTTGAATTGCTAAATTTGTAATGTATGTATTTGACAGACTGTATTGTTTCTATGTTTTGGGACATTTAAAGCATGGGACTATAGGGAAAGCAAGATATTTTGTTAAGAAATGTATTTGTTGTACTGCTACTGTTATTATGAGTTGACAGTGATGTTACTGCCTCTGGCAAGTCACTTGGAAAAATGACCACGAATATTTTGTATATATACACACAACATTGGAAGAAAATGAATCTGAAAATAGTCAGTGACTGTGTTAATTTGGAAATGAGTAGCACTTTAAAGTAAAAATTGAGATATTTGTCTCTCTTCTGGTTAAGTATGAAATGACAATTCAGTAAAGCAACTTTCTAAGACCAGTCCTGATTTTAAATGTACACTTCCTAAAATAGAATTCAGTTTATTTTACCAAGCAAGATAGTCTTGATTTTGAAAATGTAAAATGAACTAGTTAGGCAGTATCATTGTGGCTCGTTATATTAGTGATATACGAATGGTGGTAATCCACATTTTTAATGCTTTTCCTAATTTTGAAATTTCATGGATTACTGACATTAGGTAAAGGTTATTTTAATTACATTTCTGTTCTCATTTCTTCTTTCTCTTTTTGTATCCTTTCACGGTCAGGCTGGCAGCTGTAGAAGAGAATAAAATGGTTGCTCTTTCCTGAAGAGCTTTCCTTCTGATATTAGTTATACAACAGGACTGACTGGGAACATAATTATATTCAGAAATTTCTGTGTTCCTTCTCAGTTTCAGTCTCAACTGACATTATAGGTAATTTCGTATCTGCACTACTCCTGTCCTTTTGAAGTCCTTCTACAGCTGCTAGTGCCATTTGATACCATGTGGACAGACTGATTTTTGATATGTTACTCCCAGGGGAATGTTTCTTACATTATAATCCCGATATGTGATACTTTGAGGGTGGGTAGGCAGTGGCTATTGATGTTAATAGGTGTGTTTTTGATTCTCACCTCTTTTGTCTTCTGAAACAATATGGGTACATTTTCTTCAAAGCAGTTCTAATAAACTGGTCTCTTTCTTATCCAGAGATTCTATGTGAATAATAAAGGTGTTTTGTTTGTTTTTTAATAGTGAGCACCGTGCTGATCTCTGCCTGTTGTTTTAGATCCTGTTGATAGATAGCCTGTTGTTTAGATCTATTGATATCCACAAGATACTTTCACTTTGCCTCTGTGTTAGGTATTGTTTTTTTAGTACTAGTAGAATTAAATAATGTATGTATGGTATTTCCTTTTGTTAATATATTGAAATTGTGTCACTGTTACAGGCACTAGTCAATAATCCCAAAATTGAAGTAGTAGATGGAAAGTATGCCTTTAAGCCCAAGTACAACTTGAAAGATAAGAAGGCTCTGCTTAGGCTCTTAGATCAACATGACCAGCGAGGCTTAGGAGGGATTCTTCTAGAAGACATCGAGGAAGGATTGCCCAATTCCCAGAAAGCTGTCAAGGTAACCCCTCTCTTCTTTCTACACCTTAATATGACTTGAATTGATACTGTCTTTTGGCTTTAAAAATCATCAAGACTTAAAAAAAATTATTTTAAAACCATCTCCATCATCAGTTGAAGATTTGAAATTTGTGTTCTGTGCTACAGAACAGGACAGAGCATAGTCATAGTCATTTTTGTGTAACTTTGACATCTTTCTCGTGTTGTTGTGTATAATTGATTCTTCAAAATGCGTCTGGAAAGATTTCCTCAATGGCATAAGTGTTTTTCTTTTAAGTTGTTAATGTTTGTATTCAGGGACTCCTTCAACAGCACTCGGGCACATTGCCAACCCGAGGGATCCAGAGGCTTTAAAACACAAAAGCATTGACTAATAACTTGGTTTTGCATTCTGAAAGGGGCAGGCAGTAAGTGTGATAGAGATTATATTTCTAGTTTAAATTTTTGACTCTCTTGGGAAGGCTGCTAGTCTCTCTTAGTCACAGTTGCTAATGACTGCTGCTAATCTGGAAGCTTTAAGGTTGTTTTTTTTTTGCTACCCATGGAGAAAGCTTGCTTCTTTCTCTCCTCTCCTTGGTAGTTCAGTTACATGTGTTAGGTCTTTTTGATATTGTCCCACTAGTGCCTTGGCAGGGAGGTGCGTGCATGCATGTATGTGTGTGTACATGCGTATGTGTGTGCCTGCTTTTGGACTTTTTTTGTCCTATTGATCTGTTGTTAATTATACTAACTTTTCTTTTTTACCTTCAATTTGTTACTAAGCCGAATTGGTAAATTTTTTTTTAATAGTAAAGATGTTTTATCAGTGTTCACAATCAATAGCCAGACAAAAAATAAAAGATGACTACAATTGCAAGCCATAATGGGAACATGATTAACCTAACAATATAAAATAATTACATACAATTTGGGGGGTCCAGCAGAATGGTAAGCGGAAGTGCATAAATGCAAATGTTTTCATCCTCTCAGCCAGTCTGTGACCTTCCCAGCCTGCTGCTCCCAGTGTCTGGTCCCTTTGCTTGGTTGCTGCTGACCACACCTCCCCAGGAGAGCCTCAGCCCAGCAGGAGGCTTCGGTTCAGCCTCCCGTGGAGTCACTGCTCTCTTCCTCTGGGTCTTGGTGTGCGCGTGGTTTGGTTTGTGCCCTCGGAGACTGGAGTCTCTGTTCCCCCAGTGCTGTGGAAGTCCTGTGATCACATCCCACTGACCTTCAAGGTCAGATTCCCTGGGCCTTCCCAGTCCCTCTGTCGGGTCCCCAGGCTGGGAAGCCTGACGTGGGGTTCCAGACCTTCACAACAGTGGGAGAACTTGCTTGGTATTACAGTTCTTCCGGTTCTCCAGTCTGTGGGGCACTCACCCGGTGGGTATGGGATTTGATTTTATCGTGATTGTGCCCCTACCACTGTCTTTCTNGAAGCCTGACGTGGGGTTCCAGACCTTCACAACAGTGGGAGAACTTGCTTGGTATTACAGTTCTTCCGGTTCTCCAGTCTGTGGGGCACTCACCCGGTGGGTATGGGATTTGATTTTATCGTGATTGTGCCCCTACCACTGTCTTTCTGCGGCGGCTTCTTTGTCTTTGGACGTGGGGTATCTTTTTTGGTAGTTTCCAGTGTCCTGTCAATGCTTGCTCAACAGCTAGTTGAGATTTTGGAGTTCTCGCAGGAGGTGAGCGCATGTCCTTCTGCTCCCAGTTGGTGAATTCTTTATTTTATAAATTGTATTTTCAGTTCCCGGCTTTTCATTCTTTCTGAATGAAATGTTTTCTGGGTTTTTTTTGCTGAGATACTCTTATTTTTTTTTCAGTTCATCACAAGCAAATTTTCCATTACACCTTTGTGAATAATTTCTGTTGCTATTTTGAAAAAGTGCTTTAAAATCTTCTAATTTTAAGAGCTGGCTCATATTGGGGATGGTCTGCACTGAGACTTTGTTTCTTGAGTATGGCTCTTGTTTTCCTGTTTCTTCAGATACCTAGTTTCGATTGAATTTTGAACATTGTGAATTACATGACTCAGGATTCTATCATAGTCCTCAAAAGAGTGTTTTTGTTTATTTTGATTTTAAGTGGGCGTATATCTTGACTAGACTCAAACTTCAGACTTTCTCTTCTCTGTGGTAGGTACCATATGACACATCTGTTTTGTTCATTGAGCTCTATTTTTCCTTTTTGGGTCTTTTTTTGGAGCCACATCACACAGCTTATGGGATCTTAGGTCCCCAACTACGGATCAAACCCGGGCCCTCACAATGAGAGTGCGGAATCTCTAACCACTAGACTGCCAGGGAATTTTTTTTTTTTTTGCGGGGTGGAGGTATCTTTTTGGAATACCTTGTCCAGAGATTATAGTAGTTGTCTTCAAGTGGGCTGGTCCCTTAGGAGCTACTTGGCCATTGCCACCTTAGAACCCTTTCGAAATTTCAACTTAAGTGTCTTAAACTTAATCCACATAAATGTTACAAATAATATGTGACCAGAGTTGATAAAATGCACTTTTATAGCATGTTGAAAGGTAGAAATATTGAATCATAGCTTACTAGTTGGAAATTCTGGGTGCATTTCCTGCTCCATTCTTTTCCTCCAATTTGATTGGAGCTAGTATTGTTAGTCTTCAGTAGGCTTTTCATTACATTCTAAAGTAGAACGGTGATGTAAATTTAGGATTGCTTATTCTATTTTAAATAGTTTTGTGATGTAAAATCACTTTGACATCTGTTTTTAGTGGTTCTTTTCCTTAAGGAATTGAAGGGGTCATGAAAAGTGGACAGTCTGTCATTTTCAGGCAGGATTATTTCTAAATTGTTAAAAACCCAAGTTTTTAAAGAAAAACCCACATTTAAAAAATATATTCTATCCTGAGTAATTTCTCAAGGGAGAAATTTGGCGTAATTAAGTTAAATACCTTCTGGGTTGTTTCCTTTTCTTCAGTTCTTGGCAGAGATAGAAGAAGATAACTTAATACTGTCATTTTGTTGACCATACAATGCTTTGAAGAAATGTATAATGCTAGCAAGGAGCAAAAAGGAGTATGCAAAAGCAAGAAGAGAAGAGAATGAGAGAAAGCAGTGATTGTTCCAGATTATTCTTCTCTTTAAGTAGCTGTGTTCTGGAGATTAATAATGAAATGAAATAATGAAAACAGTATGATTTTAAATAGACCATTCTGCATTAGTGATAGGCTTTTAAATTTTAAGATGGTATATCGAATCAGCTACTCAGGGTTTGTTTGTTTTTTTTTCAATTAAAGATTGTTTTCAATCTTTTAATTTAAAAATGATCATAGTAAGTCTGGTTAAATTTGTTACCATACATAGTTATCAAAAATTTTATTTTGTGATAAGAATTTTTAAGATTTGCTCTTAACAGCTTTCAGATATGCAGAACAGTGTTATTAACTGTGAAAGTGAAGTAGCTCAGTCGTGTCCGACTCTNTGGAATCATAAAAATGTTTAAAGTACATGAATAAAACAGACACAAGTGAAAGGAGAAATAGACAAACTCATTATTAAGATTAATTAAGATTAATTCATAGCGTTTCTCTCAGCCATTGAACAAATAGATGGAAAATTAGTATATAAAAGTCTTTATTAACCAACTTGCCTAATTGACATTTATTATAAAACAAGATGACCCAACAATAGAGTATATATGTTTTCCAGTGCACTTGGAGTACTCACCAAGACAGATGGTATTCTACCGCAGAACCTTAAATGAATTTAAAAGAATTGAAAGCAAACAAAGGATGTGCTTGGGCATAATGGAATCAAACTAGAAATCAGCCATATTTGGAAACTCTCCAAAATAATTGGAAATCAAATAACACTTTTAAATAACTCATGGTTCAAGGAGGAAATCACAGGGGAAGTTAAAAAAGTATGTTGAATTAAATGAAAGTGAAAGCACAACATATCAAAATTCATGGGATGCGGCTGCAGCAGTGCTTAAAGTGAAATAGAGCATTAAATGCTTACATTAAAAAGAACATTACCAAAAAAAAACACTACAAAAAAAAAGAACATTACATTTGGATATAACACTTGATTCATGCATTCACCAGTTGATGGACATTTGAGTTGTTTCTGCTTTATGGCTATTGTGATTAATGCTACTGTGAACATTCATGTACAAGTTTTTGTGTGGCCATAATTTTTCCTTTAAGTATAGGAGTGGAATTGCTGGAACATGTGGTAATTCCGATGGCTAACTTTTTGAGCAGTTGCCATACTGTTTTGCAAAGTGGCTGCCTCGTTTTACATTCCCATTGGCAGTGTACGAGGGTTCCAGTTTCTCCATATCCTGCCAACACTGAGTTTAGCTATTTAAGATACCATTTAGCAAAATGGAATTTTATTGTGGTTTTAATGTGCATTTTTCTAAAGATCATCTTTTCATGTGCTCAATGGCCAGTTACATATTCTTTATTTTTTATTAAATTTATTTAAAATTTTAATTGGAGTATAGTTCATTTACAGTGTTAGTTTCAGGTGTACAACAAAGTGATTCAGTTATCAGTTCAGTCACTCAGTCGTGTCCGACTCTTTGCGACCCCATGAACTGCAGCACGTCAGGCTTCCCTGTCCATCACCAACTCCTGGAATTTACTCAAACTCGTGTCCATCGAGTCGGTGATGCCATCCAGCCATGTCATCCTCTGTCGTCCCCTTCTCCTCCTGCCCCCAATCCCTCCCAACATCAGGGTCTTTTCCAATGAGTCAACTCTTCTCATGAGGTGGCCAAAGTACTGGAGCTTCAGCTTTAGCATCAGTCTTTCCAATGAATACCCAGGACTGATCTCCTTTAGAATGGACTGGTTGGATCTCCTTGCAGTCCAAGGAACTCTCGAGAGTCTTCTCCAACACCACAGTTCAAAAGCATCAGTTCTTGTATATTGTCTTTTGGAAAATGTCTGTTTAAGTTCTTTGTCCATTTTAAACTTTTTTAAATTATAGAATTTTAAAGAGTTCTTTATTCTGGATACAAGTCTCTTAGAAAATTTATGCTTTGTGAATAATTTCTTCCATTTTGTGGAGTGTCTCTTTACTTTCTTGTATTGTTTGTGATACAAAAGTTTTTTATTTTGATGAGATACATTTTATTTGTCTTTTGTTGCTTGTGTTTTTGATGTCATATCTAAAAAAAACATTTCTAATCCAACAACACAAAGATTTACTCCTGCTTTTTCTTCAGGGAGTTACTGTTTTAGCTCTTAACATTTAGATTTATCATTTTGAATTAATTTTTGCATATAGTGTGAGATGTGTGTCCAGTGTTGTTTTTATTTTTGCATTATGATATGTGTAATTGCATGGCCCGCTCGTCCCACTCAGGTTTTTACCCAGTTTTGCTCAAAATCCATGTGCATATCAATTTTATTCATTTCCTCCAAAATATGGAAACTCGAGTGCCCTTTAACTGGTCCCGTTGTCGCTCCCAAGTGTGGTGCATCCTTACAGTGGAATACAGCTTTGAAATAAAAAGGAACAAAGAGCTGACATGCCCACCAACGTGGGTGGAGCTCAGATGTGTCATTCTTTCCTTAAAGGCAGTAGCACTCAGAAATAAATGATCAACGTCAGATGATAATGGTAACTGAGAGATATAGATAGTGCTTTTTCCTTTGTGAGGATTAAACTCAGTGCTTTATATAAACCCATTTAATTGCCGCAACTCTGTGAAATACATATTATCGTCCCAGTTTTACGAATCAGAAAACTGAGGCAGAGAGGTAACTTCCGTGTGTGTGTGCGTGCGTTGGTCGCACAGTCATGTCTGACTCTTTGGGATTCCATGGACTGTAGCCCACCAGGCTCCTCTGTTCATGGAATCTCCAAGCGAGAATACTGGAGTGGGTTGCCATTTCTTTCTCCAGGGGATTTTCCTGACCGAGGGATCGAACCCAGGTCTCCTACATTGCAGGCAGATTCTTTACCATCTGAAGACATAGTCAGATGGGTTCACTGGGTTCCACATGCGGGCCATGTTGCTCCATACTCTATTCTCCTGCTATTGTATGTCACAGGAAAGCTTTGGGTGCAGCCAAAGAGTTATTTGGGAATTTAAGCAAAGCCTTATTAAATAATTTGCTTATTTTCTTTCCTTCCTGGCATACTGTTAAACAGTTTTCAATCTTAGCTTCAAGTTAGGACAGGGTTCCCTTCCATTGAAAGGGTCAAATCTGAGTTCTGAATTCTAGCCTGTTTTCTTCTTTCCTGTTAAAATACAGCAGGTTTTAAAACAGTTCCTATTTTATTTACCTGTATAATTTAAAGCTTGACTGACTTTCATGATACTTGGAAATAATTTGAAACAAATCATTTGTCTTTAAATTTGATGTCATCTAATTATTTGCTGTTTTCAAAAAAAGAAAAATGATTGCTAGAAAAAAGAAAATAGGTTGCCTCGATCCCAGTTTCACAATACCATTCTCCAGTAAAAGGAGTCAGGACTCCCTGATTCCAAGTTTGGGGAAATGCAAGCTGAGCTTGAAACATGCTTTGGTATCAGAAATTGAGCAAGTGCTCAAAAAAACCCCAAAACAAGTAACAAAAAAGGGACAAATCAAAAAGACACAGGAACAATTCAGAGGGACTCAATATCCAAAGCCAGGATATTTGAAGAGCAAAGTAACTGATAGTAATGGATTATAATCCATTGAAGTGAAGTAAAATAAATATCCATAAATCCATCTAAGTTAATTAAATAGATTGGATCACGAGAATAGTCTCCTCCCTTAGAGTGGAATTCTAATCCATCTGTATGAACGGAGTGATGACAATACCGTGCCTTTAGGCGAACCCACAATTAACACTTGTAGTTGGCAAGAGGCATTGATGGCTGCTGAACTTAGTGAGCTAAAGTATCAGAGAAGCAGTAGGTTTGCATAGTCTTAGTGAATCTCTCCAGGGGATACTTATTAGTTACAGAGGCACAAACAAAGTGGTGGGAAAATCTGATAGACACCACCTTAACCAGCAATCAGTCTAATAGCCCCAGTAAAAAGACGTGTGGACATCATGGACCCTTGATGTTATTAGGCCCTGAGAAGGGCACAGTATCATCTCTGTGATGTTCTTGCCCAGAAGGTAGAACCTCAGTTTCATCATGAGGAAACGTCAGACAACCCCACATTGAGGGGCATTTTATAAAATAACTATCGGAACTCCTCTAAGGTGTCACGGTCCTGAGAGATGAGCAGAGAGACTGGACTGGGCGTGTACTTAGAGCCTGAAGCAAGGACACAGCAGCTAAACATGGTGGGATCCTGGGCCAGGGTGGGGATGTTGCTGCTAAAGCTGGATGGGAGAATAAGGTCTATGGCTTAGTTAATAGGTTTGTATTAGTTTAGTTTTGTTAAGGTTATATAGTAATAACATTAGGAAAAATGGGGTCAAAGCACGTCCTGGAATTGGGTATCCTAATGATGCAACTGAGGTTTAAAAAATGTAAAAGGAAAACAGATACTCTCTGATGCCCAGACAATAGCATTTCATACTTTCAGTGGTCAGATTGTTGAGGATGTGCTAATAAATAAGTTTAGTGCCAACCACAGTGGAAAACTTATGAAATAGAATCCCCCTCCCAAGGAGCTTCAAGAGACTGAGAAAGTCGTTCAGACAGATAATTGCCACCTGTTAAGTGGTTTCTGGAATCTTTGCAGATGGAAGTTCAGGGAATATAAGAGAATGAGTCCCTAATGTATCTATAGAAATGTAGAATATTTTTATTTAGAGATGTTTTGTATTGAAATAACTTTGTGCTCAGATTGAGGACTTCCCAGGTGGTCCAGTGGCTGAGACTCTGTGCTCCTAATGCAGGTGCCCAGGTTCGATCCCTGATCAGAGAACTAGACCCCACCGGCCGCAACTAAGGGTGTGTATGCTGCAGCTAAAGATCCCGAGTACCACAACCAAGACCTAGTGCGTCCAAATAAATGTTTTAAAAAACAAACAGGAAAAACCCCAAAATGTTTTGTGCCTAAGTTGAATTCTTTGTAGTAGACTGTCATTTTTGCATTTGGTCACCAACCAAAGTTTTTTCAAGACAGATTTCTTAAATATTACTGGCACCCCAGCTATTAGGGCAACCTTTGCTTCATGTAGTTTGTATTGAGACAGGAAAGAGAACAGTCTGGTCCAGCGGTATTGTGTACTGATTTTATTTGCAGCTTGTGAAAGGACCGTACCCACGGTCTACCCAAAGGTTGAGGGCTCTGCAGCGATAGTGACAGGTGGGGCGGTGCTGGCGCTGCCTGGATTAGGTCTCCAGATCCTGTGGCAGGGGTGAGGGGATGGGGGGTGTGGGATGTGTCCTGATCTGAGCAGAAGGCTAACCTCAGGGCACCCAGGGAACTTTCCCTTTTTTTGGGGGGGGGCGGTCCTTCAGAGTACATTCATCTTCTGATTTTCCATCATAAACTTTTTGTGCTTTGGCAAGTAGATGATGTGCATTGGCAAGTAGTTAATGATGAAGTGAAACCAGGCTGTCTGAGTCTTGTCTTTGTTACATGTATGCTCATTGTGTCCAACTCTGCGATCCTATGGACTGTAGCCCGTCAGGCTCCTCTGTTGATGGGATTTCCTAGACAAGAGTGCTGGAGTAGGTTGTCATTTCCTTCTCCAGGGCATCTTCCCGACTCAGGGATTGAACCTGAGTTTCCTGTTCCTCCTGCATCAGCAGATGGGTCCTTTACCACTGGTGCCACTTGGAAAGGGGCCTGTCTTTAGGGACAGAATTTAAGATGCACACGAGTTTCATTCTGGACACGTCTCAATTGTGATCCCTTTTGTTTGCAAAAGTAGTGATGTGGCAAAGGGGTCAAGGGACTCTGAGAATAAGGTGTAGGAAGGTTTTTGTCCTGTTTTGCAGGCATGAGAGAAGCAGTGTTACTGCCTCAGCCTCCCTCCCTTCGCTTTAATGACCTCTTAGTCACCCATTCCGGGTTTATTTCAGATTTCAGAAGGCTCTTTTGCAAAGAGGCTGTTATAACTCTTCACTCTCATATAAAACTTTGGTTCCTCATCTCCCTGTGTGTTTCTCTTGTTCTGTAGGAAAGGAAGTGGGACGTACTGGGCTCATGGGAGATGAGCAGGAATTTGAACTGTTTCAGTGGAAAGAACTGATTTTGGGGATAAAAGGAGAGTGTCAACTGCCTTTCTTTCCAGGAAAGCGGAGAGGCCTCAGTCACATGGCCCTTCATTTATAGACTAAAAATAGAGCACTGCTGATCTGGCCTAGGGATGCAGCTCCTGTTCCCAGGCCTTTCTGCTGCTCAGTGTCCCGCATCTGAATGTTCCTGTCTTCCTTCCTTTTTATAATGAAATCTCAGATGTGTTATTGCAGATCAGAGGAGATAATGCGGAAGCCTGATTTTGATCACCAAGATTTTACAGTTTGTAAACATCCATTGTATGGTAACTACTTCTTGTTGGTGCAGAGTTTCAGAAACTGTGGAGGAGTGTCACCGTGGATTCAATGGACGAGGAGAAAATTGAAGAGTATCTGAAGCGACAGGGTATTTCTTCCATGCAGGACTCCGGACCAAAGAAAGTGGTATGTCGTCTCTAGAAGAGAATGTAATGCTGTGCCCTTTGAACTGTTAGCCTGCTTCCTGTGCAGCTCTCAGAAGAGCAGGCAGCTGGTTCTTCCTTCCAGTTTTTTCTCTGTGTCCTAGCCCTCTGACCTTGGTCAGATGCTTTCAGGTCGCATCTGGTGTACTCCTTGCCCTCAGGGGCAGCTCCTGGGTAAGGGGAATGCTTCTCCCCTTGCCCCGCCCCGCCCCGGCAGTGCCTGCTGTGGCTGCAGCCAGGTGGACTTGGGCCTGCCTGTGATGTCCTCCTGGCTTCTGCCGGGAGCCTGCTCCACCCCCCTGGCCTTCATGGTCTTCATCCCCCGGCCTGCTGCTTGCTGGTCCCTGACTTTGCCTTAGTGCTGATCACACTCAGTTGTCCTTGATGACTTTCAGGTCCTTTAGGAACCAGATTTTACTATCTTAATAACCCCAGATCCGCTCATTTGGAAGGATTTATAGCCAGATGAAGATTTGTGAATTGCCTCATAGCAGCTAACCAGCTCTCTGCAATCCAGAGACAAAGCCAGAATGAGGGATATTTCAGTAACAGCCTCCTTCCCCTGGCCACCATCATGCCTTGTAGCTTGTTTTCTTTGTGACTTTGTGTGTGTGTGTGTGTTTTAGTCGGTGAAATTTAGGACTCCTTTAAAGGGAAAATTTATTGCCAGTGATCTCTAAGAATTAGTGTGATTGAAGCACTTCATGGTTTCCTATCATTGCTTACCTTGTTGATTTTTTAAAAAAATTATGTGATGCAGTAAAGAGAATAATACCTAACAACTCTTTCTGTGCCCATTCACTCCCCAGTTTTGCTATGTCTCTATACTTTGTTGTATTTGCTTCAGGTTTTTGTTTTATGGGTAATTAATGGTAGATAAAAATTTTTAAACCTGATAACAGAGATGTAAAACAAAAGAGCTGTACTGCCTCTCTTTTCACCCACTTAGTGCCTAGCGTGGTTGTGGTAAGTTGTTGTGCCAGCCCGTTCTTTCCAGGTGGAAATACACACACTTCACTGTAACGGAAACCGCTGGTTGGTGTTTGTGGTTGGGGATGTGCTGTGGATTGGTGTGTGTGTGTCTGTGTGTCTGTGTCTGAGGATGGGTTGAGGAACAGAGAAAATGTTACAAAACCCTGCGTCTCTTTGCTGCATCTTTTGTAAATCCTCCCTGTATCACTGCTCTGAGGAGCTGTCATTTGTTTTTACCTTCCTGTAGGCCCCAATTCAGAGAAGGAAAAAGCCTGCCTCACAGAAAAAGCGACGGTTTAAGACTCACAACGAGCACTTGGCTGGGGTGCTGAAGGACTACTCTGATATCGCTCCTGGCAAGTAGTAAACAGTTTGGTCTGAGAGCAAAGAGTTTCAAAGTCAAGATCTTCCGTGCTGACGCTGACATCTGCAGGCTGATCATCTTCCTGTTCTCCCACCTAGGACTGAGGAGGGGAGCGGTTCGGTTACAGAACTAGGGCAGATTAGCAAGCTCGAAGCTTGCTCTCCTTAGTGGGCTAGTGAGGAATGTAATGTCCCCTGTGAACCTCCTGTCACTTCTCGGGGGAACGGCGCTCAGCATGGCGTGCAGGCATCTTTGCTATTTATCGCTACTTCTAAGTGGCTCCTGGTTCCATTTTCCCCTCTTTTTTTATTACTTTAGAACAAGTTTGCTGGTAGAATGCAATATTTGTTTATTCCAAAAGATCGTATTTATAATAAAATCATTGTAGAAGGAGCTCTGAGACGTCGGTGACTTCAGTTTGCTTCTTTCCGTTCTTGGCGGTTGCAGGTGGTCTTTGAGTCCTGCAGGTGCTGGTCTGGAATGTTGTTGAAGACCGTGGTCTGGGCTGTGTCACTGAGCGTGTGGATTTCACAGGTGCCTCTTGCTGGCAAGTGAAGCAATAAAGGTACACTTGACGTGATTCTTAATGCTTTCTTTGAAAAGGACAGATCACTGTGTAGTCTCCTGGATGTCCCAGGTCACGTTGTCAGGCTGTTTACAGCAAGGATGGGCCGAGNTGTGTGTGTCTGTGTGTCTGTGTCTGAGGATGGGTTGAGGAACAGAGAAAATGTTACAAAACCCTGCGTCTCTTTGCTGCATCTTTTGTAAATCCTCCCTGTATCACTGCTCTGAGGAGCTGTCATTTGTTTTTACCTTCCTGTAGGCCCCAATTCAGAGAAGGAAAAAGCCTGCCTCACAGAAAAAGCGACGGTTTAAGACTCACAACGAGCACTTGGCTGGGGTGCTGAAGGACTACTCTGATATCGCTCCTGGCAAGTAGTAAACAGTTTGGTCTGAGAGCAAAGAGTTTCAAAGTCAAGATCTTCCGTGCTGACGCTGACATCTGCAGGCTGATCATCTTCCTGTTCTCCCACCTAGGACTGAGGAGGGGAGCGGTTCGGTTACAGAACTAGGGCAGATTAGCAAGCTCGAAGCTTGCTCTCCTTAGTGGGCTAGTGAGGAATGTAATGTCCCCTGTGAACCTCCTGTCACTTCTCGGGGGAATGGCGCTCAGCATGACGTGCAGGCATCTTTGCTATTTATCGCTACTTCTAAGTGGCTCCTGGTTCCATTTTCCCCTCTTTTTTTATTACTTTAGAACAAGTTTGCTGGTAGAATGCAATATTTGTTTATTCCAAAAGATCGTATTTATAATAAAATCATTGTAGAAGGAGCTCTGAGACGTCGGTGACTTCAGTTTGCTTCTTTCCGTTCTTGGCGGTTGCAGGTGGTCTTTGAGTCCTGCAGGTGCTGGTCTGGAATGTTGTTGAAGACCGTGGTCTGGGCTGTGTCACTGAGCGTGTGGATTTCACAGGTGCCTCTTGCTGGCAAGTGAAGCAATAAAGGTACACTTGACGTGATTCTTAATGCTTTCTTTGAAAAGGACAGATCACTGTGTAGTCTCCTGGATGTCCCAGGTCACGTTGTCAGGCTGTTTACAGCAAGGATGGGCCGAGTCTACTTGCCAGCCTGAGCGTCTGTGTTATGGTGTCCCAGCCCTGGTGGCGCCGGGCCCCGAGGTTCTCACTGACTGAGCTCACGAGAACTATTACCACATAAGTAGGTTCTTAATAATCGTCATGACTTTTGGGGAGCTCTGTGGTCATTCCAGCATTCTATTGTAAATGACCCATTTTCCTTCTCTGGGCTTGTTTATGATTTGTAGTGGCTCTTTGGGTTGGTTGATAAGGTCCTCATATCACAAATTGAAACTAGTGGTTTATAAGAACAGGGTTTGGTGTTCTCAAGGCATAATGATAACCCAGAGCAGTAACTACTCTGTACACATGACAAGGAGCCATTTTGTTGTTTTATTTACTTCTCATTGATTTTGAGTGTCATCTTACCTGTTTCTTATACCCAAGCCCCAAGAGACATCATAAGAAGATGTATGAGATGCCTCACTGATTAATGATGTTGAGCATCTTTTCGGGTACCTGTTCGTCATGTGTGTATTTTATTTGGATGAATGTCTGTTTAGGTCTGTTTGGGTCCTTTGCCTATCTTTTAATTGGATTATTTGTGGTTGTTTTTTGCTACTGAGTTGTATGAGTTCTTTATGTATTATGGTCATATTAACCCCCTTATCATTGTAAGATAAATGGTTTGCAAATATTTTGATTCCATAGGTTATCTTTTCTTTTCTTTTTTTTTAATAATTTGCACTGGATCTTAGTTGTGGCATGCAGGATCTTGTTTTTTGTTTTTAATCCATTCAACAAGTTGTGTATTTTTATTGGAGAATTTAATCCATTTATATTTAAGGTAATTATAGATAGGGGAGGATGTTGTACTGTTTCCATTTTGTTGTTTTCTGGCTGTTTTGATATGTGGAGAGGGAGAAGGTCATTGTGGCAAATTGTGATAGGAACCCAGTTATGTTTTAAGGTTGTAATAGAAAGAAGTTCTTTACCAGTTCTTCTGGGTACCTAGGAACATTTCCACGAGAAATTCAAATTAAAGTCAAAGTCATGGTCTCACCTCTGCCTGTTTCTGCTGGGTCTGTGGGCTGTTTAGAAGCAAGTTGGAATGGGCATGTCTGGGTGCATTAAAAGTTTAAGACCCATCTTTAGTCTGATCTATAATTCATCACAATCAGCTGAGGCTTTTAGGGGATGGCTAAAAGGAATGTCTTTGAGCCCAAAGTGTAAAAAACGAACACTTGGCTGCTGCCGTCACATCCTGTAAGCGTGGTCAGATGATGGTGGGACTCGAGGGACAGAGGAGCACTTGATACGTGTGAAGCCGTCCCTGAGCGAGAAGGCAGGGCAGCTGCTTCCCATTCCTGCTCGGTCCATGGTTTGTAGCAAGGCTGCTGCAGACATGTAGCCCTGGGTTCTTTTGTGATGGGGTGTTTGAAGTCACCAGCAGAAAATACATTTTGGGTGTGGGGATAGGGCATTTGGATTTATAAACTCCCCAGTTCTTAGCAGCTAACAATGGTGTTCTGAAGCATGGGAAATGAGATTTGATGTCCCCTCTTCCTTCTAGCTACTGCTTTTACTGACAAAAATGATTCATTTGCAGGTGATTTTTTTTTTTTTTAAGGTATTAGTGACTGTCCTTAACAAGCCAGGTCCACTACTGTTGCTGTGTGGCAAGGCTGGGGTGCTGTGTGTGGAGGCAGCATGATGACCTTCATCACGTGATGCCACCCTTGGGGCTTCATGGAGAACAGTCCACCCACCCTTTCCCCAGGCGTGTTTTGTGGGCTTTTCCCGAGAGAATGGGTGTTCTGTGGGGGAGAATCTCTTGGAACTAAAGAACGTCTTGGAAACCACTTCTCAGGTGAGCTGGCCTTTGGAACCCCCGTCCCTGCCCTGTGCACATGGTGTTGAGTGAGCACTTGGGAAGTGCAGAGCTGGAATAGGCCCTGACATCATGCTGTTGCCCTTTCTTCTGGCCATAGCTTAAGAAACAAAAGCACATTTCCCTTCATAGTGGGATTTCCATTGGAAAGACCTGCTGGTGCTTGCAGGCCAAGTGGCAAGGCTGCTACCATGGACCCTTTGGAAACAGGCCGGAACACTCATCTAGCTTTCCTCGTTTGGAGATGGGCCTGCATGTTCCTGTGACTCAAACCATGTGGGTTTAAGACCCTGTGAGAACACAGGGACTTGCCACCACTCAGAACTTTGCAGGGCTCCAAAGCCCTTCAGAGCCAACTTACCTTATGGAGTAAACCACAGCCTGACCTTGGCAGGACCAGCTCCAGAAACTCCAAGACCAGGTTTTATCTTGGATTTGAGTGTCAAGAAGCTTTGAACTTTTCTGCGTCCTAGTTTTAAGGAAAAAGTACTCTCTTGTCCAGGTAAATACTAATATTTTAACCTGAGCATTATTTCTTATTCCATGTAGATATGTCTTTTAACTCCAAAGACAAGTTTGGGTTGAATTTAAGCATCTAACATAATTAAATTTCTGTTAGTTGTTATTTAGCATGGCAAGAGAGTTAAGCTTGAAATGAGCAGTATATGTGAGCAATGGGGAACAGGCTTCCCTGTGCTCTTGATTTGTGGGCCTGTTGTAATGGTTCACGGGCACAGGGCCCTTTTCCACTCATAAAGCAGGAAAGTGTGGTTTGTACCATGGAAGTCCGGGGGAATTGGCACCCATGGGTCACTGGAGAGCTGCAAAGAGAGGAGGAAACAAGCCAAGGTTTCTCACAGCAGATTGGCATCTGGGGCTTGGGGTGGTTACAGAGCCAGGCCAGTCTTGGGGAGCTGAGTGCCACCCAGGACGGTTTGCAGTGGTGACAGAGCTTCACTGTGGCAGGTAAATGTTTCCCTTCTTAGAGAGGCTTACCCGTTGGTTGACGGCATGTGGTTTTTCAGTATCTGAGTCATGAGTTGTGTAGGCATTTTGAAGACCATTGTTACAGATAATGTCATTAGTAACAGATACTCTCTGCCTTCTCAGAATGCTGGACAATTGTTTGATGTCATCAGGTGTGACAGAACAGGGGGACCAGTTGAAGAGCAAGAGGGCAACCCTGTGCTGAAACTCGAACACGCTTGTCCCCTAATAGTCGGATGTCCCAGTGATGGATGGGGAGACAGTAGGGAGTCAGCTTGTACTCCTAGAGCTAAGCACACCTGCCCAAAACACTCAGAATCAGTTGATTCCTATATGTCATTGTGACACAGACCCCAAGAATTGTCTGGGCGTCCACCATGCTTACTCTATGAAAGTGGGTCTGCCATATATTCGGGTACTGGATCCAGTGAATTTGAAGCCCACACATATGATTACACTGTAAGTATAATGTACATTTTGCAAGCTTTAAGCTTCTGAACTCCGGTAGTTGGTGATGGACAGGGAGGCTTGGCGTGCTGCGATTCATGGGGTCGCAGAGTCGGACGCGACTGAACTGAAGGTTCTTTTCCAGATTACTTTGTAATTTTTTCAGAGGTAGAAGGCATAGTTCTTCAGTACTAAATGGTGGTTTTATATTATAGCTGCATTAGTCCTGTGTTCAGAAGTGGCAGATCTTTACCCCCAAGGGAGGATTTACGCAATAACAAAAAATGGCCTAGTTATCGTTTTTCTGGATCCTACAAACTGGGACATTATTTGTCTAAGCAGAGGGAACAGACAGACCTGCCCTTTTCTTATCCCAAATTCCGTATTCCAGAAGATACACTGTGTTTCTGCTCAGTGGAGTGACAGGAAATGAAGCTGGTATTCAAGCGATCAGACAGGTTGTGCCTGGAATTCACACTAGATGGGCAGGTACTTTCTACACACTTGTCCCTTGCACACTGGTGGTGACCAGGCACTCATTTTACGAAAAAGCACACAGCAGTGATGGTGTTCAGCCCCTCCAGGGAGGCACCCTCAGATGTCTGCCTCCTGGCTTGAACCTGCTGCCTTGGAGTGAGTGGGAAAGTCCCAGATGGGCTGAAGGTGAAGCCGCGCGATCGAGCCCATCCCAGAGCCACGACCCCTGAGCCGTGACGGGTGTGGGCCTCAGAGCCTGGGCAGGGTGGCAGAGCTGTGCAGTCATTGTCTGCCTTCAGCCCTGGCTCCAGGGTACTGGCAGGCTGTGGCTGGGACCCCCTTTGGTGGCTGGTCTCCTCTGCAAAAGGTACGTGCGATCCAACAACAGAACCTGGAATGTCGGTGCCCAGCAAGACTAGTGGTTGTTGCCCTCGCTTGGAATTGAGCACTGTGACCTTCCTCTCCCCTTTTGGGGACAGAGGGCTTGGTGAGTGTTATGGGTAAAGCATTTTTATTGCTTGGCTACCAGTGCCTGTCTTACCACTTAACAGAATGTATGTCTTACTCTAATAAGTTCGTAGAAAACCACAAATGTAGGTTGCAGAGTCTTTGTAGGCTGAGGTGGATGTGCAATCTGCTGAGTGCAGTAAAAAGACATCAAGAGAGAGGTCTGTGAACCTCCTGTGGAGTCTGGAGGGCTCAGGGCCACGATGTCCCTGTGGGTCCCCAGGCACCCACAGCAGAGCATTTGCACAGGCTCCCCCATCCCTCCCTCGGTTGCTCCATCCAGACCTGAAAACGGCAACAAAATCTGCCACTTCCTGGATTGTAGTATTGGATGTACTTGGTCTTGCAAGAAGGAATTTGCCAAGCAGGGGTGTGACAGCTGGAATTAGCACTTTATTTTTTAAAATGACAATAGAAAAGTACCTTTAAACAGCTTATAAAAGCAGAACAGACTGTGTGGAAGTTGCTCTGTTTTCCTTGGAAACAAGAATCTAGAACTGTCACCACGAACCAGGTGGTGCTGGAGGCCTCAGCAGCGCTTGGGTGCACCAGAGACACCCGTTGCCAGCCTTTCTCGTAAGTTTTAGAGCCTCTCACCCTTGGCTCTCGTTTGTTTTGTGATGACCTTTAAAAGCATATTGACACCTTTGTTTCTAATAGAAAATAATGAAACTAAAAACCCAACACCAGCCATATACATATAATCATTAGAATATCAAAATCTTCAGCACACTGTGAGCAGATCAATAAGAGAGCTTGTGGTCATGTTTAGTATGTCAGCAGCTAAAAATCTGTAGGTCAACGTATGTTTACACATGGCTGCTCTTCCACAGTGGGGAGAGCGTGAGGTGACCCTGGAGGAGTGTCAGTTTCCCACACAGGACTGACCCGAGTGTGGAGGGAGTCTTGAAACAAACTGACCTCTCCTCATTGCTCACGCATCTTCCCCCAGGCCCATGTGTCAAAGTGTCCCAGTGAGTACAGCGGGATTCAAGGTCAGGTTTTTAAATGGTTCATCTGGCCTGGTGCCGCCAAGACTCAGGACCACCAGCTCAGTTCAACTGATGTTCTGCATATCGCTTCAGAGGTGCCCACTGTGGCCACGTCGGCAGGGCTGGGCTCCCAAGTGGAGGCTTCCCCTTTAGACTCAGCATATCAACTGGGGGTGTTGTGCATCAACGGGGCTCATGCAGGAGCCTGCTGTTAGAAGAAAAAGGCAAGACCCAGAACTTCACACACAGTTTGTATAGTCACCTCTGGAGCTGCTGGGCGTGTTACGGGTACACCTCAATGAGGAATCTGCACCAAGCACAGGCTGCTTTGCCCAGCTGGGGATCCGCCATCACACTGGACGCTCCCGGAGGCTCTGACTGTCTTGCAGGGCGTCCTACCAGACTTGGAAGCAAACCTCAAGTGCCGCACCAGCAGTTCTAACCTCTGTCGCCGCGTTACTCATGGACCCAGGCCAGGTAAACAGATTTCTATACATTCACCATATGATCCTGGAAATTCTGATAATATGTTAAACCATGCCTCAAACATGCAGCTTATTTTAGAAAAAAGCTATTTTAAATTACAAGCATTCAAAAGTCAAGCACAAAATGTGTGATCCAACCCAGTGTAAGATCATCCATCCTGTCACACTTAAAATGTTTGGTATAAAAATACTCACTCTCTTGGTTTTATCGTTGACATCTTTTATGTTTCATTTGAAAATATCTCCATACTGTACAGAAATGGCAGACCATGCGTTCACAAATAACACACTATTTCTTACAATTATACAGTGTAAAAGAGTAAAACATTTTTTATTATATATTTTTTTCTTCAAGAAAAACAGATGTGTGATAGAGGCTGTGGCAAAGTCTTGAAGGGCTCAAAACTGGGCGAGGTGTTGTTCAAGCCTGAAACAGAAAGAAGGTATGTAAGAGGAGCTGATTTCATAACCGCGTACAATCCTTTCTCTGAGCCGCAGGGCTGTTTGGAGACACGGTGGATAGAAAGTCCTAGCTGAGAACCCCCTGGCTGCTCCCCTTCAGAATTGTGCATGTACTCGTTTGTGTAAACACAGAATACACTCACTGACCCTCTCCACAGCAAGACCCTGCACTAGAGGATTGGTGGCCTCACAGTGGGTGCTTAATTTCTATTTATTTTTCTCTTTCCCCTGTAGTTGCAAGGAAACACTTATTTTTTTGTGGCAGAAAAAAGGGCGTTTGGACAATCAATAAGACTTTTTGCCTCTGTCAGAGCCCCGCCTTGGTCCCAGGAGTTTCTTAAACACATCTCAATTCTTTGTGTCTGAATTTACTCGGTGGCACTAGTGGTAAAGAACCCACCTGTCAGTGCAGGAGACCTAAGAGAGGTGAGTTCGATCCCTGGGTCAGGAAGATCCCCTGGAGGAGGAAATGGCAACCCACTTCAGTATTCTTGCCTGGAAAATCCCATGGACAGAGGAGCCTGGCAGGCTGCAGTCCACAGGGTTGCAGAGTCAGACCCGACTGAGTGACTAAGTATGCAGAAAGGCTGCACTGGTAAGTGTCCTGCTCTCACTCATTCTACTATCGTCTAACTCCCCAGTCCCTTCTTTTCTTACCAACAGGTGAGACTCACAAAAATCTGACTGTAGGAAAGGGACTAGAATTTTGGGTTTGACCATGGGAGGCAGCTGTCATTACACATAGTTTAAGGCCCCTGTATTTGAACGCTGTGGTGTCCAATCAGGTAAGTTCACGTGTCTGCAGTAAACCATCACGTGCATGCATCCTCTACAAGTGGTGTGCTTTTGTGTACTTTACAGTGTAGAGGATAGTCATACGGTGTATCTCAAGTCCAGGATGTGCAGAAGCAAGTAGCTGGTACCACCACGAAGCGCCAAGTGCTAGCGCTGGAAACAAAAGTGAAGATAACTGAGTGTGGAGCAAGAGGAAAAGATGGAAAGGATGAGAAACTGAAGCGCTTCAAGAGACACAGGACGTGAAAAGGGGATTTTATTTAAGGGGGCATGGGATGGGAACGTAGAACAAGAACACAAAGGTGGTAGGAGCTGTTCAGAGTGCAACCCAGTGTTAACCACAGGGGTGGTTTTTCCCCCCAAGAGAACAGAAGTGAAGCAGCAAGGAACCAGAATCTGTGGTGCCGTCAACATCAGGCAAGAGGGAAACTGCACCTTGCCTTCATCTCCTACTGCTGACAATCCTTCACCTCCCCCCTCCTCCGGTCAGTAACTGTTCTTGCCTGTTTACTCGATGCCCAGCCCCTGTAGGCCAGTTGTTGTATTCCTGTACTTATCAAGGGGACTGTAGGATTAAAAGTGTTTTGTTTTCTCTGCATTGTTTGTGTGAAAAGGATTATAAACCCAGTAAAAGTACTGTTGTGTGAGTTGGGTATCTAGGCTAACTTCGTTGGACTTTGAGACATGCTCTTGAAGTGAAACTTATTTGTATGTAGGGACCTTACTGTACTGCCCTGTGTTAAGACTTATTTAGGAAAATGTATTTAGCAAGGAATACTGAAATTAGAAACAAATATATATATTTAACACTCCCAAACATAGCTGATAAGATGACCTTAATATTCCTATCTAAGCCAGATCTGTACAGTGCCAGCTAGATCTGAACTATGACCCAATATATCTTGTCACAGCCTAGTTTTTTTTAGATGACGGTCCAAATGGGTAAAAATAATAAGAAGCCACAAGCCGCTAGACTGAATGCAGCAGTCACGTACCTAGGGATCATGGGAAAAAGTCCACAAGGAGAAGGGTGTTGATTTCAAGAGTAGGGCTCTGATTCTCTGAAGTTAGCGTAGCACTTAACCTGTCTCTTCAGCCTGTTGCAACTATTAACCAAAGGACGTGCTAAGACTGACTGACAATTAGAGCGAGTGTGCCCCCTTGGGTTGAGAAATGCTTCCAACTTAAGCTCGGCGATCCCCACTTTCTCGGAAACACAGGACATGTTCAGCAGGAGGAGGTGCCGTCCTTGAGGAAGATCCCACTCTGATTCTTTGCTTCTCTCAGAGCCCAGCACAGTGCCTAACCCCCACCAACACTCGCTCGGTGATGGAGGGATCTAAGTGGGCAAAGTTTAACACTTGCATAATAGGAAATGAGAAACACAAGAAGCAAAAAAAAAAAAAAAAAGTCACCCATATTCACAAGCAGTTTGCTGGCTGATGTGTCCTTCTAGGTCTCTGTATTTTCACAGCTAAGCGTCCACTTTTACGTGGTTAAGATTATACAGCTATCATGCTTTTTCACACATCACGAATATCTAGCAAAGTACCAAAGCTATGCAATTTTGATAACCAAGAATACACCACTACACCAACGTCATCCTTCTTAAAAGCCACGTGTCTTCTGCTCCCCAAATCTTTCTACCCAATAGAAATTACCATCACGTCCAGGTGTGAAGAGCAAGCGGCTCTGGGGTTGGGACCAGGGTTACGGAGGGTCACACAGTAGCTGTCGTTCCCTAAGGAGCTCTAGAGCTTCAGGCCTCAGTCTGCCAAAAGAGCGCCCCCCTCCCCAATTCTGTGCACGGAGGAGGGGAACCNGTCTTCTGCTCCCCAAATCTTTCTACCCAATAGAAATTACGATCACGTCCAGGTGTGAAGAGCAAGCGGCTCGCAAGTGGCTCTGGGGTTGGGACCAGGGTTACGGAGGGTCACACAGTAGCTGCCGTTCCCTAAGGAGCTCTAGAGCTTCAGGCCTCAGTCTGCCAAAAGAGCGCCCCCCTCCCCAACTCTGTGCACGGAGGAGGGGAACCAGCTTCAGGAAACTGGAGGCAAGGCCAGTTTCCTTCCTCCACACTCTGGGCTCATCAGGCCTGGAATGACGAGTCCTGCCTTGCAAACTTGGCCCCATGCCAGCAACCCAAGCCGCGGACATGGATCTCAGAAAGACCGATTCTAAGGAGCAGCAGTTTTCCACTTCAGAACAACTCACTGGGGACAGCAGCAGGGCCCTAGGAACCTGAGGGGTCTGCAATGGCCGGCGGCCTCTGACAGCACGTGGGCCTGGACAGCAGCCAAGACTGACAGCCTTCAGGAACTGCACAAGCAGGCGGAGGGCCCCTTCCTCGTGGGCCCACAACTTGAGCCCCAGCAGGCAGAGCCTGGCTGGTCGAGGCCTGCTTGCCTCTCGGGAGCTGAGGCCACCTTTGGGAAGTGCACCGTGCCCACTCAGGCCTCTTTCTGGTTCCACAGCCTGCTCCTCACCTTCCACTTAACCTTTGTGCTGGATATTTCTGCCATGACCACAAAGCTCAGACTTGCCTTCGCGTACACCGCACTCGGGCCTGTCACCCTGACACTAAACATCACCATCTGGGTTTGCCTCACCTGGGTGTTTCCACTTGATTCTTTGTGCTTTGACCAGCTTGAGGACAGTTCCTAAAGCACCACCGCACCCCCCGCCCAGATTTTCAGTGCCTCCCCAAGACCCTCAAAAGCTTCGTTAAAATCCCCTTTCAGCAAGCCCATGCTGTCTGTATTCACACCTCCTTCCTTCGCTAGTGTATCTTGCGCATACACAGACCCTCCTGTCTTTCAAAACTCAGGTGCAGCCCCACTTCCTCCAGCCTTTCCTGGTCCCTTCAGGGCTCTCTCAACTCTTCACAGGCACTCTCCCTGTCCAGACCACTTACCCAAGGATCACCTTGGATTATTTCCCTCCCTAAGACCAGCTCTACCTTCCTCTACTCCAGACACAGTCACTTGCATGTAGCAAAAACGCGGACACTTGGGAAGCTAGAACAAATGAAACTGGAACGATGGGCCATTAGTGGGAGGAGGCCCAGAGACGCGGGCCCCTAGGCTTGATGATGCCAGGGCTGGGCTGAGAGCAAGGAGGTGCCCAGAGCCCTTGTGGAGCTCTGCACACTGGCCCTCGGGGCAGAGCAGGAGTCATCACAGAAAGCTGACACAGGCTGGGAAGGCACCCGCCCAGGGTTTCGAGAAGCCCACCTGGCTTCAGGATACTCTGTCCCCTTGCTAGGTTCCTGAGCAGAAAGGCAGGTGGATGGAGCTGACCTAGGCTGAAAGACGGATCTTTTGGAGTAGAAAAGGACAAGGAAGGGGGGTGCGAGTTGATANCTTTGTTTGGAATTGGAATGAAAACTGACCTTTTCCAGTCCTGTGGCCACTGCTGAGTTTTCCAAATTTACTGGGTTACAATAGTCAAAATGAGACACCCAGAATAAAGAGTGTAGATCTTCTCTATCCTTGCTTTTGAATGATAGGCTTCCTGTAATACAAAATTCTATCATACAAATAATAACACCAATACTTGATTTACTCATTAAGCCTTCTTTAAAGGAAGCTTGGCCATTTAATGGATAGCTGTGCACTAGAAATATTAAATACTCAAGTATTTTAGGGATTGTTGGACACTGACTTTCAGTCAGTGGTAATCTCTGGTGATGGATCAGTTAAAGTGGACCATGATGCAGACCAAGGTCAACACCCTTTCAGTGATAAATATGGTACTGACCTCAGTCTGCATCAGGGGCTGTTTAGTTAAACTTTAATGCTACCTTGAGTTTGTTTCTTTAGTTCCTGAGTTAAATAGATACCTTTACCAACTGATATGATTTTCATTTATACTCCATGAGCAATGCAGTAAGAACTAATTTATGAGAAAATAAAAGTTTAAATTTTGTTTTATTTTTTGAAGGACAATGCAGCAAACCCCAACGGTAGGGTCACAATGGTTACAATGGAATACAAAGAGTAAGAGAGTATAGGTTGTCACTATTCAAAGAAGATGTCAGTGCATATATATACAAATGAATATAATATGTAAAGGTACTTCACCAAATGCTTTAATTTCCAATTTCATTTTTTTTCTGAATCTTCTTCTACTTTATTATTTGGGACTGTTTGCAGGAATCAATATTTCATGGTANAGAGTAAGAGAGTATAGGTTGTCACTATTCAAAGAAGATGTCAGTGCATATATATACAAATGAATATAATATGTAAAGGTACTTCACCAAATGCTTTAATTTCCAATTTCATTTTTTTTCTGAATCTTCTTCTACTTTATTATTTGGGACTGTTTGCAGGAATCAATATTTCATGGTATAGTACTCAGTACTCAATGCTCTCTGATCAAACAGACATAACACTAGACACTATCAAGCTCTAGGATTGCAGAGATGAATAGTGCACAGTTTATATGCCCAAGTAATTCATCATCTAGCCATAGATATAGACATGAAAACAGATAATTATAATAATAAGTATATTAGAATAAGTAGTGTCACAGTGACAAGCAAAACCTGACTTGGGACTAGGGCACCATAGAAACTTTCAGGATAAGTCTTTCATATTGAGTTGAGGTCTAGATAGACTCAGAGATGAATAAACATTCCAAGCAGAAGGATCAGAGCAAGCAAAAGTACAGGGGCATGTACAGGGCCTTCTAGGAATACAGGTAGTTTGTCATTGCTGGAATACAAGGTACAAGAGTAGTGCCTAAAGGAGATTGGTAAGTAAGGAGTGGATTAAAATGGGCATTATATGCCATCCATATCAGTAAGATTCCAGGCAGCTACCAATGGAGCACTCAAACTGGGTAGTTTAAGAATAGGTCAACAAAGGAACTATTTACAAAGTGTTGTATAGGATTTAAGGCAAGTAACAAAGGGTGTAGTTCAGTTCAGTTCAGTCACTCAGTCATGTCCAAATCTTTGCGACCCCATGAATCACAGCACGCCAGGTTCCCTGTCCATCACCAACTCCCAGAGTTCACTCAGACTCATGTCCATCGAGTCAGTGATGCCATCCAGCCATCTCATCCTCGGTCATCCCCTTCTCCTCCTGCCCCCAATCCCTCCCAGCATCAGAGTCTTTTCCAATGAGTCAACTTTTTGCATGAGGTAGTCAAAGTACTGGTGCTTCAGCTTCAGCATCATTCCCTCCAAAGAAATCCCAGGGTTGATCTCCTTCAGAATGGACTGCTTGGATATCCTTGCAGTCCAAGGGACTCTCAAGACTCTTCTCCAACACCACAGTTCAAAAGCATCAATTCTACGGCACTCAACCTACTTCACAGTCCAACTCTCACATCCACACATGACTACTGGAAAAACCATAGCCTTGACTAGATGGGCCTTAGTCGGCAAAATAATGTCTCTGCTTTTCAGTATGCTATCTAAGTTGGTCATAACTTTTCTTCCAAGGAGTAAGCGTCTTTTAATTTCACAGATGCAGTCACCATCTGCAGTGATTTTGGAGCCCAAAAAAATAAAGTCTGACACTGTTTCCACTGTTTCCNGCCCGCACTAGGTCTCTGGGGAATGGAGGGAGATCTTCTCTTTGTTCTTTATAAACGCTAAAAGCAAAATCCTCCCTTAGGCCCTATGCCACCATCACCATCTTTTGCCAACTGGAAATGGCCAGCATCTCACACAGCTTTCCCTCACCATCCGACACTGCAGACCAAGCAGCTCAACGGCCCCCCGCCCCAGCCCGGGCGGCCCCCGCTCCTGGTCCCTCTTCACTGCAGACAAGCTGACTCCTGAACAGTTGGGGGAGCCTCCAGGTTCTGTCCCACTGGCCTCCCCTCCGATGTCATTCATCCCCTCAACTGTTAGCCGATGCTAAAAAAAGCCAGATCTACATTCCACCCCATGCTCTCCTTCATGAGCGTCACAGTTTTCCGTTTCTTACCCTAGACACCTTGGGTGAATGCCTACCAGCCTCCAAACATTGAGAGAGAAACATGGTCCTGGAAAAGAGAGGTGTGTGGGGACAGTGTCTTCCGGAGCCTGTAACACGATTGTGCTGGGCCCACGTCACCCGCTAAGGGAGGAGGTTCCCGCAGAACGGAATGACTAAGGCTTTTCGGAACAAAGACTCAATGGCTGGGGATATAGAAATCAAGTGTGAAAGTTAATTATGGGGAATTCCGTGGTGGTTGAGTAGTTAAGACTTCACCTTCCAATGCTGTGGGTTGCCTGTTCAATTGCTGGTTGGGGAGCTAAGATGCCATATGCCTCAGGGCCAAAAAAACCAACCAAACCAAAAAACCCTCCTATAAAACAGAAGCAGTATTGTAACAAATTCAACTTTAAAAATGGTCCACATTAAAAAAAACAATAATAAAAATTGTGGGCCTGCATACTGATATGAAGCTTGGACTTAGGAAATTCGTGTTTTCAGGCAGGGGAAAAAAAGTCTCCCTTAAATAAAAAACTTTAAGATGTCACAAAGTATTTTAAAGGAACATTTTAGGTATCTACCATGACCATTTAAAATACAGTTGTCATTCACTAACATTACCTTTTCATTCAAGTGTATTTTAACACAGAGAAAAGAACATCATTGCAGAATAAAGGACAAATACAAGCAGCTTTAAGGGAAGATCCCTGGTTTTTCCCTTCTCATCACAGATTAGTGACAAGCTTTGACAGATGACTACTGGTCTGANACCATGACCATTTAAAATACAGTTGTCATTCACTAACATTACCTTTTCATTCAAGTGTATTTTAACACAGAGAAAAGAACATCATTGCAGAATAAAGGACAAATACAAGCAGCTTTAAGGGAAGATCCCTGGTTTTTCCCTTCTCATCACAGATTAGTGACAAGCTTTGACAGATGACTACTGGTCTGAGGGTTATAGGTATGGGTGCCACTGGTTTAGGTTCTGGGTAAGAGGTGAGGGCAAGTTTTCCCAAGGTGTGCTCTAAGTAAAACCTGAGTCTCCTAAGATTCTCTGAGAAAAGGGTTTCCTGGTCTCAAGTTTGAGAAATACTGCTGCATCCTAGAGTTTCCTGCTCTCAATGATTCACAATGCCCGCATTGTTATAAAGGTTCTGAGAATTGCTTGGTGAAGAAATCTTTTTAGCTCCAACCCTGCAAGCATTTAAGTCTCTACCCAAGGACAAGTGTTCTTTGACCATACTCAGAAATACATTGGGTTAGGGGAAGGAAAGGTACAATCCTGGCTTATTGAGTTGATGTCTTCCAGCACAAAAATGTCATCCTCAACTTACTTATTGCCAGAGGAAGAATCCTGACGGGTTGGAGTGTGGACCACCCCTGGGGGGTGGGATTTCTGAAGCTCTGATGCCCATTGCTAATCCTCCTGTTAGGTGAGGCTCTGGCCTTCTGACCCAGGACGAGAGCCCTCTGGAAGTCCTGACCTTTTATGGTACTCAGAATGTCAGCAAGTGAAATCTGCCCCTGGCAGTCCCCCTGGAAACGGAAACAAAGGGGGCCTGAGCCACCAGCTGAGCCTTCAGGGCAACAGGGCAACCTGCCTGAGGTAAGAGAACCTCAGAACGCTCTGGGCCACACGGGGTTCCGGGGTGAGTGGAACCACCTCGGACAAGCCCAGGAAGCACCTAGGAGTGGGCGCTGGGGCAGGATATGGGGGCCACTCAGTTCTAAACATCTGCTCTGTCCTGGGCTCGTCCAGGCGTGGGACACGGTTCTTGTTGAACTCAAGTACTTACGTAGGATTCAGCAGAACTGACGGGACTTCCAGCCCTGAGAAGTAGCCTCGGAGGGAGGGAGCCAGCGCATCTGGAAGACACGTGGGGAGAAGGCTGTGAACCAAGGCCCCAGACGCAGGTCGCAGGTCGTTCCTCACAGGGTGGCTGCCTCCACCCCATTCACTGTTCCCAGGTCCTTGCCTGCGGGGCTGAAAAGCATCAGAGCTGCATCCTGAGAACGCAGGATGTCCCCCACAGGACCGTGCTCTCAGGAGCCCCGGGGGGGTCCCTTGCTCCCAGCCTCCTTTATAGCCAACAGCCAGTGCAGGGCTGGAATCTGCCCAGTGAGCCCCCATTCCCAGGTTCACCCAGCATCACTCAGGCTGGAGGGCCAGCCTGCCTAATGGCTAGAAACTTGTCTCTCTTTGATCAGGAAGGGACGGTTCCTGACACCATCCATGCCAGTGGTCTGGCCAGGAGGGCTTTTGAGAGTCTGCTCCTGTGCTTTTAGAAAAGGCCTCTGGGAACTGTGGGAGGTGTCTGGTATCCCATGCCCTCTGCTCACTCTGAGGAGCCCCGCCTCTTCTGTTAGGTTTCCAGAAGGCAAGGCCAGCCCTACCCACAAATGGACTGTGATGCTGGGTACGCTTGGCAGAATGTTCTCCACCCTGTACCGAGGAAAATATGAAAATCACAAAAGGGCAAGTGCCCTTCGGCTTGAACAGACGTCCATCTATTGGCATCGTGGGCTTTGCCCCTAAGCAGTTGGACAGAGGTGAGAGATGAGAGATCCCCGTTTACCGCTGCTTCCGTTTATACTCTCCACCAGCCCCTGAGCAACCCAGGAAGCAGCGCTGGGGTTGGGGGAAGGCGGGCAAATTACAGCAAAGGCAGAGGCTGCCAGCAGAGGACCCAGAGGTGATACCCTCCCCAGCATGGCAGGAGGAAGACTTCTCTTTATTTCGGTTCACGGGAGCTCATTTCTGGAGTGGAATGCGATCCTGGGGGGAACTTTACCCTGGCAAGCCAACTTCCGTGGCTTAATAAAATCAAATCTGCCAGCAGAACCCCTTTTTCACAGCCATCTTATTCATATCTCCAAAGCGCGAACAGATGAAGCAGCCCTCTGGCTGAGCTGGAGGTGCAGAGGGCCTGGAGACCTTCTACCTCCTCTCACCTGATAGGTACAGGTGGGGAAACTGGCCGAGGGCTGGGTGTTTTGAGTGGTGTCCACCATGGTCAGAGCCCAGTGGGCCCAGGGCTGGGTCAGGATCCAGGGCTCAGGCTCCTCCAGCTCTAATTAGATTCTACAAGCTGGGCTGACCCTGGCCTTTCCCCATGGGTCACATGCAGAAGTCTGCAGAGCTCCCTTCGACCCCATAGGCATCCTTCACAGAGTGACTGTGTCCCTTCCATGGTGAGGGGCCACACTGGGGGACACCATTCCCTCCTGGAGCAAAGTGGTCTGGCCTCGCTCACTCCATATACCAAGGGTGTCTATGGAGCTTCTTCCCAACACCAGGACTCCGTTTCATGGAAGCCCTTGGGCCAGCTGTGCGTTAGAGACCTGCCAGGGCAGAACATCACATATGACTAGAAACGGGTTTACCAGCCAAACTGGAGGGCTTGCATCGGGAGGGCGAAGCTGTATTCCTCGGGGGGCCACCAGCTGGTCCTGAAGCTCTTTTAGGACCGAACCAGAGTCTTTTCAATACTCATAGCAATGAAGGGGACACAGATCAAACCTTCTCATGCAGGAAGGCTAAAAACATGTCACATGGGGAATTTAAAGGAGAGAGAGAAGGGGAAACGTGGGAGGCAGAGGGAAAGAGGGAGGGGAGAGGAAGGGGAGAAGGCAGAAGGGAGAGACACAAAAGAAAAAACTCATACCTACCCATGGCTTACGGCTTTGTGCATCTGAATCCACTTGCTCACTAAGCAAAGGGCAGAGTTGGAGCTGCCTCCCTGAGACAGGTAGTAAAGGACGGGGCAGGGGCAGAGCCCCGCGGCAGGTGGGGGGCTGGGAACCTAGGCACACAGTGGAGGGGGGATGGGTCGAGTGCGCCGGGGTTGGGGGAGCAGTGGCGGCGGCCGGTGGTGCCCAGGTGTGGGGCTGGGGCGCGGAGCCCGGGGCGCGCTGGTGTTCCACAGGAGCCCGGGGAGAGGGCGACGCAGGGTGGATGGCACGACTCCCGCTTCGGTGCAGGTGATGGTGACAAGGAGACCCACCCCCGCCACACCGACCCGCACATCCGCTCCAGCCTCTCCACTGCACACACAGCCTCACACTCTCCAGGGCACCTGCCTGAGGTGGGGACCAGAGCCCCGCGGGGGAGGGGCAGGCAGATGCTGGGCCAGGGGCCAGAAGTCGGGCTCAGCCGAGCAGAGGTACAGTCAGCCCACCGGCTGGTCCTCAGGGAAGGTGACTGGGCAATGGGCCTGAGACCCACTGGGACGTGGCCACTCTTGCACATGCCCAGAGGGTGGGCTCTTCCCCACCGCGCCGCCCTCCTCAACCAAAGGCTGCCTCCTTCCAGCTCCACGGGGTGCAATGCCATCCCCCTTTCAGCAGGAACTGGCCTAGCCTGTGCCTGTCATCAGCAACGTCCCCATGCCCAAGGAGGGCATATCAGCGGCAGAGCTCGCAGGGCAAAACCCCAGCACAAGCAGCCAGCCCCAGGGGAACAAGTGTTCTGTGCTAATGGCCGCTCTCCTCCGAGAAAACAGAGGGTTCATCCTTACGCCCACTCAAGACTGCCATTCTGCTGTGGTTTCTGGCTCCTGGTCACTTGTGACCACTCCTGCCTGGCACCTAGGGGCTACTTAGATGCGTCATAAACATTGGGGAAACCCATGACTCGCTGACTCTGGCTCGAGGGACCATCCAGCATGGCTGACCTTCCTCCTAAGGCCACTGTCCTGTTCAGCAGAAAAATGCACGTGTGCTCAACCCCCTGTACACAACTGCATGCTCACAGTGTTGTGTGCAATTCCAGGGGCCTCAGAAGGCCCTGAAAGAACCTCTAACATAACAGATAGGATCCAAACTGATACCGCTACTTGCTCTGCACGAGACTGCTAGACACGGCACGCAGCCTGCGACATGTGAGTAAGCAACACGAAGACCCTGCATGCTTCCACTAGAGCCTCATCCTGACACTTGACAGTCATCCCTGTTTCGATTCACCATCCAGGGAACACCCTGGGGTTCCGCCATCACGCTTCTTGAGGAACGCCCCTGCCCAGGGCACCAAGGGTAACCCTGGAGTCTCCATCACCTCAGTATCATACCAGCTCCAGTGACTGGTGACAGGAGGAGGAGAGCAGCCAGGGAAGAAATGACTCAGTGCAAAAATAAAGTGCTAGAGAGGAGGAGGAGATACCCACAAAACAGCCATCCTCTTCCAGGTACAGATGAGGGAGTCAGGCCCAGAGGATTCAAATGCAGAGACTTCACGTCCTCAATAGTGTTGCCAAGCACAGGCAGACCTCGAGTGGGCTCCAGAGGGGGCTCCCTGCCTCACCCAGTAGCTCTGCTGCAGTGTTCTGAGGAGCAAACACGGTAAAAGCATCCAAAGGGCTTCCTTCCTCGTGACAATGCCATCATTATCCCACTTGCCTTTAGAAACAGTCACGAGAAGCGCTTACTAGGGGCTGGTTCAACTCCTGGGAGCCACTATTAATAAACACCCCTCGGTTTAGTGATCTTCTTCTCTGTGGACTCAAGGGACAAGTCTAGACCAGTGGTTCTCAGAACATGGTCCTCCGACCACCAGCATCACCTGGGACCACCTGGTCCGAAACACAGAAACTGTTAGGGGGAGGGCTCAAGCGCGTGCATCTATCAAGTCCGCCAGGTAATGCTACTGCATAGATGCACGCTCAACTTTGAAAGACCCTACTCTTGAACAAGATTTCCTAAAGGGCAGCCGGAAGAAGCGAGTCACGCTCGGCAGTCAAGTATGTTTAAGACAAAAACACACCGTCTCAGCAGATTCTAGATCCACATCAGTACAGGAAAGGCTCCGAGAAGTTGAAACAAACCTGTCTGGCCTGATTTCATCCTGGGTTTCCCAAGTTTATCAGATCACATCATCTTTTAAATTACGTAACAGTGTTGAGAAATGCTGGTCTGGAAGATGCCTTCTAGTGGTGACATTTGGCGGACGCAGGAGGCTGAGCATGCTGATGTGTCAACCAGCTCTTGAACGAAACTAATCAGAGCTAGGCGATCACCAGACCAGCTTCCCTGGCTATCTCACCTACAAGTCACAGTCGCGACTTCCCTTTCCTAAGGCGGGTGCTGGGCCTGGACGCAGACTTCCCGGCACCACATTCCTCTTGAAGACATGGAGATTTTTAGGCAGGTTTCTCCCACTGTCCCCAACACAGAGCCCTGAAGACCCTGCCAGAGCTTTCTCAGCCGTGAGCTACCACTGGCCACCAGCCACTCATGCTATTTATTCATCATCAACTCTGACCCCACTGACTCCGGCTCTGAGGCTCCGCTCTCAAGCGGTATCACCAAATAAACAGGTCAGGTCCCACAGCAAACTCCGCTGCAGGCTGTGGAGGGGCAGCCAAGCCGGACAGTTCCTCTGGTCCAAGGAAGTCCAAACTCACCCAACAGACCCCAGTGATGATTCGCACTCACAAAAAATATGATCCTCATGATGGGATGAATTACAGGATTCTGTGACACAGCAATCTTCCCCATTTCTAACAAGGCGTTCACCAAAACCAGAACACTTGCCAGGAATTTCTCTACCCCACAAGATGAGGCCCATTGAGGACCATTCCCTAAAGGAACATCCACATCCACCCCGACTGTCTCCCTTCCGCCCCCTCCTACTCTTTCCAAGGACAAAGACACGGAACTGCAATCAGCATCTCTTACTATTTCTTTTACAATACTTTTTGCCTGTGGCGATTAAGCAAGTGGCTGTTACCTAGACAAAAATGTCAAGATTTCTGTGAACTGGTTTAAAGGTTGAAGTTTGCCATCTGACCCGGTGCGGGTGGGGTGCGGGTGGTGGGGAGAGAAGGCCCAAGGACCTTGCACCATCTCCAGGTCTGAACAGTGTGAGGTTGCTGAGGTCTGAGTCCAGGTAGCAACAAGATATATATCCCAAGAGCAAGGTCCTAGGCCAGTGAACCCCTTCCGCGAAGACCAACCAAGGCCGGGCTTAATTAAACATAACCCTTCAGGGGTCGGCTTCTCTTCTGGCCTTTTTGGATCTCTCCCCATCTCTCCTCAGCACCAGCTCAGCTCGCGCTTCCAAACAGGCATACGAAATGTGCTCAGACATCCCAGAAGTTCACTCAGGACGCCACTCGGGTCGAAGGCACCCAGGCGTGTAACACCCTGTGTCAGATTAAGTCCAAAGCACTGGCTGGTCATCCATATTTAATTCTGTCAGTCTGTTAATTTTTAACTATGTTTGCTATCAAGGGCCATTAGAGGTCTCCAGGAGCCGGGGTCGGTGGAGCGAGAAGCACTCAGTGGAGAGCGGAGGGAACTTGGAAGTCGGGGCATCCCACTTTCCCCTCCTGTCACTGAGTTCTGGCCTTCCCCACTGGCAGCGCCGGCCTTGAATAAAACATGATCCCATTTGGAGGTCGTTTTCCTTTTCGCCCCGTCACCACGGGTTTTCTTCATGGAGTTCACTTGGTTTTTATGGCGCCTGCGTCTTTTAATTCCAAAGTTTCTTGGTAGCCTTTCTTGGTTTTGCTCCTGAAGCAGTTTGAATCCATGTCCTCTCAGATGGTATCTGGGGACTTGTCCCACCAGAGGCCAAACACCTGGGCGGACGGCCAGTGGAGCTGGCCCTCAGCCACCCCTCAGCTCACATCAGGGCCCTTCTTGCACGATTCCAGATGTTTCTCTAATTTACCAAAGTGTGAAGCTTGGGCCCTCAGGTTTCTGCAAGCAGGAGTACCAGTCCTGAGCCCCTGCATCCTACCTGCTTCTTAAGCCACAGAGAGAGGTCCTGGGCATCTCTTCTTGACCAAGAAAAAAAGGAAATAGAAGAGCTATTTTAACAGTAATTACTGCTCTATGCCAAGCACTTCACTCTTTGCCTCAAAATAACCCCATGAAATAAGCGGTTCATTCTTCCTACTTACAGATGAGGAAACGGAGGTTGAGTGAGGTAGCAAAATCAACACAACAAAAGCCTGCCTAAAACCTCAAAGTCAGGGGCATGGGCAGAACCTGTCATTAAAATTCGGCCTGTTGGATTTTCTACACTGTCCCACTGCGACAGGCAGACGGCTCAGCAGTGAACGGACGGTCCCAGGTGGGAGCACCCAGGTGAGACCCACAGAGCCTTGGGGCTCTCCCTGCTCACGGGGCTGGAGGGATGCAGTGTTGGGGGAAACGCATAGTGTTGGGGGGATGTAGCCTTACAGCTGAAAAAGGAAAAAGCCTGGAAAATACAGCGCCCCCCGAATGAAGGCAATCCTTCCCCCTGCCCCCACTGTCAGGAAATCTGCCCAGGATGAGGGGAGTCTGAGCCTCTGCAGCCATGGCAGCGGCTTTGATCAAAGGAACCGCTGGGCCGAACGACCAGACGGAACACCGGCTCTGGACTGCTCTGAGGCCGGCAAGGCCAGGGCAGAGGCATCTGTCGCTGCTTTAAGAGGAGGCTCCTTAGGTCTTCAAACACCGAAGAGCAGAGGAGGGAAGGGCAAGACACAGGACAGCTGGGACAGAGAAGGTAAAAGAGCATCTCCCAGGCCAGGAGTTGGCTCCTGGGGGTGGGGAGGCGGTGTTCAGCCACCAGGACTAACAGAATCATCTCCCCCACCCCCCAAGGCACACAGTGTAACCCCATCACCTGGACACCAGGCTGGAGCTGAGTCATAGCAGAGACACTAGAGGGAGAATGAGCTAGAAGGCCAGGCGAAGGCCAGGCGGGGTGACCAGCAGCTGAAGAGCTCTGAATAAAGGAACACATGTAACCACCGGTCTCTGGGAACCCAGCTGTTTCCTGTCGGGGACAGGCGTGTCCGGGCCTGGCCTGCCCCTGGGGGGTGGGGGGCTTCCTCCGGGGAACACGTTCTCCCAGAGCCGGCACTGGCTGCAGGGACCACAGTGCTGATGCAGGCAGGCATCGCTCATGACGGTGGGGACTGTCAATCAGGCCTCATCTCACTCACCGGCTCCCCAGCCTCTGGTCTTCCCGTGGGCTGCAGCCACGAGGATTCTGCATTCCCACTGGCATCTAGACGGGCTAGACGACTGAATCAGCACAGTTCGCGGGGGTAGCTAGTCCTGGGCTCCCTTCTCCTTGAAGATTCAAATGTACCTTGAAAGGTTGACATTTTCTAAGCCCTTACCATGTGCCAGGCACCCCTGTTTCACATGAGGGATTTTTAGCCCCACTTTGAGTGTTAGTTGCTTAGTCGTGTCCGACTCTGTGACCCCATAGACTGCAGCCTGCCAAGCTCCTCTTCATGGGATTTTCCAGACAGGAATACTGGAGTGGGTTACCATTTCCTTCTCCAGGAGATCTTCCCGACCCAGGTCTCCTGCACTGCAGGTGGATTCTTTTAAGGAACTAGAGTCAAGGTCACAGAACCTGTAAATGGCAAAGCCCGCATCAGACCAGGGAGCCCCAGAAACCTCAGGCCTTATAGGGTTGACAGGAAAAGAGCCCCCTGGGGAGGGGCTGGGGACTGCAACAGGAAAGGGGGCCCAGTGCTCACCAGAGGCTGGGCCATGAGCACCACGCCAACCTATCTTCCATCTCCTATGGGAACCGAGCCAGGGGCTCTCAGGTGACCAGAAAGTCAAACAAAAACAGGGACGACAAGGCTGGTGTGATCTGGAGACAGACTGCCAGGGCGTGGTTCCCCCCGCCCCTACTCTGACCTTCACGGAGTTGCAGGTTTAAAGAGAAAAGCAAATGTCAGAGGATTAATACTTTCATGTATGCCCAAACAATTCAAAGCCTTGAGCTGATTTGCCTNCAAGGCAAATGGACTAGGCAAATTTCAACAGAAATTTTTTGCATAGTTGACATAAATCAAATAAATTAAAAAAAATCAGTACATCTTCCTTTTTCATATAAGGAAATTTTAAGGTGAATTTTTAGCTATGACAGCAATGAAAAGATGCTGTACAAGTGTTGTTTTGAAAGGAAGGAAACTTAATACCAGACAACAACTGGGTTAAAGGGTTAAAGGAAGATTTATTTTTTAAAAAGTGTATTACACTGTAGTGCTCTTAATATAACTTAATATCTAAAGTGCAAACACCTTTTTTCCCTTTGCCTTTTTCCCCTCTCAGTTTTAAATTTTTAATAATTATTATTTTTTAAACCAGGTATTGAACCCAGGTCACAGAAGTGAAAGCATTAAATCCTAACCACTAGACCACTAAGGAACTCCCAAACAGTTTTAAAATAAACTTAAATCCACTAGCATGTTATTGGGATAAGGACTCAAAGGTACTTACTGGTTTGCATACAAGGTGAATGTGATTTGGAGAGAGCAGATTTAGAGAGAAATGTATGGCTTAGACGATAAAGAATCTGCCTGCAATGTAGGAGACTTGGGTTCGATCCCTGGGTCAGGAAGATCCCTTGGAGAAGGGAATGGCACCTCACTCCAGGATTCTTGCCTGGAGAATCTCAAGGACAGAGGAGACTGGCGGGCAATTGTCCATGGGCTCACAAAGAGTCAGACACAGCTGAGTGACTAACGCTTTTCTCCCCCCATAAGCAAGCTAACAACAAAAATCCGACACTGAGAACTGCACGAGGGCAGGAAGCAGATCTCTACAATTCAGCCCTTCGCTGGCAGCCTCTTCCAGACCAGAGGATGCGTGCTCAGTACCGTGGGCTCTGATGGAGACGGTGGTGAGTGCTCAGTACCGTGGGCTCTGATGGAGGCTGGGCTGCGAGTGCTCCAAGCAGGAAAGTTGCAGGGTGCTACGGAGCCCACAGGGGAGGCGCCCAAAGCTGGCCTGTGTGGCCAGGGAAGATCCTAGAGGGAGTGGAGAAGGGGTGGGGATTAGGGGGCCGGTACATTGGAAGGCACGCCACCGGGAATGCTGGTAAGTGTCCAGGAAAGACACCAGGTGGCTGTGCTGTGTGCCACATTCAGCGCATTAACCCCTTTCTGAGGAAACCAGCAATCTATATTTTTACCAGGAAATGATTTATTTCACTGAGGAGCTAAGAAATATTTACTACATCATACTGCTAAGATGTATGTAAATAAACATCTTTCAAGATAGGCAGTATGGAGTGAAGTATATCAGGGACAGAAAAATCAAGTGGGAATTTGGAAGAAGGCATGGGGTCAAACTGCATGTATAAGGCCTAATCAAAATCCGCTGATTCTGTCGGATTTTAAAGCAACTCACGTATTTATTTTCAATTACCTAGGTGAATTCGTTTTTAAAAAAATGTAACCAGGATAGACAAAAGTGCTTTAACTACCCTGAATTGAAATTCCACATTGAATTCCCCTGTCTTGTTGTAAACACTGTTACAAGTTTATCTCTCTAGGTTTTTTTCTATGCATTTATATACATGTGTATGAACCTGTAGAGAAATATGGATTTCTAGTGTTATTTTTTAAACATAGTTGCATCACACACTCTGTATTTTCCCCCAGCTAGCTGTTTTTCCATTTAGCCTTAATGATTGGAGAGTGTTTCATGTAAGTGAGCTCGATCTAATTTAATCTTTTAATTGTGAAACAATTCTCTAAGTATGGGGGTGTCTTCTTTTATTTCATTTCCCTACTGATAGAACTCTACATCGTTTCCACATTTTGGCTATTACAGGCAATGTCACAATGAACCAACTTCTGCCTTCATGAATTTATTTTAGTTGGTAGGAGACAATAAACAAGATGAGATGCAAAATACACAGGATATTAGACAATGATTAAATTCTCAGGAAAAAAATAGAGAGGGTACAAAATGTCAGAGCTGGAGGGGTGAATTACTTTTAGGTAAGGAAAGGCTTTATTGAGGAGATGATTTCTGATAAGGTCTGAAGGAAGCAGGGAATGATAGTGCCATGTTAGAAGAGACTTGTCTTTGCTGCTTAGCTGGGAATGCCATCAGCTTCACTAGAGTTATTTGTAAGATATAAGAATCAGTTTAAGTATTTTTAATGCTACTCTATTATAATAAATACGACCTTAATCTTTGCTAAATTGCATTTTTTATGACTCTGTAAATTATCTGTCTTTTGCCTTGGTTAACCACTGTTTATCAGCTCACTTTATTTCTTTATTTGCTAAGTACACTTCCCCAATTTTGCAAAATATAACAAGCTTTTGGGTTCCCAGTTAACACTCAAGTGCTTTTATTTCATAGCTATTTCTGCCCACATGAAGTTTACCGGACTAGCTGCATTATTTTTACCTGTAGCACATACATTCTATCCACTCCTCTAGGAAAGTGGGTTCTGATGCATGAGAATCTGATGAGCGTTATAGGTCATTTCCCTGAAATATACATACATTTTACAAGATTTTACATCTGACAATGGTTGGTTCAGAGATATCTAGAAATGAAAGCGTGGATCAGGGTCCCGAGAGCTTATGCTAAAAAACGTAAGAATCTTTATGAAGCTCTAAGATATATCCCCAGTAGAAGAGGGATCTGTAGAGAACTTTGTAACTGAATCACACAGCGTGAAGCTTTATTTGTGCTTCAGCACAGCGTTGAGTCCATGATGAGGAATGAAATTAAATAAAAACCAAAAAGGCTTCTGCAGCTCATGACCATGGAACTCATCCTGTTCTATTGTTAAGGTCCATGGGAGAAATTTCTTTGTCTAGTTCAGATTCAGGAAAAATGTTCATGCTTTTCTGGAATAAGAGATTTGTTTTAATTTATCGTGTCCCCTGTAAATTTTATCATTCTGGTGGCTTCTAGAAAGCTCAGATCCCATGTGACTGCACTGCGAGGGAAGGCTTAATTTTCCAAGTGCTGCGTGATAAATACTTTATGAGGACTTTCTCATCTATTGCTCCTAACCCAACTGTGAAGTAGGTGCGCTTTCCCATCTCCATTTCATAGAGGAGGAAACTGAGACTCAAGCAGGTTAAATGACCTTATCCAAGGTCACAGAGGAATAACAGCAGGGACAGAGACCTAGTTTTGTCTGACAGCAAAATGCTCTTAACCACTCTGGAACATTCCTTTCATGGCTGGTATTTTGGACAATAACCTCATTTTTTTCTCTGCCTTACCATTCTATCTTTATTGTCTCTTAGTTAAACTTTTCTTATTTGCTTAAAATTGATTTTATCTTTATTCATTTTATACTCTTAGAAGTCACCATAAATTCTTTTTGGAAAAGGGAGAGTATACAAAAAATGAGTACAGATATTTCCAGGTATTGATTTCTGTGCTAAATAGACTTAGATAAAAATTGAGTCTCTTTTTCTCTTTCTCCCCTTCTCTCCTCACTTATGTTTCCCTGTCTCAACATGCTATTAATACTTAGATGCTTTCAAAATCTTATTAAGACACTGAATTTTTAATTTTGTTTTAAAAATTCCAGGCCCTAGTTTTTTTTTCTTTTCCCAAACACAATTTTTGCCACCCCTTCTTCCCCTTTAAGCTCTTATACCCATGATCTCCTTCTTTCCAATAATTTTTAAAGCCCTCACTACCCTGAGCCATCCTGTAAAAATTAGCAGAGATTTTTTTCTGAGATACTGAGTTATTTCTTAAAGAAAGGTGGGCCCGTAAGAGGCAAGAAGTTGGGATTTATAATGTAGGCTGCTTAGCATTTCTTGGAAAGTCACTGGTCTGCTGGGCATATTTGCATCAAATTGCATAATTTCTCAAGACTTCAGCTTTGCTTTCCAGGGAGCTGATGTCCTGGCACTCATTCTGTTTTTCTCGCATGGAAGAGGAGAGATGCATTGGGATTGTCTGCATGGCAGGGAGAAGTGGTGGGTACCTAGGGAGCATTACCCAACCATCGTGGGGCTGCTCACTCACTCTCAGTAGAGCCAGTCTACTGACGCCAGGCTGTGGTGAAGGAAAGTGCAGCATTTACTGCAGGTGCCAAGTAGGGAGTCCAGGCAGCGAATGCTTAAAAGACCTGAGCTCCCCAAGGCTTTCGGGGAAAGGCTTATAAAGACAAGGGCAGGGAGAGGTTGTGTGTGTGTGTGTGTGTGTGTGTGTGTGTGATCAGTTCATGGACATTGTTCTGCTTGGTTGGTGGTGAGGTCATCACCAACCATCTGGTTCCAACCAGTCTGGGATCTGTGTGGCTGGTGGGCAGAATATAGTTAACTTCTTCCACCCGGTGGTGGAGCAAAACAGCTCAAAGGATATGGCCCAGAATACTAACCAGCTCTTGAACAGGACCTTAAGGTCTTTGACTTTGTTTAATCTGGCTAAACTACTATTATTTTGTCTTGCTTGACTGTTTTCCTTTCTTTCTGCATTTCCCCAGTGTTCTGATTACATTTATCCTTTGACTAAAGTTTTTCTGCAGACAAAAGGCAGGCAGAGGACACGTGGGGTTGTCCTGTTCTGGGAAGGCCCCCCACGGTCCTGCTTGGTTACAGGAGCAGGGCTCCCGCCCTGGAAGGTCAAGGACCTGGGGGTCTCCTCAAGCCCCTGCTGCCTCTGTTACCACACAAACAGGCCATGGAAGGGATGAGGTGGAGGCGAGGAGGGTAGGAACCTCTGGGAATGAAGTCCATGTGGACATGGTGCTCCCCTGGCCACAGTCAGAAAGGATCTGAGTGTGTCCACTTCCCCCGGAACGGGAGTGATGCCTTCCGGATGCTTTGTTCTCCATGTTTCTGAGGCTACAGAACTGATCTTCTGCCTTCTAATCCCTGTCCTTTGCCCTCCCTGCACGTGGCGCACATTCCTCCCCGCTGAGTGATGCTTGTAAGCCTCCACCGTGGAGCCCTTGGCTTCAGCAGACCCGGCCCTCGCTTGCTCTGTGTGCTTTGCCATATAAACCTCCTCAAAGGACTTCAGGGAACTCTTCAACATGCATTACTGTTACTGAGAACAGTTTCCTCTTCCTTTTTCACCACTGATGACCTGTCCTGGAGTCAAGATTGCAGGGAGAAATATCAGTAACCTCAGATATGTAGATGACACCACGCTTCTGGCAGAAAGTGAAGAACTGAAGAACCTCTTGATGAAAGTGAAAGAGAAGAGTGAAAAAGTTGGCTTAAAACTCAACATTCAGAAAACTAAGATCATGGCATCTGGTCCTATCACTTCATGGGAAATAGAGGGG